>JAODAL010000239.1:0-362043 GCA_025379985.1 Phyllomedusa bahiana
CTTTGTATCCTTACAACTTAGTTAGATCAGATATTTGAAGATTTTATGTAGTTAGGTAGAGAATTTTAAAGGAGCATCTACCCCTGTAAAGTAAAGGGGGGGAGTGGTGGGGGGCCCGTGGGCGAACCCAGACAACTCTATAAAGAATACTGGATATAGTTCACCAAGCCCTTAGTGTGACTTGCACTGAAATTAGCTTTATTATTAACAGTTTTCTATTGAAATATTTCCGGGATTTTGGCACCTGAACTTATATTAGGATACACATCTTTTCTAGAAACCCGCAGGTCTCTTTGTTAGGTGCAAAACTCCACTTTTAAATTATCAGTATACATTTCAGATAGGTGTTCTTTTTCAACTTTGCCCATTCCAGCTTAGTTGAGATAGCCACCGTGCAGTTATATTCGAATCCAGCAATTTGTAGTCAGCACGGGTTTGATAGGTGCCAAAAAATCCCTTTTAATTATCCGAATACATTTCAGATACGGGGTTTTTTCACTTTGGCGCACTAGAGCTTTGTTCATTGAGGCACCTTGCACTTAAATGTGAATACAGCAATTTTGTAGTCACCACAGGGAATTGATAGGTGCCAAAAAAATACCTTTTAATATCCGTATACATTTCAGACAGGTGTTTTTTTCACTTTTGGTCAGTCAAGCTTTGTTCATAGAGCTACTTTTCAGTTAAATTTGAATACAGGAATTTAGTAGTCACCACGGGTGAATTGATAGGTGCCAAAAAATACCTTTATTATCCCGTATACATTTCAGACAGGTGTTTTTTTTCACTTTTGGTCAGTCAAGCTTTGTTCATAGAGCTACTTTTGTAGTTAAACTTGAATACAGCAATTTAAAGTAATCACCACAGGTGAATTGATAGGTGCCAAAAAAATCCCCTTTTATTACCCCGTAACATTTCAGATACGTGTTTTTTTCACTTTGGCGCAGGCCAGCTTTGTTGATAGAGCCACCTTGCAGTTAAATTTGAATCCAGCAAGTTTGTTTTGATTTGAGGGATTTGAGAATAGCTGTGATTTGCAGTCTTTTAATAAGAGACTTTTCAAATCTTTTCCATCCCTTTCCCAAAAATTTTTTATATTTCTGAACATGGAGCGAAATTCGGGTGGAAAGCGAGCAAAAAAGGGGGGAAAGGACATGGGGGAAAGGGGTCCGAGAAAGGCCTCCTTCCAGGTTGGCGAAACCCACGCATGCCAGGGGGCCCGTCATTGCAGGACCGTCGGGCCCCTGTCATCGCTGGGTCCCCCTTTTGTGAATCTCAGTAACGAACAGCGTCGCCAACCCTGTTTTTTCCAGTGGTTAATGAAAACCTGCATCCAGCGTCTTACCCCCCCTCGTCCCCCCCATTCCAGCCCCCCTTTTTCCCGGGAACTTTTAATCTGTGGGTCAGCCCAGGTTTAATGGTCATAACTGTGGTACGGGAAACAGGTTTTATTTCAATGTCCAGTTCAACTAAAATGGTGTTTTAAAGATTTCCTTTTTCCGGCATTTTTTTAAATCGGGGCCCATGCGGGTTTTGGGGGCTTATCCCTGCGTTCCAGGCCCGGGGATTTTAAATGTCCAGTTCCAGGTAAAATGATGGTTCAAAAAAAACGCCTTCGGCTTTTTTTAAATTTTCGGGGTGATGAAGGTTTTAAAAGGGTCATGCGGGGTTTACAAGACGGGGAAGTAAATTTGGGGGGTGATTTTTTTTCCCTGTGGCTTTTTATAACCAAAGGGTTTTGTTGCCTAAGATGAGAAACGTACCCAAAATTTGGGACTTTTGGGGGTTTTTAAATTTCCCAAAACAGAAAAGTCAGTTAGAAACCCCCGGCATAAATTAAAAAAATAATTTTTTTCATATTCTTTAAAAAAGCATACAAAAAGCCCTTTTTTCGGCGTTAGGGCAATTTTCTAAATTTAATTGCAAGATACTCTTTTTTTCCCATTGCGGCGATCCCCCCCGTTCGGGGTTATGAAGTTCCCCCCGGGAACCATCTCGGTCTTCATCCCCGGGGGGTTTCACAAGGGGAACGCCAGGAGTTCCGGGTGAGCGCCACTAAATTTAGAAAACTTTTTTCGAGACACAAATGGGTCTCTTTCTTTTTTTTTTGCTTAAAAGAAAAGCCCTATCGGTCCCCCGAAACGTCACAATTGAAGTGCGCTTACCCGGACCCCCTGGCGTACCTTTTGGGAAAAACCCCGGAGATGAAGACCGAAAAGGTCTGGGGACTTCATACCTGAACGGCGGCTCCCGCAACGAAAATTTGAGTATTTTCCCAATTAAATATACACAAAATTGAAATAACGCCGAAAGAAGGCATATTTTTTTTTTAAAGAATATAAAAAAAAATTTAATATATTTTTTTAAATATATCCCGGATTTACTAACTGACTTTCCCTGTTTGGATAAAGGGAATATAGGGGGCCCCCCTTTGCCGGCTTTAAACTGTGCAACAAACTCATATACTAAAAAGGCCAATTGCTACCTTTCCTAAATTGATTTTAAATTTCCCAAAAGTTTTCTCCAGCCCTTTTTGGGTGTAAGAATAAAGGGTGTTGTGGCTCCCCCATAAAATTTAATGGCCCATCGGTGATAATCAAATAAACCGACCTTTCGAATATTTTTGTCGTAAATGGCCGACTATCGACCATCGACCGGGGGCGAAAAGCCCACTAATCGCTAACCCCCAAAAATTCCTGAAGTTTTTCCCACCGTCCCCAAAAGATTCGGGAAAATGGCCGGGAAAACTGTGAAATGGCACTTCAACCTTTCCTACAAAGCCGGGAAAACACCCCCCCTCAAATTTGGCAGCGGCAAACGCCTCCCCCAACAAAACTCTGATATGCGATTTTTTCCACCCTTTGGAAATCCAGCCTGCACATATTAAACCCGACTGTATAACAAGAAAGGCCATTAACGTTTTTTGATAAACCATGCGGACAGGAGAAACCCCCCTGTGTAATTTTGGATGTCAGCCAGGGGCAGCTCTTTCGGACCCCCCTGCCGTTTTTTTGAGGCCTTTCGAGGGGGCCAAATTTTTAAATTTGTCAGCCCGCCAGGACTTTGGGATAATAACGTCTTTCCCCACTGCTTCTTTCCCCCTGGAACAGATGCGAAAAATCTGTCTTCTCAGGGGACGGAGACGTGGCGACAACACCCAAAACAGCCACAAAATTTCGGGGGGGACTGAAATGGGGGAGGAGGAGGACTTTGGGACAAAAAGCAAATGTCGGGTAAAATTAAAGTGGTTTTTTCTCCCCAGGGGGACAAAAAAGGGGGAAACAGGACATTTGGGGAAAAAAGTTTGGAGATGATTAAGATGAGGAAATGACCCGCAACACTTTGGAGTATACTTTAAAATGGGGGCAGGGCCCCCCTGGGAGTCACTTGTGCAAAATGGCCCGCAGCATTTTGATTTGCCGGGCTATGAAACCGGGAATAGTCATCTTTCCGGCAGAAAATTAAAACTTCGGGCCCTTTTCCCCCCCACGGACCCTCGTTCCCAAAGCCCAAAATTTGGGGATCTTTTTTTCCCGGGCTCCCTGAAAAAGGGGGACAAACTCAAAAACTATGGGGAAAATTTCCTTTCCCCGTAGTCGGGTTTGGCCGCTCCCTTTGGGGCTGCATCGCCCCTTTTCTCTGACAGGTCTGACGGGGGGGTTTCCTCAGCGCTCAAACAACACGCCGGGGCTGCGGGAGAAGGGGGGGGCTAGGAAAAGAAACCAGCCCCCATCACAGAAACCTAATTTTTGGAGTCCCAGATGAGCATTTTCCCTTTCCCCCGCCTAATGAGGAGGATAGTCACCAGCACAGCGGGACCGGGAGCAGCCCCCTGAACCAACAGGTTGTGGCCTACGGGACAGCACCCCTGCCAACCCATTTAGAAGATCTGCGGGACTATTTGGGCACCCAAAACTAGATGTTTTGGCCGCAACTTCCCGAGTTTGCATTGGAAAGCTGTCCTCCCCGGGGGGCCAAGTATGGGGCATCGGACGGGTTTTCCCAGTGCGGCGGGGGGCCTCTTTTACCCCCCAAGGAGAACCCGCTTGCCAGGGGAAATTTTGGGGAAAGACTGCCCCTTTGTCAAGATGAATCAGGTGGGGAATGGGCCATTTTTTCCACACCCCAAAAATTTCCTTGGGCTCAGAAAACATCACCATGACCCCTCCCCCCCAAACTGTGAAAATTAAAGTCGGGGTTTTAAAACAACCTGCCCCAACCACTTTCTGATCCCCGCCACCCCCCTGATGCTAACACTGCTGACATTTTTTCTCCCTTTTTCCCTGCCCCCAAACCCAAACTTTCCCAGGGACGGGTATTCCCACCCCCCCTCCACACTCTGTCATTGTGCCACTCTCTGACCTCAGGGCTTTTTGCGGGCTCCAGCAAACCTCCCCCTTCTCGTCATTGTGCCACCGTGGCTTACCCCTGTTTTCCCACCACCAGAAGTCTTTTGTGCCACGCCCTGCCCCAAAATGCGGCTGCTGGGGCGCTCCCCATGCCCTAAAAACTGTGTCTTTGTGCCACTCTTTTGGCCTACTCCTGTTTTTGCCACCCTCCAAATGCATTTTTGGTCAGTTTTGCCCTCTTAAGTGCCCGGGGAATTTTATATGGAACCCGATTCTAAGGCGGGGGGGCATTTCATTTTGGGGTGCCCAAAACCAAAAACACAACAGGGAATGAAGCCCAAAACCAAGCTCCCTCTGCAAATTAAGCAGGGCACAACGTTCAACAGAAACCCTCAGGCCTGTGCAGCCGGAAAAATATTTTTGTTTTTTAACGCAATGTGTTTTTCCGAACTAAATTTTTATTTTTGTCGGAAAATTTCGGCGAAGTGACCAAAACCAAATTTTTAAAAAAAATTCCCCCCATCCTAAAAAAGGACACAATTTTACCAGCTCCTGGAAAAATTTTCCAAGGCTTTTTCCCTCTTTTCTTGGTTTGATATCACAATTTTGGAGCCAAAACCCCTTTAAAATCTCTGAGACACAGAACCTAAATACTTCCTGAATTTATAAAGGCTGACTTTCCCCAAACTTGTTTTTACGGGCATTTTAATTTTTTTGTATAGATGAATGAGGCACCTTCGGGGAAATTTTGGGGAAATTTGGGCAAAAAAGGGAAAAAACCAGACTTGTGCAAGTCCACTTTCCCCCTCCGATATCTTGGCGATTTCTTGGGGACTTCCCCCATGTGTTCCAAACAGAAGCAGTGGTTTCTTTTTATAAAAAAAATTAACTCGATGTTCCCAAAAAACAAACTTCAAAAGACAAACATCATCATGTGGGCTGCCCCAAATTTTTTAAAAGGGGGCAAAAGTAATTAGTGTTTGGCTTTTTTTTTTTTTTTTTTTTTTTTTTTTTAAATTTGAAAATAAAAAAATTTGGAAATCGAAAGGTTTTAAAAGGTGACCAAAATTTCCCCCAGAACCCAATCTTAAATAATGTTTAAAATCTGAGCATCACTATTAAGACCGCTTTTTTTTGGGCGCTTCCTGTAATTTTGGGGCGGCCAGCAAATCAATTACAAAATTTAAGAGCGGGGTTTAGTTGTGTGTGGACGTCATGACGGGGAGGAATGTTTTGGTTTGGCGTTTGGGCGGAAAAATCACATGACCACGGTTTTAAAAAGAAAAAGCTTTTCCCCCTGTTTCACCCCTCTGTCTCCAGCGCCCCAAATAGGGATAGGACCTGCGCTCTGCCTTTTCCCAAAACCCAGCTCAGCAAAAATTAGTCTATTTCTGCACAGAAAAACCTCTACTCTTAGCTGTTTTCCTTCCAATTTTAAGTTAGATTAAGATTTAAGATTTATGTAGTTAGCTAAAAATTTTAAAAAACAGGGATCTACCGCTGTAAATTCAAAGGGGGGGGGAGCGGGGGGGCCCCGCGGGGGAACACAGACAAGCTCTATCTAAAAAAACACTGGGTAAAGGGTTTACCAAGACTTTAGTGTAAAACTTGTAGTGGGAAAATCTTTTTTTATTAACAGTTTTTTCTATTGAAATATTTTCCTGGATATTGGGGGGAGCCCCCGAACCCTATATTTGGGTTTCACCAAACATTTCTTGTAACTGCAGGTTTTCTTTTTTAGGTGCAAAACTCCACTTTTAATTTTCAGTATAAAATTTCAAAATTTGTTCATTTTTAAAAATTTTTCCCATTACACCTGTGACTGTTTATATATTTCCCCCTTTGGGAAATTAAAATTTCAATCCACAATCCCCCAAAAATTTTTGTCAGCACAGGTTTTTTTTTTGCCAAAAAAAACCGTGTATCATACGAAAAAAAATAACAATTTTCGTGTTTTTTTTTACTTTTTCGAAAACCCCGCATTGTTCATTGACGCAGCATCCACCCTAAATCTTTAAAAAAGCAAAATTTTATAGTCCCCCACAGGTGAATTGAAAGGGCAAAAAAAATACCCCTTATTAAACGAAAACAAACAGTTCGTGTTTTTTTTACTTTTGCGCCCCCCAGCTTTTTTCAATTTCGCCGCATCCCCCTAAATTTAAAACAGCAATTCTATAGTCACCCCCAGGTGAATTGAAAGGTTCTTGACTTTTATAACCTAAGTGGTTTTTCCTAAGATTTAGCCGTATCCATTTGACTGTTTTTGGAGGTTTAATTTTTAGCTTCTCCACCTTGTTTTGGGGGTAATAATGGGAAAGGGGTTGTTGCTCTCCCCCAAAAATTTAAAAGGGAATTTGCCATAATCGATGCTCACTATCAAAAACCTTATCGTAGGGGGCCGACTATCGACTTCGCTCGATCCGATAGCCCAAAGCAATCGCTCAACCCCTAATAGTAATCCTAATTTATGTAAACCCTTTTGAAATTTTCAAAAAGTAATAAAAATGCCTTTTAAAAATTCTCTCCATTTTTTTTGGCATTTGACAAAAATAAATAATTTTTGTTCCTAATTGACCTAAAACGGGTAAGATTTAATTTTGATTCCCTGTCAGATATTGAGAAAAAAACCGCAATGTTCTTTTTATATTTGTGTATAAAAAACTTCGGTTTTAACTGTATTTTTTAAGGGTTTTTTTCTGAGGATCCACAACATTTTTCCAAAATTTTCAAGAATTAAAAACCATTTTACCTTTTTTTTTTTTCCTTTTCAGATTTACCGGAAAAAAACACAGAGCAAAGTTTTTGCTTTCAATCCATGCCCAAATTGGGGCAGCTTTTGTTGCAAATTTGATCTGCATCTCTCTCCAACAAGCCTGTTTTGCCGTGGAGTTTAGCCTTTAACCCCCCCGGAAATTTATTAGGGGTAAGCCAAAAAATCACTAGGTTCAAATTTTCCCAAAATTTAATGGCCCCATAATGGGAATTTTAAAGAAAATGGAAAAAGAATTTGACAAAATTCAAAATTTCAGGAGTGCTATGTTTCCCTTTTTTACATATGCCAAATCCTTTTATATTAGCATGGCGGTGGCGCCATTTTGAGTGGGAAAGGTCAACTTCTTGTAAGTAGATATGGCACATTTTTATGCCTGTTTTTACAGCGCAAACCCCAGTTTGGGTTTTTTACCTAAGCTAAAAGCATCTGGTTTTAAAATGTAAAAGGGGTTTACAAAAAAAATTTTTTAGCTGTTTTTGGAATTTTGACAGCGTATTCTCGCGTAGACCCGCAGCTTAATGAACACCAGAAAGCTCAAATTCCCGCGAAAACCTTTATTTCCACACCCCCACATTCCCTTTAAAATTTTTTTTCTATTTAAAATTTTTACATATAATTTGCACAAAAATTATTTTTTTACTTTTATTTTTTAATTTTAAATAACTTAAAGGGGGTTTTCCCCACGAAGTAAAATTGCGTGGGAAGCTTTAAAAAGAAATAAAAAACATTTTCACATTCATTATTTTTAAAAAATTCGGGACTGTTTTTTTTTTTAGCGGCCCCTTTTAAGATTCTTGTTTCCCTTTTCATCTCCAGGGGATACGCCCAGGGCTGGAGCCCCTCATTCCGGGTTGCCATGCTCAAAACCATTCCCCTGAGGCAGCTACGCCCCAAAAGTCTGCATTTTACTCTCGCCCTCAACCTTTTGTAATTTTCAAACAGTGAAATACATAAAAAAGAAACCTCAATGGGTTTTCATTGATAAAGAGAAAAAAAAAACACAGGCGGGGATCCTCAGGGATTTAAACCCGGCCCCTTGTCTGTGAAGCAAAAACTTTCCTCCCCAGTACTCACAATGCTTTAATAAAAACCTTTCTTTGACTACAGAGGGGAAAAAAGGGCCTGGTATTCACCCTCGGGGGTCAATGATAGCAATTCAAACAAATTACACATCCCCCCCTTCTGAAACACAGAGTGGAGCGGATAAAGGGGTATAAATGGATTGTGGCAAAACCCTTTAAAGTTGGGGGCTAGTGTGGGGAAAACTTTGATTTTTGTTGTTAATATGGGCTTGCTGGTGTTCATTAAGCTGCTGGAGTCTACTGCAGAGACTACGCTGTCAGAAAATTCCAAAACAGCCCGAATTTCCTGCAGGGAGACATTCATGTTTGAATAGTTTTGATATATTGCTTTTTTTGGGAAAACAAATATATATTACACTCCCGGGAATTTTTTAGGTCACCTGCCAATGCCGTTAACACTTTTTTTTTAACACCAATACATGGGGGCAACTCATGCATTTAGGCATGTGTATGGTAAACAATCTTGCAGTTTAAAAAACCCAGATCAGATGGGGAAAAAAAAAGGGGATTTGATGCCTTGGAACGTGGCATGGTTTTGGGCCAAAGGGCTGGTCTGGTATTTTAGAAAAATGCTATCCTGGGGGTTTTCACGCCCAACCATCTCTAGGGTTTACAAGAATGGTCCCAAAAAAAAAAAACATCCGTGAAGGGAGTCCTGTGGCGGAAATGCCTTGTTATGCGGGCAAAGGGGGGGAAAAGGGCGACGGTTCGACTGATAGAAAGGACAGGACTCAAAAAGCCCCCCCATTACACCAAGGAGGAGAAGAGCTTTGAAAAGCAGTACGGCGAACTTTGAGGGGGAGATGGGCTACAGCAGCAAAGACCACACCGGGTGCCCACTCCTTTTAGCTAAAAACAGGAAAATGAGGCTCCAATTTCCCAAGCTAACGAAAATTGGAAGAGAAGATTGGGGAAAAAAGTTGCCCCGGGCGATGGTCCGATTTTTTGCTGCGAATTTTGGGGTGGTAGGGGAAAAATTTTGGCGTCAACAACATGAAAACAGGTCCATCCCCCTTGTATTAAGGGTTATGGTGGGGGTGGTGGTGTCAGGGTGGGGAAATTTTCTTGGCACTCTTTTTCCCCTTGGTACCAATTGAGTTTGTTGCAACACCCTTTTGAAATCTTGCACGAAGAATTGAGGCAGTTTTGAAGGCAAAAAAAGGGGGGGGGGGCAACCCGTTACTAGCATGGTTACCTAATAAAAAGGGGGGGTGGGTGTATTAAATAATATATATATATATATTTTTATAATGTTATTATTATTATATATAATATAAATTTTTTTTATATTAGTTCAACCAGCAGGGGAAAATTGTGGAGGTCAGATAGGAAAACAAATTTCGTATTTTTATTGAATTTCCTTTTTGGGGGGGGCCAGGCTTTAGGACCCCTTTGAGGCCTTTTAAGCCTGCTGACCAGCCCCCAGGTGGGAGAGTAAACTAGGTGTTGTTTGCCATTTCCCTCCCTGGTGTGCTACAGGGGACTGAGAGAGAACTCTGGGAGACAGGCTGAAACCCATGGCCTCGATCTGACTTGAAGACTTATGCCCTGCTGAATCAGCCACATGTTTGCTCTATGGACTTGCTTTGTTTATGGACATTAACCGGGTGATGGAAACCCCGGTGGAGTATTTTGTGTTTTTGTCCCCTGGCGTTCCTTTTTTTTTTTTGCATTTGCATTTTTGCAGTAAACTCCTATATATTATGCTCGTGTTTTACATATTAGATTATATTTTTTACGTATTATTACTGTATATTAAATTTTTTATGTAATATATAAAATTTTATTTATAAATTTTATATATATATAAAAAATATATTTTATTTATATATATTTATATATTTTAATAAAAATATATTTAAAAAACCACCTTGAGGGGTTTTTTTGTTTTCCCATAAATTTTCCTTTTTTTTTTAATTTTGGAATTTTCTATAAAATATCTTGCACCCCCTTTTTTTAAGGGAAATTCAGCCTGGTTGTTTTCAATTTTAAATATTTTATTTTTTTTCAATTTTTTTAAAAGGGTTTTCCAAATTTTCCAACATTTTGGGGACCCCTGGCAGTGAGGGTTGATTATTAAAACCTTCCTTTATTAAAATTTTCTCACCCCATTTTTAAATATTTCAGGAAGGAAAATTTTTTGAAACGGTGGACAAAATTTTGAAGGTTTAAAAAAAAATACAAAAAAATAATCCCTTTAAATTTTTTTTCCCCCAAACTTTTCTCCAGGAGAAAAAGAGCAAACCCAAAATTTTGAAGCCCCCCCCCGGTGACTAGTATGTATTGAAAACCTTTTGGGTCCAAATAGACAAGGGGGTTTTTTAAAGGGAAAAAATTTTTTTTTAAATGACAAGAAACCCGGGGGGACCCATTTTGTTATTTTTTACAGCAAGTTTTCAGGGGGGTTTTTTTCCCCCCAAGAAGGATGCTGGATGGGGTGCAAACCAAAACAAATTTAAGTAATAAAACAATTGTTTACTATTCAGTGTTCGGTTGTCCCAAAAAGGAAAAACCCCGGGTTTTGGGGATTTTATTATTACTATTACTAAAATTCTATTCAACAGGGTGAACCCAGGTGTAAGGGTATGTTCACATGGCGTTTTTGTGGGGATAATTTTTAAACCTGCCGTTAAAATGCCCCGGGTGTTTTAGAAGTACGCGTCGGCCGCGTACTTCCAAAGCATAGGGGGGCGGCATTAATTTTACTTATATTTTTCCCAAACGCGGTTTAAAATTTCGTTTTGGGGAAGATGGGCCCTTTAAATTTAATAGCCCCTGTGAGAGCTCTGTGGAGCTATGAAATTTTTTATAATTGTGGGGGTTTTCAAATTCAGGCCCCAAATTTGGTTTTCAAATTTTGCCCCACAATTTGTTGTGTTTAAAATACCCTAAGATTTTGTGTTGTTTAGGGAAAGCTAACCCAAAAAGTTCCCAATTTTAAAAGTCCCCCAAGGAAAAACATTGCCAGTGAGTTAAGGACGAGTATAAAAATTGGGCGGCCCCACTATTCTTGAGCCCACTCGAGGAAAATTTTTAGGGTTTTACAGGGAATATTTTAAACCCATCCAAAAACCAAAGGTTAAATGAGGAAGAAAAAGAAAACCATAAATGGGTAAAAGGGTTAAAAAGATCACCCTTTGGGCACGATTTATTTAAAACTGGGTTTAGTGGGGGTTTACAGTAGTAAAAACCAAGGGGTTTCAGTGCCAAGGGCTTGGATTTGCCTAAAGGTCCAAAAGTGGAATTTCTTTTGGGGGGCCTTTCTCGTGGGAGATTTATTTGGGAGCCTAAACCCGTTGCCGTGGATTTTGGGGAGTCCACCCTTTTAGATACTGTACTTTTTTTTGTGTCTTTTTGCCTTACCCAAAAGGGAATATTTTGCATATGCTTTAAAAAAAAAAATCATGTCTGGGGATTTTTCAGGGGGCCCACCGTAGGGTTTCCTCTTGTCCCCCTTTTGGGCAGTTGAGCCGTTTTGATTGGCCCTTCCGGTTCGTTTTTTTTATATTGGTGGATTTTTAGAGGGCTTCATTTTAAAGGGCCGGAAAGAAGAGATTCTGCATTTGGGAAACTATGTGCTTAATTTTGCATGTTTTTTCCCTTTTTTTTTCTATGCGGTTTTTTTCTGGGGGCATGAGTATGGGGTTATTAAAAAATTAAAATTTAATGGCATTTAAGAAATTTGGGGGATTGGGGCCCTTTTTGCAGATAATCACAGCATGATGAAAGGGCCCGGGAAAACCTGGGTAAAAAGTTTTAATGGGCTTAAATTAAAGGGGGGGTGAAAACCCTTTAAATTTTAAAAAAGCAAAATAAATAAAAATGGTTTACCAAAGGGTTTAGGACTTTTCCCATTTCAAAGGAGTGCAAAAGAAAAAAAATGGGGATGGGAAAAAAAAGGGAAACTTTCTTTTAATGAGAAAGGCAGATAAAAGGGGAAGGCAAAAAGTTTAGTATGGGCGTAATTTTTAAAGTAGCTTTTAGGGGTTTGGGGCCCCCAAAAAAAAAAAACTTTCCCCAAAATGGGCCCCCCCGAAAACCCCCGAGGAAAATGAATTTTGCTTCAGTTACCCATTTTTAACCATTTTTGGAAAAAATGGGGAGAAAATTGGCCTTTTCCCCGGTTTTGGCTTTAATTGACAAAAATTGTTAAAATAAATTTGGGTTAAAAATCCCCATTATACCCTTTAGCCCATTTTTGCCGGTTTTTAATTTTTTTTAGTGCATTTCCCCTTTTTTAAATTTTTATCTATGGATAGTGGGGAAAATTTCCCGTTTCAGCTTTTTTCTATATATTCTGCTACCTGGTTTTTCAAAAATTTATACGGTAAAAGTGGGTTCAAAAAAGGGGTTGTCTCAACCTTTTTTATTTTTTCACCCGCTTTCCAAAAACCCCCACACTTCCTGTTTAGGGCCAGTGGGGAAATTTTAGGCCAGTGATTTTGGGATTTTTTCAGCCTTCTGTTCCCTAGTTGATCATGTTACGTGACATGAGTGCCTATTTTGTAAAAAAGGGAAGCAAAAAGGCTTTAAAAGCTTAAAAACCCTTTTTAAAACTTGTAATTAAGTTAAAGTTAAAAAACCCCCTTAAATTAAAAGTGATTTTAAAGGAAAAGGATTTGGTAATAGTCTTTATTTAGCTTTGCCTTTGCCTATTAGTTTAAAAATTTAAACAAAAAAAAATTGGGTAATTTCCAAATTTAAAAAAATTTTTTGTACTACAAATGGGGAGGTTCAAAACCCCGTAAAACCCGTATCCCTTTCTTTACATAAATTTTGGGTTTAAAAGGGGGATAATTTCAGCAAAATAACCCTTTACTATTTAGTTTTAAAATATAAAAACCCGGGGACTGTGGGCCCAAAGTCTCACTCATTTTTATAAAACGAGGATGATTGCTGTCATTACACAAATGAATAGCTCCTTAAAAATTTTAAAGGGGAAAAAAAGGGGTTTTAAATTTTTTGAGAGGGTTAAATAGGGAAACCCCCAAACATTTCAATAACCGAGAGTTTTGAGAAAATTTTTTAAAAATATTGGATTTACCCTTCCTTTTAAATTTAATTTTGATGTATTAGACTTTGTTTTTTTGTTTGTTTGTTCTCTGCGGGTGCCATTTCATTAAAAATTTCAACATTGAATATCAAATAATTTTTTCCCGGGGAAAAACAACAGGGGTTCCTATTTAGAATATTTAAAAAAAATCTTAAAATAATAATTTAACTAAAAAAAAAAAAAAAAAAGTAGAGAAAAATGGGGGGGGGTTGGGGCGGGGTTTTCATTTTTGGGTATTTGCTCTTTTTTTAGGGGATGTAATCGGGAAAACTTAGCTGAGGTTTATGATGGGTTTACCCTTTTCCCTTTTTTGCAAAACCCCAATTAAAGAAACAAGCCGCAAGTTAAATTTCATTCAAGTGTTTTTGAGGGGATGTGCGGATTTCCCGCAATTTTTTTTACCCCTTTTTTAACCCTTCAGCCCCTGTTTTAAAATTTAGGTCCAATTTACCAAACAGGGGCAGTAAAACTTTTGGATTTGGTTTTTTGTCGTGAATTGGTTAAGATGGAAACCCCCAAAAAAAGAGATTTTTTATTTAAGCCACCCGGGGGCAGGGGCTTTAAACTCCCAAACCAAATGTGAATTAAAGAAAACTGCTTATTTGAAGGGTTTTTTTTGGGCCCCAAAAGGGGGCAATTCCCCTGCGGCCTGGAAAAGGGTTTTTTTGGGCCCCAAATTTCTTAAATTTCCCAGTTTTTTAGGGGGCCCCGGGTAAGGGGGAAAAAAAAAAGAAATTTTAAAAAAAAAACTTGTTTAAATGTTTCCCCCAAAGGGCGGGGGAAATGAAAAAATGGTTTGGGGGGGTTTTTGGAGGGAATACCCGTTTTGTACTAAAAAAAAAGAAAGAATAAAACCAAAGAAAGACCCAAAAAAAAAAATAAAAGGGAAAAATTTACTAAAGAAAATTTTTAAAGGGAAATGCTTTCCCAAATTTTTCTTGGGGAAATTTTGTTTTTATTAAATTTACCGGGAAAGTTGGGTTTGAAAAATTAGGGTATTAAAAAGGGTTTATTTGTCTTTAAAACCCAAACATTTACCCTTTGGGAAAAAGGGTCAGTAGACTTACACTAGTTTCTTTTTGGGTTTTTTTTTTTCTTGCTAATTTTAAAAAATTTTGAGGGAACCCTTTTTTAAAAAGGGTTTTTTGTGGGTTATTTTGGGGGAAAATAAATCCGCAAAAAAAAAAAATATAAAAAAAAAAAAATATTTCCAAAAATAAGAACGCGCAATATCAAGAATTGGGATTTTGGGAAATTGGGGGAAAAATACGAAATTAAAATTCTGAAAGTTTTCTATTGGCGGCAGAAACCGGGCCATCAGAATGGAGCGACAGTGCCCCATTATAACCATGGGAAGTATTGCCCAAATCAAATTAAAGGGCGGGGGACAGAAAAAATACAGTAAAAAATGCAGAAAAGAGCTGATTGGTGAGCTAGGGGGGGCTTGGCTATCTAGCAACAGAAAGGAGCAAACGGGGGACCCATTATAGCCTAGGGAAGTTTGAACCCTACAAAATAAAAAAGGGGGACAGTTCAAAATACAGTAAAAATGCCGAAAAAGGGGTGATTGGTTGTCTGCAGGGGTTGGCTACCCCACCCAATCAGAGGGAGCATTCTCCCATTATAATCTATGGGAGATGGGCACAATGCAATCTGGGCTTCAGCCCCATGCGGCATAGGTAAAAAAAAAAAAAAATTTTTTTTTTTGTTTTAAAATACCTCAAAAAGGTTAAACATTCATAAAACATAAATCAATTTCATTTTAAAAAATAAGAAAAAAAGGCAGAAAAGGGTGATTGGTTAAAGCGGCGGGGGTCCCCCAAGTTTAGCCAATCAGAGCGCGAGCTACTTTTTTTCTAGAGTCTATGGGAAATAGAAAGCGAGCGAGCTCTTTTTGTATTGGCAAGTTACAAAAGGGCGCGGTTTTTTGGGACCAATGGGGGAGCGAGGACGCTTTTTGGGTTTTTCTTGCAATCGAAATAAAATTGTACATGGCCGAAATCAAATGAAAAATACTGCCGAAGTTGTCCCGATGTTAAAAAAAGAAAAAATAATATGGGTAAAAAAAAAAAAAAAATTAAATCAATAAAACCCTGTTTATTTCTTTATTTTCTTTTAAACCCAAAATTTTTTACCTTCCCAAAACAAAAATAAAGAAAAAACCTGTTTTTATTGAATTAATATTTTTTTTATTTCCCCCCAAATTATTATTCATTTTTTATACCATCTTAAAATTTTGGATATTGGAAAGTGTTTTTTTTTTATGTTTTTTTTATTTTGAGGTTTGAGCTCTTTTTCTGGAATTTTAATGCCTTTATAAAGGGATTTTTGATTCATACTCCCCCCGGGACATGTGGAATAATTTCTCGTGTTCTCCGCCTTTCTCGCATGGGAAAAACAGATTTTCGGCGCAGTCCCTTCTGCGCCTTAAGTCCCGCACGTGCCTGTCCCGCACTGTGCCCCCAACACTGGCGAGGCGCAGGGAATTTTTTCCCCGATGTAGAGCGCACCCCCTCGGAGGCAATCATACGCAGCGCCGCCTGCGCCTAAGTCCCCATGCGCCCCCACTGGAAAGGGCGGCGGAATTTTCCCCATGTATGGTGCACTACCTCGGGCGGCGAATCATGGGCGAAAGTGCCGCACGCGCCAAAGTCCCGACTGCGCCTCAAACACTGGCGAGGCACAGCGGGGATTTACAAGGGATGTATGGCGCGCCCAGTGCCGACAAAAATCAGGCGCAAATTTTGCGGAAAACGGGGGAAAAAGGTGCGCCCGACGTGGCGAGTTTTATAATGTCGCCCAAAAAAATTTTTTCTAGTGGTGAAAGATTTTTGGGGGGGGTTTCCCCCATAGATATTGAGGCATACCGCTAGGCTATGCCATCAAAGTTTGATAGGTGCAGGACCCACCTCTTGACTCTCCATTCTGTTCTGTGGAAGCTTGAGTAGAAAGGGGAGGTGTTTTTGTTACTTTGGGAAATCTCATAGAAAAAAGGAGAGTCTTTCCAAGTGCGGGTGGGGTCTCACTTCTGCTCCCTACTTTGAGGGCCGTTTCTGGGATGGGCCCAGAGGTGGGAACTATCATTCTTTCCTAGCGATAGGCCATTAAAGTCTAGGATGGGAATAGCCCTTTAAGTTTGTGGTGCATGAAAAGCTACAGATGCTCCTCTTCATAACTTTGGTGCAATGTACCCGGGGGACTTCTGTTAAGATACATTTAAAAAGCAATCTAAGAACCTCCACTCTTGGTCATTAATTCTGTTCAGTTGAAACTAAAACTAAATATTTTTGAAATCTTTTTATAAGAACTCAGTTGAATATACTGCACGACCCGAAAAAATATCTGATTTCTATATGGCTAAGGCCAGTTTTGGATGTTGGTTATATGGTCCCATTTTGGGGGTTTCAGCCCTGTATAGATTCAAAAAAGTGGGGTTTTTACAGGAATTGATTTTTAAAAACCGATAATATTGGTCCTGTAAACCCCTGGGTTTGGAGGGATTTTTATTTTTATATAAAGGCTTCGGGAAATCCTTTTCAACCGTCATGAATTAGAATGTATTCATTTATTTATGGCAAACATATAGATTGTCAAGTTTAATTACTCTCCCTTGTGCAAAAATGAAGTGAGATACTGCAAATGGCATTGTTCTAAGTCCAAATCAGATTTACACTACTCACAAAAAGTTAGGGATATTTGGGTTTTGTTAGAAATTTCAGAATGATCATACAATTTTTGGAACTTTTTTTAAATGCGTTAAATGAGACTATCTCTTCACTTAAGAATGCATATGGCCAACTGTTGAATGTTTCTATCTCTAACAAGGAAGTTAATGGCAAAATCCCCAACAGGTGTTTGATTCATGAATCATCCTATAAATGAAGGGAATCAATTTGAATTGAGTTTTAAACAGTCCTCCTCATCAAGACCTTACAGTGGATCAACAGTAACTCACCATTGCATGGCTTCAAGCAGGTAGCTCTAAGACAGAAGCTTAGAGTATCACAGAGTGTTATCAGCAGGTTGCAACACAGATGCAGAGAGACTGAAAGTCACAGAAAGGCAAATAAGTGGACGTCCTTAGGCTCCATCACACACTAATGACTGCTTTGTTGTGAAACTATGCCCTGTGGAATTGAATGATGAAAGCCACACAACTCCAAGCACGCTCAAGGGAGGTGAGAGGTGACAAGTGTCACATCAGACCATTTGTAACCATTTTCATCAGCGTAGTCTGCATGCTGGACAACCTCACCAGGAACAGACATCATTGTCTTGCATGGGCCAGGGAGCATCTATGCTGGAAGAAGTACCAGTGGTCCTCAGTGCTCTTCAGTGATGAACGCTGAGCAGAAATAATATCTGCCAATGATTCTTGACATGTCAAAGAGAGCATTATGCTTCAGTCACTGTTGTCACCAGATGAGCCTTTGGTGGTGTTGGTGTTACAGTGTGGGCAAGTGTGTCTAGTCAATACTGACCTACCCTACATTTTGGGAATGGTACAGTAACAAACCTCTATTACTGGAATAACATAATTAATCCAGTCATTGTGCCTCTGTATATAACAACACAGGGCTAAATTTCTTCGAGATTGCATCATTAGGTAACGGCTCTTTGAGACTGGGGTATCTTAAATAGAGTGGCCTGCACTTTTTCCAGACCTGAACCTCCTAGAAAACCTGTAGGATTAGCTGAGTTGCTGTGTAGAAGCTCTTAACTTTCTACCGCTGAGGCTGAATGAGGGGTGACCTTCAAGAAGAGTGGGATGCCAGCAGTCAAAAACTTGACTTGTGAATAACATGAGACATTGTCGTCAAGCTGTAATTGATACTCAAGGCCACAGGACACGTTATTGAGACATTGACATTTTTTCATGGGGTATACCCTCCACTTTTGTTGACTTTTCTTTCATTAAATAGTTTGATATAAGAAAATCAACATTGCATGCTATGACTTAAATGGTCGACTTTCAGGATACAATATATTCCATAAATTTCACCTGAATTTCAGCCAAATATCCCTAACTTTTTGTGAGTAGTGTATTTTAATAGGTTAATTTCCAACATTGCATTTCAGGTCCAAAATTCTCTTCTTATTTATTTCATAATCTATCTCTATAGGAAAACCTTGCATGCAGCCGCCACTAGGGAGAGCAAACTCTGTTTGAATTATTATTACAGCTACTGAATTCAATAGGAGCTGTGGAAAACAGCAGGTAGCTGCCATACGGTAACAGTCAGACACACCAGATTTGTTGCGAACCTTTCTGTAGCAAATCATGAAAGCCTACAGGGTAACCTGCAGCGGCAAATCCACACCAAAACAGGCAGTTTTTGGTGCAGACTTGTTGTGGATTTGCAGTTGCATACAACATTTCTTTACTGATTTCCTTAGGTGAAGAAAAAAAAAAATCAAATTTAACCTCTTCCCGCTTCAAGGATTCTTTTCACACCTCCATGACAACCGGTAGGCACCCCACAATCTTGTTAGGGGATACGGAGGAGACAATTGGGGTGCAGCACTGTTTTTTAATCCCTTAGACACAGCATCTAAGAGGTTATCATCAATTCTAGCCACTAGTTTCAGGTCCTGCTTGTATCTAACAACTGTCACCTGCTGTGTATGGAGCGGGGTCAGTGAGTTAGCTTCCCAACATCATCATGTACAGTCACATCATATGTCGGGAAGGGGTTAGATTCTTAGAACGTAAAAGAAAATCTGCAATTAATCCTCAAGCAATCCACAAAAGAATTTGACATTCGCAACAAAGGTCAATATCCATGGCAAATGTCCATACCTTTTGCACGTGATTTGTTCAAATTCCCTCCTGATACTGTAATCTGCTACAGTTTATAGGTGCTGAAATCTACATGGCAAATCTGCAGCTAATCCGCCATATGTTCATTTACCCTGACACATTTTTAGGTCTATTTTTCTGTCAATGGGCCTAAATGAGAATCAACATAAGTGGTAGATTATGGCGAATTATAATTTGTCCATTTTGGGAAGCCTACCAGGGCCCAAAGCTCCCATAGCAGATAGACATCCAGTGGATACTTAAAAGAGCACTGAAGAGGTAATGAGTGGCAATGGGCACTAAATGGAAACTTAGTGCTATGCCCATTTGTTAATTATTGCCCTGTTAATGCCCTTCTTTTTATTGCCCCACTGCCCAAAAGCCATTCATTACCTTTTACAGCTGGTGATGAAAGCTTTGGCATGGGCAGGTGGATGCTTCAATACAGCAGATCATCGGAAAAAAACCATCCAGGTCACTTTTCTATATTAGGATTGTTCCAGACCAAGCAACATGAATATTTATATCTATTGCTTAAAGTATTTACTAATTTAATGGTAAAAAAAAAGTACTTAGTGCAAAATAACCGAAAATTGTTGTTTACTAATACAGCAATCTAGATTATCCAGATAAGTGGTATAAAAAAAATTATATTTCTTTTCCACACTGGACTTACAATATCTATTATTTTACCTCATGAAACTCATTTTTCTTTTCTTCCTTAAAAAAGATGTCACACTTTCTGCAGTAACAGGTGCTAATTTATATATAACACTCACCTCTTTCCCTCTCTCATCACACAGTGTGCCCTGAGCGGGGTCAGAGTGTCTCTCTTACCGGCTGTATGCCACAATTAATTATTTTGCTACCCAAGGCCCTGATCTTTTCGACCTTTCCAGAAATGCAGCTTTTTGGAGTGAACCATTCTAAATTAAGTTCAGCTAGACTGTATATTGCTTTAGTACATATTCCTATTCTATAATTAATACATAATTGCTTCTGAAATTGAAAAGTTAAAAGGGTTTCTTAAATTAGAAGTTAAGGTTTTAGCTGTGTCTAAGGCACCTGTTTAGCCAACCAGTGCGAAAAGAACCTTCGACAGTTAATTCTTCATTTTGGAGGACATTCTGATATGAATAGTTTTTTTTCCTTCTAAAGGAGAATTTGCATTTAAAACAGTGCCATGTCTGTATGAAGGCTATGTCTGGTATTGCAACTCGCTTGTATTCAAGTAAATGGGTTTGAGCGACAATAACAGACACAGTGTATGGACAAGAGGAGAGCTGTTTCCGAAGAAAAAAAATTGACTTTTTTATATTTTTTTCAGTGATAACTTTTTTTATGGTGCATGTTTTACTTTATTTTATTTTTATCTTTTTTTACCTGTCTCCATAAGAGACAATTCACACTTATTTACTATTGTGGTTGCACCAGAAAAGTTTCTTAAAATGTGCCAAAAAATGGCTCATTTTTAGCGCAGCTTATCACATACTTATTATGGGCTTTAAGACACTTTCTGCACACTTTTCAACACAGAGGGGTGTTATCGTTGAAATGTTGGCGTGGCCATATGACACACTGTTGCAAAAATTTGCCAAACTTTTGGCAAAGAAAGTAAGCCAAAAACAGTTGGTCTAAACAGCTAGACAATTCTAAAGTGGTACCAATTTATGGATCAGTATAAGCCACTGTCATAATTCTGACACAGTTTTAGACTGCCTGTCTAAGTTTGTGCTGTCTAAATTTTAGACAGCGATAGTTAAAGAGGACCTGTGATTGCTTGTCACTGCATTGTAATGTATTATGTTAGCTGTCCGTCAGCATTTCTTGGCCTGCCCAGAGGTATGGCCTGGCATGCTGATATCAGAAACAGTCTGAAAATCTTCATTAAGCCTCAGGGTGGTAATGCCAGCTATTGGCACCCCATGATAACACAGCTATTGACTACGGCATCTAAGGGGTTTAACATCTGGGATCGGAGTAAACTGTGGTCCTGGCTGTTAGGGCTGGTCCCTGGCTGTAAATAACATTTTGCTGTAAGTACATGCCACCTATGATGTACCTGTATGTCACATATCTTTAAAGGGTTCATCATGTAGAGTTGGAGAAGATATTTTACATGACTTTTGAATATGAGATGACTCTTCACTCCACCTAATATAATCCAAACTACAATGATTTAAACTCAGAAATAATACACAAAACAAATTATTTTTGGCGTTAAAATTGCTACAGCGTTATTAAAACCACAGAAGTAAAAAAAAATTACAGAAGGAGTCCGGTGAAGTGCTCGGCCATTGTGTGAAATCCCAAGTTGTCTGATATACAGCAGCCAGCCAGACAGCACGTACTGCCTGCCATTCTAGAAGAGACAGAACACTTTCGGGGCACCAATGATTCTACTGAGTATCCTCACTCCTGCTTACCTGCGTGCTAGCCCCTGGATGACATTAACATTACAATATACTTAAAACTGTCCTCTTCAACAGCTCAGCCTCTTCACACCATGAGGTTTAACATCATCTACTAATTAAAATTAGTTGACCATAACTTGGTCTGTGACCTCCACATGATTTTTTTTTGACCAACTACTTTAAATACAGGGGCATATAACTTAGAAAACTAGAAATGCCCAGGCAAAATGTTCTGAAAAAGAGGCCAAAGTATCAAATCTCAAACTCACGAAGAAGCATCCTACAGCACTCCGGAGAGGAAATATTCCCTGTGGAAGAAATCTCTAGGGAACCATGGCTGAAGGATTGTCTTTCTGTTGGGCTTAGAAGAATAATGCCAACATCTAACTCATCAAAGTCATAATAAAAGTACATCTGATACCAGGTGTAGAGATAAAGGCAGTATAAACAGATACTATATTGCAGTCATTATTGTACTGATAAAAGCTAAATACAAGCTGTAGAGTAGTTATTAAAGCAGTTGAAGGGTGGGAGGAAATGTTTTCTCCAGTTATTCTTGTGAGAGAAAGAGAAAGAGAAGAGAGAAAATTATCTATTCCCAAAAACCCCACCCTCCTCACAGTAAAACATTATGTACACACATACTTATTTATCTTACAGCAAACTACCCTTGCTTCACTATAACTATACAGACAAGAGCTACAGGAGTATGGAGGCGCTATAGGTCCCCCTCTCAATTACATGTCCCCCTTTGCTTAATACGTAAAAACACAATGCATGCACATATGCCTTCCTCTTAAAACAGAACCACCATAAATACATACAAATATAGACAGCAACTAAAAGACTATGTAAAAACTATAACTTCCCCCTCTACCAAAGTAATGTCCCCCTTTGTTTACGGCTCCTGTGGATTATTTCTGATTTTTAGGCTATTTTAACAGCAGTATTATAGTCATTTTTAATAAATAATAGCTAGAAGTGGGTTACAAAAGTGAAAAGGGTGATTGTAGAGCTTCCACTCCTTCTTTAAGCTTACAAATGCTGGTGTAAAATGCTGAGCAGAATACTGACAGTTGAAGGTGACCTTATGGGGCCTTTACAGGGGTTGATTATTAGCCAAATATTCATTCTCAATGATTGCCCCAAATACAAGGCTGTGCAATCAGCTGATGAACAAGCAAACACTCGTTTGTTGGCTGATCGCATCTTTTATGCAGTAGAAAAATCATTGTTCGTCTTCAGCACATCTTCCCCTGTAAATAACGGATTTGATGTCAACTATAATGGAAGTAAATGGGCACACACAAGCAATTGTTAGTTATGAACTATCGATCATGCGGGCATTCACTCGTCAATATTTGTGACATTTTAAAGGAGAATTCCAATCTCACACATTGATGGCAAAAATAATAGGATATGTCACCAGTGTGTGATAGGTGTGGGTCCCATCTCTATGACCCATACCTACTGTGAGAACAAGGATTGGTCGCTATTTCATGGGAGTTCAGCTGTACTCCCATAGAAATGAATGGAGAATAGTGCGCAGGTGCATTTATTGTAAAATGAGGCTTAGTTATATAGTCAGGATCTTCAGTCTCTAAAAAGTCTTGTTTCTGACCCATCATATTTGTAAAATAATGTAATTTTTTCCTTTGTCATACAATTTTTTTTTTTAAAAGTCTCCGGAGACCCTTTAAATAAAATACAGCTAACTCCATGAAGAGCATTGTGTTATTAATAGCTGATATTAGGCCTACTCTCATTCTGAAATAAGAATATGGAGTCTAGATGAATGGTTTCCCTGAGAAGGAAGCTGTGCACAGTAGTCTGTAGTGTGTAAATAGGATGTAGACAGCAAAACTGATTCATTGTATTATAACTTGTACCAGACCTGACAGTGCAGTGCATGGCAATTCAAAAACAATAAAGACTTTGCTTCATACAGTGTATTAGTTTAGCATGGGTAGTTGTTATAGAAAAAATGCATATAAAATGCTGGACTGCTAAAAGATAACTAATTTACATAACTAAAACACAACTGCACAGGCATGAAACAGATCTGCCATAGAATTAAAAACAATTATATGTGATAGAATTTACAGTAGCTCGTTACCACAGAAAAAATGGCGAGCATAAGAATCTGAGGAACTCTGAGAAGGGCCAAATTGTAATGGTTAGATGACTAGTCCAGAGCATCTCCAAAACTACAGGTCTTGTGGGATGTTTCTGACATTCAATAGCTACCAATAGTAGTTGAAGTAAAGACAATTGGTGAATTGGTAACAATTTTATCTTCCAAGTCTTTGGAGCTACTGAGCAGAGGAGTTAGGGGCCAGGACACCATTCCCTCTAAGTCATGCAATGTAGAATCATTTTACATTAATTTTAATGTGCAGCCTCCTCAAACTAGCTGTAAAGCAGCCAGAAATATAGGGCCACAAAGCATCCAGGAAAACTGTAGTTGAAGTTACAGCAAAGGTCTCGGACAATACATAATAATGTCTATGCTCCTGGTGTTCTAGTGCAGGAAAGGGGTTAATGACCAAGGCTCCTGCCTCCTTTCCTACAAGCTAGGCTTCAAAATGGTGTGGCGTAAATTTTCTGGATATTGGCAATCATACCGTTTCTCTAAGGATAAGGATATGAAAGTGTTTATGCCAGTATACCTACTAGTGTAGAGCAATAAAATGTTAAATTTTAATATTCTATTATGGGCTATGGTAGTGAAGGGATAGTAATAATATTCCTGATGGGTTAGGTCTTTTAAGGGTTAATTTCAATATATATGGTCATCTAGGACAGTCAGTGGGTTAATATCAGTATCCTTGGTGGTTTAGGGCAGTGAAGGGGTTAATGTAAGAATCTCTAGTGGGCTCGGGCAATCAAAGTTAAACTCTGCTGCTGGAGGGCAAAGAAAAAAGTAATACTGCAGACATGTCATCCAGTGGTTACTCACTTCTCCAGGCTTCAGCACCACCTACATTATAACATGTAGCAGAGAACTAATGGTTCAATTTTCAGTTTCTTCCCTGCACTAAACATACAGAGTGAAGTGCAGCTGTAATTATACGGCTGTACAGTTCCCTATGATTGGGCAAAGTGATTCAGGAGCACATTGCCTAATTATTAAGGGGAAGCTGCAGGGATGCTATGCAGGAACATACATCTCAATGACTGGGGATAGCCTTTGAGCTGCAGGGCCATGCAAAACAGGAAACAGAGCGTGACAGGGTCACAGACTCCCAAAGCTCAGTGAGGTAGTGAAGGCTATTCTGCACAGTTTAATCATACAGAACAACTACTGTAGTATAAATGGTTAAAAAATGTTCATGCTGGCTGTTATAGAATGGTGTCAGAACACACAGGGCATTACAACTAATTGTGTGTGGGGCAGTGTAACTGCAGATGAGCAAAAGTGCCACTGGATGTCAGTAGGACACATGTAATCTACCTGAAAATTGTAGAGACTAAGCACATCCCTTTATGGCAGAATTATTCTCTGGTGGTAGGACAGGGCAGAGAGAGTTGTCTGTTCTGTAAGACACTGATTTCAGGCCTGGCACTCTGCACTCAAGTGCTGTACCTATACAACCCATAGGTGGTGCAAGCTCAGCATTCCTAGCAGAAGTCAGCTGTAATGTACTGATTAGGCTGCAATGTTCTAGACATTTAACCACTTAGATGCCACGGTCTGTATGCAGCAACTAGAAGGTTAAGAGAGTGAGGCGTCTCCCTCTGACACCCATGGACACCCCTGCAACATGATGGCAGGGTGTCCATGGTTACTATGAAAAGCAGAAATTAATAATGGTCTCTGGGTTTGCCATTTATTGAAGCCAATTTTAGTCCAAAAGGCTACCTGTCCCATACAGTGTAATACATAGAAATACAGCAAGCAGTTGCATAGCCTGGTCACATACTGTGCAATGCAAAAAAAGCAAATACATGAAAAATGCTTAAACAAAAAGAAACAGATAAAGAAATAAAAACAAACACAAAATCCCTGATTCCCCAATAAAATACACTTTATTTTTGAAAAAAAGTGATACATATAGGTATTGTAGCACCTGTTGTGATCCAGTTTATTAAATACGTTTGTACTTTTTATCCGAACTGTGAATGTCATGAAAAAAAGAGAAAAAACATGCCTGAAACCCCTAATCAAAGGTGACAAAAAAAAGTTATAAAAAAAGGTTGTAGCAAGTAGCAATTATTATTTATGGTTTGAGGCATAAAAAGAGAGGCAAGGTCTGAAAATGGGGGAGTGGTCTGTAAAAAGGGGCGGCAAATTCAAGTTATATCTGGGCTGTAACAATTAAAGCTACACCATTGTGACAGGAATGTATCATACCAATATAATGCTCTGACCGCACTGCAAAAATTGTTCAGGGATGGGTCGTGAATTATGATTAAAAGTTCAAGGTTTCAGTTGTTGTGTGCCTTCAAATTTGCTAGAAGTTAATCCAACCAATCCAGTTTATGGAGACCCCATGACTTACATGACTGAATTGCTGTTAACACCTGGGTGCCAGAAACCACAGTACACCTAGACAGGTTTTGTGGAGGCCACAACTTGTTGGATCTGAACTGTTTTGAAGGCATGAGGGGGTACTTATAAAGTATTAGGTGAGTGATTTTAATGCTATGATTCGAATGTCCCGTCTTATTACTATTGCAATCAAAATAAAAGATACATTGTTTCAAAATAACACAAAATAATAAAAAAAAACGTATATAAATTGCCCAATTAGCATTTTTTGGCCCCACCAGATAAAGTTATTCTAATGGCCCACCCTCCATCTACACATAAAATGTGCTAATGTGCTCCTCCACTTAATTTATAAATTTTTATTTTTTTTTGCATTGTTAACTGTTTACTGACAGGACATGATAATGTCAAAAATCCAAGAAATTGCAAGAAATTGACTTCAAAGTCCTCTCCAAATGGGGTTCTCTATTGCTGGACCTTTGAGGTCCATGATTGTAAGCGTTTAAGCCCATTGGAGGACCTTCTAGTAATCTGGTGGCCAACTTCAACCCTAATGATATTATAATTTTATTAACATTTTGGGCAATGTAAAACCCCTTTACAATCATATATCAATTAGAGAATTCTGAAATTATGGGGGTTTTAATAATTTCCATTCTTAAGTATCAAATACTGGGCCATATATGTTAATTCAGAACTGTCATTGTGTACTTGAAATAAGACAATGTTCTGCAAATTATGAATCCAAAGAGTAAAGGGTATGTTCTGCAAAATATGAGCTGTGAGTTTCTGAATGATACAAGATTAGATTGATTATGTTCAGTTCCTGTAAGGGAAAAAAGTGTTGTTGAACCCCTGGCTGACCTGCTACTTCTTGAGATCTGCGGGTGGATTTATATACACAAATGACATTGTCATTTCATGTCCTCACCGCTTATGTCTGAGAAGCAATTTTTTAAGAATTGCGCTGCAGGCAGAGAACAGTTTTGGGTAACTGTGGCCTGATTGCTGTGGAATATGTAAAGAGGGTAGTAATTGTCTGTTCCCTGCGCCTTGTTTATGTCACACAGACACAATTCAAGTCTTCTGCCGCTCGTCTCCATCAATGAGGCACTCAAACATACACTTAGATACAAGGTAATTATTCCGTATATTCTTGCTGTACACG
This sequence comes from Phyllomedusa bahiana, assembly GCA_025379985.1. NCBI lineage: Eukaryota > Metazoa > Chordata > Amphibia > Anura > Hylidae > Phyllomedusa > Phyllomedusa bahiana. Next base: position 27,132 of record JAODAL010000239.1, read on the forward strand.
CTCCCCTCACTCCAGTGTGAAATGCTTCTTTATTTTTAAAATGATGATAATGGGAAATAAAGAGTTTCTCCCAGCATTCACCAGTCAAGAGCAATCACACTCTGGACAAAATCCTACCGGGGTTTATACTGAGGAAATGAAATGAGACAGCCAGTGGTATCTAGAGGGGCGTATAACCCCATTATAATAATTAAGAGGAAAGTAATAAAAAAAACAAATGTAAACACATTTCTGGTTATTTATCACAATCAGAAAACAAGTACAACCTAATGAGAAAAGAGTTGTTGGTTTTTCTCAATAATATCTTGACCTGGGACTAGTGGCATAAGATTTTTAGAGGTCCCATTGCATTCCTATTCTATGCCAAACACTACTTGCAAACACTCTTGGTTCTGGGATGCCAAAGAAATTATATTTATACAAAACTTTTATATGAGTCTTTTGGAAGGGGACACGTCTGGGCATTTTCGCTACGTTGGTGAAATTCTGGGTTGAGCCTAAAATCTCCCTGATAAATATACCCAAATGCATATGAGCTTCCCCTAATGGTGGCTAAAGGCAGCCGAGATTTATTATTTAGATCTATGGCTAAATGAGTGAAAGTAACCACAAACTCGGGCCCTATTAAAGATAAACTGAGCTATAATCATTAGAATAATGATTGAAAGTTTATAGAGGTGCCTCTATAACAGCCCTATTCTATGTCAACTTAAGACATACTTTCCAACACTTTTGGTTCTTTCCAGAGTCTTCTGGATATTGCAATGAAAAAAAAATTACGTTAATGCAAAATGTGTCCATGAATCTTTTGTGGGGAATTCCAGGTTGTTTTTGGATGCTCTAGGGCAAGTTGGTGAAGTTCTGGGGCGGGCCTAAAATCTCCTGGCTATATACACCCAAATGCATATGAGCTCCCCTAGTGGTGGCTACACACAGCCAACAATTATTATTAAGATCTATGGATAAATGAGTGAAAATAACCACAAACTGTGGCCCTGTAAAAGATAAACAGAGCTGTAATCATTATAATATTGTCTTACACTATTAATCAGTATAGAATTTTGGACCAATAAAAATAAATGAATTGATGAAGCATATGAACTTTTACGTCTTTCCTGTCCTAAAACGTGTAATATTATCCCCGTCACCATCCTAAGGTACCAGGAATATTTGGTGATAACCTCTTAGCCCCACTAGAGCCATAATTCATTATAATCCATTAACGTTATGTGATGTATATGTCTGTCAGAGGAGAGTGCTAGTGAACCCTTTAGTGACTTTCTACTTTTCTCCAGAATTTAAGACCAGAACGTTTTTCTTTTCTGTTAATGAAGCCCTTATTGTTTTTGGGATGAAAAGCAGTTATCATCGGCTTTGTTGTGGTGTTCCTGTGACTTTTTGATCACTTTCTTTTCAATTTTTTGTGAAGCAATGAACAAAAATAATGTGATTAGTTTATAATTTAGTTCATTACAGTTATGTGTTGGATTTTTTCTCCCCTATAACTAGATAATTTATTAAGGAATTATTTTCTTTTACCTGGGATTTTTTATGTCTTTATTATTTATTTATTATTTTATTCTTTACTATTTTTTAATCCCAGTGAGGGATTTTAACATGTGATCATTTGATAACTCAGATAATACAATGCACTATATCACGGGTGTCCATGTGACCCCTGTGTCGGGTCGCAGGCACACCCGAACCCTGGTGGCGTCTCCCGCTGCGAGCAGTGCCGCGACCCGGTCCTCGAGCTGTGGGCGCGCTCGAAGCTCTTTCCACTTACCTCGCCGCGCTCCTGCTGTGCTTCGGGCGCGCGCTCCTGCTGCTGGCCGGATGCGCGCTCAGCTCAATTTAAAAGGGACATCGCGTCGGGGATTGGTCTCACCAGGCGATGACCCTATTTATGGCCTGCCCCTTCCTTCTCACCTTGCCAAATCGATAGTGCCCTGTGCCTAGAGAGGAAGCGTTCCATTTTGCCTTTTTGCCATTTCTGTGTATCGTATCTTTCTGCCTCCGTGCCTTGACCACGAACCTTTGCCGCCTGTCCTGACCTGCCGTCTGTCCCAGACTATGAACCTGCCTCACCATTCTGTACCGCGCCACAACTCGGCAGTCACCGCAAGCAAGTCACGTCAGGGGTAGTGACCTGGTAGCAATCCGCCGTAGCAAGTCCATCCCGCTTTGTAACGGGCTCTGGTGAAAACTGGAGCTACTTAGATTCCGATCCCTGTCGTGGCTACTACCATCGCTTATGCTGGTCCAGATGATCCACTACCACTGCCCGTTACACCCTACTTATGTAGTGCAGTGTATTAGGCCTGTCTATGTAAAATTAGCAGGTAGCCTATTAGGCTCTGCCTCTCAATCAAGGAAGACCTTGAGACCTTCAGTTGGCTCCTGGATGCCATGGAAACCCATCAGCAACCTACAGTCATGCGTGGGAGTGCCAATGGTTTGACAGAGAGAGTGCCTGTCCTTTGAAACCACTGGGTGCCAAGTTCCCCTACTGAAGTAAGGAGTTTCTCTGATCCCAGGCTATTAGAACAGGTGCGTGGATACCATCATACAGCCAAGCTCCTGCTTTATCCAGGACATTAATGCAGGTTCATTTCCACCCTGCTGTAAAATGACATATGGGCAGGAATTAGGTGCCTTTATGACAACTGGAATAAGGAATATTGAGAGTAAGAATGGGGTTAAAACTCCCTGAAAGATATCCATCTCCAAGGAACTACCATTGTAGTCAGCCACCAGCTATCTTACAAAAAGGTAGGGCCACCGTTAGGACAGTACAGCTGGTATTGCTGTTCGGGGCCCGTCCAGATTGTGAAACAAGGGTTGCTGCCACCAGCGATTACTGTTCTCTTACACAAGATTGTTCTCTCTACCATACAGGTTACCTCATTTGTATCTACATTCTTGCAGCATGCATACAATTGAAAAGTACAGAGGAGCAGAGAGCTGTCTCCTCTCTGCCCCGTCAACTACTGACGTGCACTTCTATGCAGGTGGCATGATGAAGTGACGTTATGTCACCTCTGCTGGAGACTACACAGAAGAACAAGGTAGTTGTTGGGGGAGAGGTGTTTATTATTTTTAATGGAGTTCCTATTGACTATACATCTACCTACCTACTGGGGTAGATTTTATAGAGCTACGTACTTTCAGAGGGTGGCCCCTACATAGCTTCATACTTACAGTGGGGAGCCCTATATGCTTACCTACCTACTGGTGAGCCCCATTTATGTACCTACCTACTAGGGTGAGCCCTATATACCTTCCTACTTGTTGGCCCTAATTCCCTACCTATCTACTAGGTGCTCAATATACTTAGCTACCTACCCTAATGCATTGTCTATTCAATGCATTAGGCTGTATAAATGATTAAGTCCCCTACTGATGAAGAACCCTAGGGAGACTCAAAGTTACAGAAAAAAATTGTTCTAATGTGTAAAAAAAAATAGTTCCAATCACCCCCCCCCTTTTGCCGTTTTGCAAATAAAATTAAATAATAAAAAAATGACACATATTTGGTATCACCACGTCCAAAAAAGTCAGATCTATTAAGATATAACGTACTTGATCCCATACACTGAACACCGTAGAAGAAAAAAATCCAAACGCCAACACTGCGGATTTTTTTGGTAATTTTACGTCTTCTAAAAATTTGAATAAAATTGATCAAAAAAGTTGCATGCAGTCCAAACTGCTAGCAATAAAAAGTACACTTCAGCCCACAAAAAATACCCCCTCCCTCAAGTCGGTAGGTGTCAATACAAAAACGGTAATTGGTCGCAGAAAATGGCGCCGCAGTGCAAATTTCAAAAATAGAGAATGTTTGGAATTTTTTTACTGTACCAAAACACAATAGAAACCGTACATGTTTGGTATTGCCGGATGTGTAAAAACTTGTAGAATACAAATAATACATCATTTTTACCGGAGAGTGAACGCCCTAAAAAATAACCCATAAACATGGCACAAGTAGGTTTTTTTCACATTTTGTCCCCAATTTTTTTTTGGCGCAAAATACACCAAAATAAGGGTGCAGCCCTAATGGGACATTCCGCCCTATATGGGTGACTTTTCAATTAAAAGGCTCCATGTAGTACTATAGTTCACCTGTAGTGGAGCTGAACCTGCTGCCTTTGGAAGATCGCTGTCACGGTTCATGCCGCGGTCCCTGCCTTGGACCGTCAGCCTGTCCGTGCCTGCCATGTCTCTGCGGGGGCTCCCTGTGTAGGGGTCCCGGCAGCCTGTGTTCTGCTATGTACTTGCCTGTCCTGTCCAGTCTTGTTGCTTCCTGGGTCCTGTCTGTGCACTGTGCCTCCTAGGGCGTGCGCGCGGCAGCTTCCTGCCTATTTATTAGTTTCCTGTTCTGTGCACCTTCCTCTTCACCCCTGACCTCTGGCTATAAGAGGAAGTTCTTGTCTCTACTCTGTGTCAGTTCATTGCAGTCTCTTGCTGGTTCCATCTTGAGCTCCTGCCAGTATCTCTGGACTTAACCCTGGAGATGCTGGTTCAGTTTCTGTGTCATCTGAGCTCCTGACCTTCTGTCTGTCTCCTGTTACGTCTGATGTCTCTGCACCTGTCCTGTGTCCTGCCTTGGCACCTGTTCCTGGTCTGTACCTGTTGTGTTACCCGTCCAGTTCCTGCCGTATCCTGTGGTGTTATGTGTACGTTTATCCCTCCTGTATCCTGCTGTGTTCCTGAGTACGTTTTACCTGCCCTGCTTATGTTCTCCTATGTTCCTGTATACCACTACCTGGATTCCTGTCCTGCACCTCGGCTGTCACCGCAGGTAGCCACGTCAGGGGTAGCGACCTGGGGGTCCCGCAGCCAAGTCCATCCCGCTTTGCGGCGGGCTCTGGTGAAGACCAGGGGCCCCTTAGACTCCGCTCCCTGGCGTGGTCCTCCAGCTACCACCTCGCCTGCGGTGATCACAGAGGATCCACACCCGAATGTCAGCGGTCGGCGCCTCGGCATATGTTTGTCAGCGCCCGTCCGTTACAGTATGAACTGACCATGGATTCCGCCGGGGTGACCCTGCCCTTGTCTAGAGCATCCGTTTGGCCTAGCTCATGGTCCCGCCCAGAGCATCCGTCTGTTGCCTTGCTCATGGTCCCGCCCTGAGCGTCCGTCTGTTGCCTAGCTCATGGTCCCGCTCAGAGCGTCTGTCTGTTGCCTAGCTCATGGTCCAGCCCAGAGCGTCTGTCTGTTGCCTAGCTCATGGTCCAGCCCAGAGCGTCTGTCTGTTGCCTAGCTCATGGTCCAGCCCAGAGCGTCCGACTGTTGCCTAGCTCATGGTCCTGCCCAGAGCGTCCGTCTGTTGCCTAGCTCATGGTACCAGCTCCCTGAGAGCGTCACGGTCTCTGTTGCCTAGCTCATGGTCCAGCCCAAAGCGTCCGTCTGTTGCCTAGCATGGTCAATCTGGTGCCAGCACCAGAGCGTCCGTCTGTTGCCTAGCTCATGGTCCAGCCCAGAGCGTCCGTCTGTTGCCTAGCTCATGGTCCTGCCCTGGGTTCCCCCCCATTTTGCCTAGTGCCCTGTTTGTTCCTCCCGTGTACCTCCCTTTCTAGGTTTTCCCTATACTGGCTATTATACAGCCTGTACTTGGTTTTGGGGTTGCCCCCGTAGAAGTTGCGGGCCCCTGGCCTATGTGGAATGCCATTCTGTGATTTGGAGGGGGCTTTGGGGGGGGGGGTACTGTCACGGTTCATGCCGCCGTCCCTGCTTTGGACCGTCGGCCTGTCCGTGCCTGCCATGTCTCTGCTGGGGCTCCCTGTGTAGGGGTCCCGGCAGCCTGTGTTCTGCTATGTACTTGCCGGTCCTGTCCAGTCTTGTTGCTTCCTGGGTCCTGTCTGTGCACTGTGCCTCCTAGGGCGTGCGCGCGGCAGCTTCCTGTCTATTTATTAGTTTCCTGTTCTGTGCACCTTCCTCTTCACCCCTGACCTCTGGCTATAAGAGGAAGTTCTTGTCTCTACTCTGCGTCAGTTCATTGCAGTCTCTTGCTGTGTCTTGCTGGTTCCATCTTGAGCTCCTGACAGTATCTCTGGACTTAACCCTGGAGATGTTGGTTCAGTTTCTGTGTCATCTGAGCTCCTGACCTTCTGTCTGTCTCCTGTTACTTCTGATGTTTCTGCACCTGTCCTGTGTCCTGCCTTGGCACCTGTTCCTGGTCTGTATCTGTTGTGTTACCCGTCCAGTTCCTGCCGTATCATGTGGTGTTATGTGTACGTTAATCCCTCCTGAATCCTGCTGTGTTCCTGAGAATGTTTTACCTGCCCTGCTTATGTTCTCCTATGTTCCTGTATACCACTACCTGGATTCCTATCCTGCACCTCGGCTGTCACCACAGGTAGCCACGTCAGGGGCAGCAACCTGGGGGTCCTGCAGCCAAGTCCATCCCGCTTTGTGGCGGGCTCTGGTGAAGACCAGGTGCCCCTTAGACTCCGCTCCCTGGCGTGGTCCTCCAGCTACCACCTCGCCTGCGGTGATCACAGAGGATCCACACCCAAATGTCAGCGGTCGGCGCCTCGGCATATGTTTGTCAGCGCCCGTCCGTCACAATCGCCACAACTATGATGAGACAATCCCTTCAAATTAGTGAAAAATGTTACACCAAAGGACAGCTGCAGAAATTGTTTATTTCTGTGAGTGAAATAGATGTTCTTCAAATTGCATTTTCCTTCTCCAATGACTCAACAAGCATTTCTCTTAATTTAAAAGACTCCAATTCTCCGGTGGTCTCTTATTTCTGCAACAAAATCAGTTCTAAAAAGTTGCCCTTGTAACGGTCTGGAGGTGGATCCTCTGGACCACCGCAGGCGATGGCGTAAGCCCACACCAGGGAGTGGAATCTAAGTGGGTCCCGGTATTCACCAGAGCCCGCCGCAAAGCGGGATGGACTTGCTGCGGCGGGAGTCCACCAGGTCACTACCACTGGCGGGGCTTGCCTGCGGTGGCGGCCAAGGGTAGGCGAGGTACAGAATCGGCAGTCAGGCTCGTAGTCGGGGACAGGCAAGAAGGTCAGGGCAGGCGGCTGAGGTTCGTGAACGTAGACAGGCAGAAGGTCAGGGCAGGCGGCAAGGATCGTGGTCGGTAAACGTAAGCAAAAGGGTTCGGTACACGGTAGGCGAGACAAGGCTTTCTGGAACACTTTCCCAATAGGCATGTGCACTAAAGATCCGGCAAAGGCCACTGGGAAGAGGCTGGGCTAAAATAGGAGCAGTGCCCGGTAATGGCCAATTACCGGCGCACTGTCCCTTTAAATCTCAGACTGCCGGCGCGCGCGCTCCCTAAGGGGCGGCGCCGCGCACGCCGAGGGACCGAGACGGACGGGGCAGGAGCGAGGCCGGGTAAGTCACTGGGGACCCGGGCAGCGGGATGAGCGGACCCCGGACCCGAGGTGCGGGACGGGGCGCCGCTCAGAGTCGGGGCACGGATGCGCCTGCGACCCGGGACGAGGGTCGCAGGGGCATCCGTGACAGCCCTATAACATAACGTGACTCCAACAATTCTATATATATATTAATAATCCAGCATATAACATACAGTAATTAACTGCACCGTTATCAGTGCAAGACGGCCCAGAAGCACAAGTCCACAAAATCAGTATTCATGTTCGGCTATGTTGAGAGCAGCTACAATATACATCAGATAGGAACTGCATACATTATAAGGGCATTGCAATGCTGCGCTTCTTGATGTCATTTTTTTAATCTATTGTTAACATAAAATCTGCTAGGTCTGCGATGGTGTAAATTTCCCTGGGATACAACACACGCAGCAAATAGAAGAAACTCGATTAAGGAGACGCTCGTGCTCAATGCAGATGTAAGCAAGAAAGCCAAAGATTTTTTTGTTGCTACGCAATAAGATACATTCATGCAGGATTTCATAAAAAGATAAACCATAAAAAATCATAAAATTATTTTTTTTTCCCCTTTGCAGGCCCATGAATAATCTTCATTTTAGGTAGAGGCCTGGTGATAATGTATCATGCAGATAAATGAAATTGTGTTTGAGAAACCATGAAGAAAACAGTCTTTTATATATGTAGCAGACATTATAAGCGACAAGAGTGTCAAATGAAGCTAAAAAATGACTGTCTTAGGGGGAAAGAGAGATGTTTTGGAGATTTCTAGATTTAATATTTCAATACAGTGTGCTTGAAGTACCAGAGGGCAAGTTCACCCTCACTGCACTCACTGTTATATTGTATGATTGCCGATGTGTGATGGATTTATAAGAAGAATAAAAAAATTTGTCCTCGCAGAAGTTCATGTTTTAGGGGATGGGTGCTCTTTAACCCTTTAGGAGTCCAGCCTATTTCGGCTTCCAGATTTTACATTGTCGCAATCCAGGAGCCATAGCTTTTTATTGTTGATATAATCACCTCAGTTTTTTGTAGGTATGGATTGATTGATTAGTTTTAAATATGTAGGCAAATGTAAATAAAGACTATTACCAAATACATTGCTGTTCTGATTTTGCTTTGTTTAGGAGATTTTATCTCCTGCTTGTTACACAAGCTACCCTAGGATACTGATCATCCCTCTTTGCTCTCATTGATGCAGCTGCCCTGTCTGACCATGGTGACTTACTCCCTACTGAGTGTTATCTACAGCAACGGAGCTTGTTTATGTTGCTGACAAACGTTACCCCTTTAGAGCTCTGTAGTCTTGTGCACTATAGTTTATAAACCTCCTGCATTCAATTCATGTCACTGTAACAGGAAGAGCTAGAATAGTAGGGCTGATATGCCAATCACTGCTGTAGAAGCAGCCATAACCTAAACAGGAAGTTTGAGTCTGAAACTGGCTGTGACGGGCAGGCTCTGTGAAACAGCATTGTGCAAATATCCCTTCAGCCCCTTAAAGATCACCCACTGACTTTTGACGGCAGGTGGTGCAGGCTCCCAGAGCCGTAACTAGAAATTGTGCTGTAGTTAGCCGCTCTGTTCCTGGAGCAGTCTCTGTAAACGTCAACAGTGTTTAAACCTTTAATCAAAGGGCATTCCCAAGCTCCATCGAGTTACTGGGACTCCCAGTGACCCAATGGAATCCGGGAACTGTCTGTACTGTTCGCCCTGGGGACGAGAATAGCCCCAGGGCTGTCTGTGATCAGGGCACACTGACACAGAGTGTAATGTATTAGAATATATGAATATAGTATATATAAGTGTAAAAAAGTGTTACATAGTTATATCTTAATGGGATTTAAAAAAAAAGAAAAAATGTAGAAAAAATAAATAAAAAATAATTAAATAAAAATAAATATTTAATTCAAAAATTACTGTACATACATTACAGAAAAAAAAAACACATATAAGGTATCTGCACAACCATAATAACCTGAACAATTAATCTAACAGGGTATTTAGTATTAAATGTGACTGGTGTAAAAAAAATAAATGCAGAAAAACACTTTTTTTATGGTCATGCTGCAAAAATCTGCAGCAATTTATTTGTAAACTTAAACTATGCACAAAATACACAACTTCTCCATGTAAAACAAATCCTCATACAACTGCGTCACTTAAAAAAAAAGTTACGACTGTTGAAACGCATTGAGGCAAAAACTAAAAAAAAATTAGCTGGTCATTAAGGCTTTTTCAGGCCTGGAGCTTAAAGGAGTTGTCTCCCTTCAGAGTTTCAGAGAATGCATGAATGAAATACTCTGTCACTTCCTGATTCAGACTGACTCATTTGCATACAGCTCCATGCTTGTACAGCTCCATGCCCTGCTGTGCTTTCAGATGCTAATTTGATCAGATTAGCTTCTCAAACTACTAACAGGACTTCTTATCTGATCCCCAAAACAAAAGCCCTAATTACAGTTCTGTTTATTTTACATAAATCAAGCTTTTTACTGCTGAGCAGCACAGGACACTGCCACAACCTGTGTGATGACATCACTCACTGTTATCTCATTGAACAAACAGCAGGGGAGAATTGTTTACAGGTCAGTTACTGAGGGAACTGAAACAGCCAGGGAGGTCATAAATTCACTTGTATCTCCTTAGGGAAAACAGAGGAACAAAGCAATATATTTGGAAAATGTCTTTATTTTGTGTTCCCTACAATTTGAAAGCTATTCTTTGTAGCGAGACAACCCCTTTAAGGGGTTAATGTGGATTGAATTGTTGTGGGGAAGGAAAACAAATCAGTGATTTCACCATTTTATCTATTTATTTTTGCTTTTTTTTAATGACATTCATGTGGTGTAAATAACATCTAAACTTTACTCTCTATGGGTCGCTATTAGGCCCCGTTCACACGGCTTATTTGCCTACGATTGGTCCGTATCCAAGCGGAAATTATGCGCTTCAATACGGCAGCCAATCCCGATCCAGGTCATTACGGTAATCCACTGCTTTCTCATTGAGAACCATTTGTGGAATACTTGACTACTCTCGCTCGCTAATTTAATCCGCCGGGGAGGAGAAATGACATGCACATTATTTACGGCGGGTCCGCTCCGAAACAATGCATTGTCTATGGGCCGGAGCGGCGCCCCCCCCGCTGCTCCGGCCCCGCCCCCGTCCCGCCCCGTATTCACGGCGGATTTGTGCGCTCAATACGCGCACAAATCCGTCGGCAATAAGCCGTGTGAACGGGCCTTACTGTACTAACACGAGGTATATTTTTATATATTTTACTACAGCATAATAAAAATATATTTATCATGGAAAAAAATCTCCCTTGCCACATTTCATTTTCTGAAACTAAAATATATTTTTCATTGGTACCATTTTGTGGTACATAACTTTTTGACTAGCTTTGATTAATTTTTTTTAAGAGGGGTAATGGAAAAAAAAATTCTAATTCACCATTATTTTTAGGATACAGTGGTCCCTCAGCATCCAACATTAATCAGTTCAGGGATAATCACTGTATGTTGGAACTATAATTCTATGGAAAACTGGTAAATGGTTCCAAAGCCCCAAAACGTCACTTAGCTAAAACGAGGATTAAAGCAGATACTAATACAGATAAAGCGCGTCCTTACATGCAATATAACATCAGAAAGAGCTGCTGGAAATCACTTTCTATGTTGAGGACAGGCGATTCTTTGGATCTTGTACTTATACACAAGGTACCAGAAAAAAGAAAATGGGGCTTCACCTGGTACCCAAAGGAGCAACTCATCCTGGCACATGTACGAGCAATACAGGACATGTAGTACCGCACTGTACTGTAGAGAGGCTCTATAGACTGCCAATCACTGCATGCAGCTCCACTAATACAGTACATGTAAGAGCAGTACAGGACATGTAGTACTGCACTGTACTGTAGAGAGGCTCTGTAGACCACCAATCACTGCATGCACCTCACTAATACAGTACATGTAAGAGCAGTACAGGACATGTAGTACCGCACTGTACCGTAGAGAGGCGCTACTAGACCTCCAATCACTGCATACACTGCACTGTACTGTAGGGAGGTGCTATAGACTGCCAATCACTGCGTTCACCTCACTAATACAGAGGTTTTACAATTAAAATGTTTAAGACAATTGGCTTGATCTTCTAGTGAATCCCATTTGCCACAGATTGGCAGTGTCTGTGATATTTATATGGTGAGTACGGTTTCAAGATTCAATGTCCCAGGAAGGTCTATAGTATACTTTTGTATACTGAGGCCATTGTAACCTGTGGGACCATGTACTTTGTTATGGTTTTAACATTTTAACTTTATTACATGTGTCCTTACAAATTTGGTGATACAAATATATTTTTTTTTTTTTTTTAATTTGTTGTTATTTCATCATTTATGATCACTCCTATAATATACCCCAATGCTCCTGTATTGCAGTATATTATTGCCTGCCAGGGTTCCAGCACCTGTACCTGCAGCACCCCTGCATGGTATATACACAGTCCTACAATACACAGCTCTCCTTACAGATATAGCAAAGCTGAGCTTGAATGAAACTGCCCCAAGACTTCATTTCCAACTTTTATGCTTTTTAGTGGTTTTCATTGTGATCTAAGATCAGATACAATGAAAAGCCAGGATATTGAGGTCAATGGCTTCATCCCTATTTATACAGTATATGTGGTGCAGGACAGGAAGGGGCATCTATATGACAACTATACAGGGTTAACTTGAATGGTAAATATAGTTAAGTACTATGGGCCTCATGTATGAAAACTATCTAAGTCTAAAACTTTCTTTGTTGCCCATAGCAACCAATCAGAGCTCCCCTTTTATTTCATATAGTGTTCTGAAAAAAATGAAAGGGGAGCTCTGATTGGTTGCTATGGGCAACAAGGAATGTCTTAAGGTATGTTCACATGTCGTATTTGCAGGCCATACTTTGGGCCGTAATTGCTCTTGCAAATACAGTGATTCATCGCTCTCATTGAGACCTATGATTAACTCCCATTGTCCCCGGCGTACAAAGTGGGAAAGTGAAAGTGAATGGGGGTTCAGGCTGGAGCACTTTTGAGGTATAAGCTGGCCAGCACATACTTCTAAATCACCCGCCGTATAGCGGAGTCCACGGTACATGCTGCTATACGCCATGTGAACACAACCCTTAGACCTTGACAGCTTTCATACATGTCCCCCTATACTTCTCATAGAAATTTGGCATCTGGTTGGTGCATGGTAAGAAAAGTCCTGTCGGCGACAGTCTTCCAATGAGTATTAGGTCTCATGCACATGGCTGAATATTGGGCCAATGAAGTATAAAACCTTCTCTAGGTTTATTTTATACTTCTGAAGTTATGCTGGAACATGACTTACTGGCTCATTATTTCCACAACTGTAACTAGATTAACACAAAACATTTAGGTTCATTTTTTGCGCCATTCACAGCCACTTTATGGGTTGTTTATTTTTAAACCTTTAAATTTTTTTTTGCCTTTTTGATCCCACTGGCACCTTCTTAAGATGCAACATGGGATGGAGATAGGGTTTTCAGGACATATTTCTCATAGAATTGCTACAAAAATGGCAAATAAAATACCGCCACTACTTCACAACTGGGTTTATGTTCACACTATGGTTGGGCACTTATAGCTTATGTCATCCTACAAGCTAATATGCTGAATATATCTACAGCGTGCCCTACATAAAGTGTACTATTTTTATGATAGGCAGGTGCTGTATACGTTACTATACTTTTCTTTTACTAAAATGGAACTCATAGTCTGTCCATGGAGTGGGCCAGAGCAAAAAAAAGACCTTTTCTTAAACATGGGAAACTTTTATGACATCTTCTAATGCTGGTCTTTTATGTTCTTTATTTTCCTGAATAAGGAACAAACAAGAAGGCAAATTACGGCAATACACCAGAGCTTTGTGAGACCTCTTTTTGGTGCAGTTTTATAGCATTTTCCATGGTGAAAGGAGCCTTAGGGGTATCTGGGATACTCCATTATTGGGATATCTGTGAAGCTTGAAATATTACCTGAAAAATTTCCATCAGACATAAATGAATTATTTCTATAGGAGACTGTAAAAATGAAGAATGACTCGATATCTTAGCTGGTAAGACTTTGATGTCAATAATAAATCAAGGATATTTTCTCCCAAAAAGGTGCCAATCCTACCAGAGAACCTTTCCTGCAGGACAATTTCTCAGTAGGAGAGATAAAACACGTCTTATGTTTTACTTTGAAAAACACACTCCCTACTGATCATTCGTGTTGTGAATCCCTTCATCTCTTGTGCAGTTACTTAAAATTACCCTTCAGGAATTGTACGAATGCAAATCTACAAAAATAGCAGAGCTCTGTGTTTGAGGAATGTAGGCCATGATATTTCCTAACACATTGTTCCTGGAATTAAGTCTAAATTCATATTTCAAACATCACTGGCGAATGGCGGGGAGGAAGGGAAACTTTTGATCATTTTTCACTAGATTGCTATTATAGGCGATATGACACTGCTGTAATAATATGTCAATCAGATCCAACCTTCTGTTATACGGCAGCAGCTGGAATCTATGGTATGATTAAATCACCATTATACTGTGGAACAGTAATGACTGCTATAATGCAGACTTAAATCTCTCTGCCAGATCTGCTGCGCCCCTTCAATGCTGCAATGGGGCTCAAATGTTGAGGGGACCACACTCTAGTACAAGAACATTGGACGACATCTATGAATTTGCATGCGTCTAGTTTTGTAACTTGGCGCCAATACACCAGTTCTAAATAGATATAGAAGTGTGTATAATACGACAGTATGAATGAAAGTGTTATGCAGCAAAAATTGTTTGGCAGTTTCACACCAAACTTTGGCTCATTAAAATGTGTCATCAGGTGCACAATACATCAGGTTTGGCCATAAACCTGTTCATACATCTATAGAACTGGCAATATACGGCAAAAAAATAGTGCAGACGAATTCAAAGATGTTGCCCATTATTCTTTTTTGTAAGAAACAAGTAGTTGGTGGCTTTCTGCTTTCGAGCACTACTATGTGGGCTCTATAATATATGGCGTTACTATTTATACCTTTAATTATTGCTACTTATGCTGCTGTTTTAGCTTATTTTCATTAGTTGGCGGGGCCCCATCTTATGTTGAGATAGGAACCTATGAAATTCTAGTTATGCCCCTGTCTTCAACACAATGTTTTTTGGGGCACATTTACTAATCCTGTCTAAATGGCAGATAGCGTAAACAGATTGTTTAGGTTGCACCAGATTTATGATAGCAGTTCATGCTGTTTAGCACATCTTGTCTACCTTTTTATCCACGTTAGACTGGATTGATTCTTAAGGCTCACTAGCAAAGTAGAGTTTAAGCTCCCACCAGTAGAATGGATTCTAGGGATGCACCCTACAGCAACTGTACATGAATGCACATACTGCACAGGCATCTTGCTTTCTGCCTCTCTTTCTTTGCCTGTTTATCTGAAAAGCAGCACCGTGTCTGTCATGCCCATGGTCCACAATGCCCAAGGACCCACCATTCCCAGGGTCCACCATGCCCAGGGGTCCACCATGCCCATGGACCCACTGGGGGTTTCCCATGCTTCTCTGTGGGCCAATCCAGCCTGCTTCTATACAAACTATTAGTTGGCTTACTTTGCACTAGAATTTTAGCATACATTGTCAAATTTCTGATCACTCCTTTCCACAGAAGACATGCCTCTTTACATCTAAATCACACCCTTTTTTTGATGAGTCTCAAAACTGACAAGAGATAAATACATTTGTTAAAACCTAAATACACCAAAATGCACTAAAATGTACTACCTTTTTTGTGTATTTTATAACAGATTTCAGGTGCACACACTATAGTAAATCTGCCCGGTTAAGTATATTGGAGAAAATAATGCAAATTCTCAGGGGCGGACAAAGACAAAAGTGGGCCCTTGTGCAAACCAACATACTGTACAGGCTGCTTACTGTCTAATAGTTCATCATTGAATACCCAAATATATTTCTCTAACAAAAACTACAAATTGAACCGATGTTAAACTGAACAGAGACAGGTTCAAGCAACACTATAAATGAGAGTACTGTATAGTACTGTTTGATGGTATTATTTAGCACTGTTTGGCAATGTTAACCTGCCTATGAATGGAGCAGAGCATTTTCCCAACACGTGTAACAGAAAAGTGCAGTATGGCCATCTGACTATCTCCCAACCCTAAAATGGAGCACTATTCAAGCTCATATAGCAAATCAGAAGGAGAATAACATAGAACTTGTATGAGCTGCCTCTATGATAGGTACATTTTCAACCTTAAAGGGGTTGTCTCACTACATTGATTCCTCTTACCTTAGTCCTGTTTTCTCGGTTTCATTTTTGAATTCATGGGCATGTTTACTGGCTTCTACTGGCCTGCAGTGATGAGCTGTTGAGAACTCCAACACTGTAGCTATAGTGACCAGCCCTGGCAGCCTATCAGGAGACAGTGAACAGGTCTGTAGCTATAGCGACCTGAGGAGCTGATGCAGCCCATACAAGAGGGGATATCTAGAAATAGGTAGAAACACTGTTAATGGACATATATTACAAAGTGACTTGTTTTTGCAACATCTTTAACATAAAAAGCAATCCTTCTAGTGAGATAATCCCTTTAAGTCCTCTCAGATGTACTCTTGCTTTTGCCCTACCGTACAAGTGCAGCACTGTTTTGCTCCTCTTTATTTACTGAGAAAGTGTTTACCGAGCAGGAGTCATTTTCCAAATGCCTTGTAATGGGTTTGTACTAAATTAACGTGTAATTTTATAATTTATATAATTTCTTAATATTACACTGATATGTTGCTTTTTTTACTGTTATAAGTAGGTTCTAATGTTATCAGTAAAGCTCAGTAGTTTGCTTGAAACTTGGATTATATTCCATTGTTTATCAGATTTAAGCTACCCATGCTGACCTTGCTTCTGGGTCTTGCAATCCCTGTACAATCTTATCTTGGTGATTTTCACGGTTAAATTTCTATTGATGCAGGTCAGGACAGTAGGAAAACAGAATTATGATTGAAAAGATAAAGTATTGGCTCCACTGCAATTAGAGCTAAGAGATGGACAGTAATGCGGAATAAGATACTGCACAGGGTATGAGGTGCTGGAGATGTAGACTGCGTGCATGTCTCTCATTCCCTTCCCTCACCATAGATGTGATGTTATCAAGGCCTATTTAAATGAATAGAGGATAGACGCTGATAATAGCAAGACATCCCTGCAAAAGCTACGTTATGATAACGGCAAACTTTAAACAAAATAACAAATCTAAGTAGTCCATCAGCCGTCTCATCCAGGACCTTCAGAACGTAATCAATTTCAGTGCTAGCAACATTTAATATTTGTGACAAGGCAAGAAAAGTCCTTCAAATATTCCCTTCTAAAACATTGCCACTTTCGAGTTTGATAACTGAATATGTAGAAGTAATAATAATTAAAAAAAAAGTAATTAAATTTTTAAAAACTTATTGGTTTTCTTTTGTAATTATACAAATGATTTCTTTTTTCACATTGTACTAGGTTAGTGTTTCTTAATGTTCCTAAGACAAGTACCCCCTACTCGAACAAATTACATCAAAGTACCCCTGAGGCTATGATCATATACTGTGCTGTTCATTAAAAGCACAGCATGAGCACAATGCATCTACCCCCTAGAGGGATCTATCCCTGGGGCGCACAGACCACAGGTTTAGAACCTACTGTAGGTACTATAGTAGCTCAATACATTCAGAATATTACTCTTAATAGTCATGTCATTTTACATGGAGGGGTGGAGGAGGGCGCGGAATCTCATCACACGAGTCTTGATTCATGGTTCTCACTTGATTGCTAAAGGAACTAGCTAGAATGACTCTTAAAGAAACACTCCATGTAACAACTGCACACTGTTAGTCCAGGGCCTAACATTAGTATTTTCACTTTGGTGTTCTATGAATCCTTGTGCTATGTACTTTGACATGGATGGGTGGAGAGGAAACTCATTACACCACTCTTAATTCATGGTACTCACTTGATTGCTAATGGAGCTAGCTATAATGATTCTTAAAGTGCCATCTTGAATTTGGAGCCTTGGTGTGTACTTCCACACCGCTTAAGCAGCTGTGGTGGAAAAGCTCTGACAGCCTTAACAAGGCAACGACGGAAGCTTAGTGCAAAAGAGGAGGAAGGAGCTATTATGCATCCTTAAAGGGGGTTACTCACTACAATGATTAGCTTTTAACATATAGGAAAAGTTAAATGAAGACTTTTGGCAAATACATTGTTGTTTTGATTTTTCTTTGGTCAGGAGATAAAAAAGACTTTATTTCCTCTTAGAGCACACAAGTTTCTCCGGTTACCAACCTCCTCTCCCTGCTCTCTCTTATACATCATTGCGCCAAGCTGCTATCAGTCAATTTGACCAAGGTGAGTCACACCCTGCAGAGTCTTATCTCTAGTAACAGGGTTTGTTACCTAACTAAATGAAAAGCTTTCACTCTTTAGAGCTCTGTAGCCATGTGTACTACATTTTATAAATCTCCTGCAGTCATTTCACTGTAAAAGGAATAACTAGGAACAGCAGAGTTGATATGTCAATCACTGATATAGAACCATCTGCAGCATAACTAGGAAGTGTGAGTCTAAAGCTGGCTGTGGCTCTGTGAAACTTCATTATGAGAAGACCCCTTTAACCCATGAAGCCGAACACCTGAAAAGTAGTTAATGACCAGAAATTTTTTTTAGCTTTTGCCCCCTTGCATTTCAACAGTTGTAACTTTTTTATTTTTTCAAAGACGCAGTTGTATAAGTCCTTGTTTTATTCGAGACGAGTTGTACTTTATGAGGGAATAGTTTAAGCTCACTTATAAATAATTGCAGAATTTTTTTAAATTTTTTAATTTTTTTTTTTTTTTTAAACATTTACACCATTCACATTTCACACTTATTAACTTGTTATGCAGCCATTCCCCGGGCTCTGTCGGGTCACTGGGTGTCCCGATCACCCGACAGAGCAGGGAAACCTTTTGATTGCGCTGCAGTGATGAACTGCGGCAATCAAAGGGTTAAAGCATCGGGCAGCAGAGGTTTCACTGCAGGCGAACGACCTGCACCAGCCGACGTCAAAAGACGGTGGGCAGGCATTAAGGAGTTAAAGGACATTTTGGCCTTTTACTGACCATATGGTGTAAAACAGCCCTCTGAAAGCAACATTAATGCTAATGTGGCCCTTGAGGAAAATGGGTTTGACATCCCTGCGCTAACCTATGATGAGCAGACTGCTCATTGCTTAAAAGTAAATAACACACCCTCAGACTCCTGGAAGGACACAATGTAGATAACCAGCTCAAACAAAGTTTACAAAGTCGCCAATGCACTCTAACTATATACAATAAAGGATTTCAGTTCTCTATAATTCACAATAGATCTAATAAGAAGAAATGCTGATTCCTGCACTGCTTGCTTCAGCCAAATAGCATTACTTCACTACTACAGGCACTTTGTAAGGTTTCTCCAGCAAGCCCAAACTAATGCCAAAATAGTGCTGGTACGTTACTCTTCAAACTATTCCCTTTCAGTAGATAACATATTAGTAGCCTTTC
Organism: Phyllomedusa bahiana; assembly: GCA_025379985.1. Lineage (NCBI taxonomy): Eukaryota > Metazoa > Chordata > Amphibia > Anura > Hylidae > Phyllomedusa > Phyllomedusa bahiana. The sequence continues at coordinate 46,152 of JAODAL010000239.1, forward strand.
AATGACGAATTCCAGAGAAATACTTTAAACTGCATTGGAGGAGCTGCCCAGAGCTGGATAGTTTTCAGAAAGAATTGTGATTGGTTGTAAAGATTTGATGGGAAAAGACATTTTTAATACTTTTTATGCTACAATTGGTAGAACAGCATTGTGTACAATAATTTATATATTTTGCAAATAGATATAGATATGGCTAAAAATTGAAAATCAAGACTATTATACCATGTTTAGTGGATTAACCCATAAACCCATTTACATAAGTTTACATCGATATAAAGTATCTTGTTTTCAGACTAGACAGATATAAACTAACAGTGCTCCAGTTCATCGTATACAAGTATATATAAAATGCAATTTATAAAGTACAGTTTATAATACCTGTGTCTTAGTATGTGGCAAAGGAGCCTTTAGACACTCTCTGATCAGGGCCTGGCTACCACTGTTTCCTGTGCATTCCTATTAGCTACATCCGTGCTACTTATCATGTCCATATGGATGGGGTGCATGTACACAATGCACTCTTTTTTTTTACAGTAATGGTCCCTGGCTTTAGTGTGGAGAAAATGTTGTCTCACTGTGAGTATATTACAAAGCTAGAGCACATATATGAGTCCTTACTATGGTCCTAGTTAAGGCATCACTCTTTGGAAATGTAAAGATATATTATATGTTATACAACAAAGGATAACATTCTACGGGCATTTGGCTTTGTCAGCTACATTATTGGGCATTAATATATTTATGAAAAAATATAATTTATACATCTTATGTTATTTGAAGCTAAAAGCAATTATGTCAAACTGGATTAAAACGCAATCACCAACTAAGCATCTAAGCATTGCATTGCTAAAAAAATAATGAAATTGCAAATAGGAGCATCTAAGGAACAATGGGGATATGTAGATTATTTTTTTAGGGACAAATGAGGATTATTTTCAAAGAAAATTTAAAGACCTCCTATTTATTTAATTGAGTTGTTAAATATGCTATCTTTTAACATTTTGTCCCAAAAAATAAAAACAAAATAGACAACAAATAGGTATTCTACCTGTGTTCATGGTATGTAACTAATTTAATATGTGGATATTAGGAAAGATGAAAAATATTCATCACCCAGGGATTATTGCACTATGTAATATGTCTATAGTAGTTTCATCCTGCTCATCACAATGTCCCATATAGAACTATCAAGCCTCAGTGGCAGAAGTCCTATCCTGCATACTGCGGATGAAGTGGACCTCAGTATAAGACTATATTAGGGGTGGTGGCTACATGAAAAATTGTCTAAAAATTGTAAATTTAAACTTCTTAAAAGAAAGTGGACAAGTCGGCATAGACTTCCTGGAGCCAAGTTTCATACCTCTTAATGTATTTTTTAGTGTTCTATAGCACAATTGTGTTGAATTCAGAAAAGTCATTATGAATTTCTTTGCTAGAAGGTGATAGCAGCCGTTACAGAACAGAAGCGGATTTCAGAGGTGACTCACAAAGTAAAGGAAAAGGATCTACAATGGAAAAAGTTATTATTTTACAGAAGATTTTGTTTTAATTATAGAAAGCCATTTGAGGTCACAATGGCAAGTAGCAAAGGCATAAAAGTACAAATGTGAAGGTAGATCGAGCACAGATCTATATTTAAAAGGATAACAAACCTTAAATTATCTCTCTGTTTGTTAAACTATCTATAGACACTATAATATGGAGAGGTGGCCAAAGCAGGATTGTAGAAAGTGACTTGCCCCTCTCAATCCTTAAAAGGATTTTCCAGTTAAAAAAAAAAAAAAAATTGTATTCCATTGGGGTCAATGTGGTCCAAAAAAAAAAAACTAATACCTACCTAGCTATCCTTCACCATTGTCAATCCCGAACCCTCGACAATCTGCGCCACTCAAATTACAGGTTCTAATCCCGATGCGCTGGAGGGGCTCATGCTCTTTTGTTAGTGAATGGATTGCCTGCCCCTCCAATATGTCGAGATGTGAACCCATAAATTGGCAGGAGCAGATCACCAGGAACTCAGAGTCACCAAATGCGGGGGACTACTAGGTAAGCATTATTTTTTTTCTTTCTTGGACAACCCTGCCCCCAATTGAATATATTTTTTTTTTCCGGGAAAACCCCTTTAAAGTATAGCATGTTATTTGTTGCATGGACAAATTTTAATCTAAAATAAGCAAATTTTGGAAATTGAACTGCAGAAAATATTAGAAAATAAAAAGCAAGCTTTTCTCATCTACTAAATCTCCCCCAGATCCAGTACTGATGCTCTAGTGGTCCTCATCAGTCTTTGTTTATTTTTCTGCAACATACATCCACAAGACAGATATAGTCTACTAGTGGTTTAAGTCACGTATCATACAGTACATGCTATCATCATTACTAAAGCCAGTGATTGGCTGCAGTGGCAATGCAGATGTATGGCACTTCATCGTCCAGAAAAATATGAACCAATAGAGACCACCGGAACATCATTGCTGCACTGGTAGGGAATTTGACAGGTATATAGGTGAATAATGTTTTGTTTTTTATTTTTTTAAGAACATTTTCTACAGGTAATTTAACTTCTTAAAGGAGTTTTCTCACTAGAAAGATTAGCTTTCAACATAAAGGGACAGCTAAATAAATAATTTTTCTAAATACATAGGTCAATTGCTTTTACTTTAGTCATGAGATAAGAACTTTTTTATGTTCTCTGAAGTGCACATGGGTTTATATGGTTACCTGAATACCGGATGAACATCTGTTATCTGATTAGCTGAGAGCAGGGAGTGACATCACCCTACTGACAGACTGAGATCCAAGCAAACTTATTATATCTAACTTCACTAAACAAAAGGTACATGTGCTGTGAGGACTGAAAAGCCTGGCTTTATCTGTAATCCTGTTAGAGATATCAATCTCCTCCGCTGTCAGAGGAACAGCTCTCTAGAAGTTGAATATGCTAATCACTGCTGTAGAACCAGCTACACCCTAAGAAGACAGAATAAGTGCAAAACTGCTAAAACTCAGTGAAACAATGTGGTGAGAAGCTCTTAGCTCTTAGATAGTGTTGCTTTAATAGAACCAGCTCAGGGTCAAAACTGGCCTTCCAAATTTGTGAAATAATTTGGGGTTGAGATGTCCCAAATCTTAAATTTTTATGTTAACCCTAACTCTTACCCTAACCGTAATCCTAAATTTTTATTGCAAACTTATGGTTCCGTGGCATTTCCTGTATGGCATTGCTCCAAAGTCACTTCTGGTCTGATATCACTTTTGGTTAACGTACTATATGGGTTAAGGTTCCTCTATGTTGGGCTACTCGAAAGTGATGGTGGAGTGAAAGTGATGCTGGATTGGAAATGTCACAGAACCAAAGTTCATTGTAAAAATTCATAAAAACCCTCACGCAAATTGTGGTAAGTGTAAATTTCTTTATCTGACCAATATCGATGAGATATAAACATGAGGGGGGGGGATAGTATAAATCATATCACAGAAATAATTCCAACCCTATTAAAACATAACTTTAAATAGTATCCTTAAAATCAGTTTCCAGTGTACATTTTCTTCATCTTTGTCTTCTTCTTCTTCTTCTTCTTCTTCTTCTTCTTCTTCTTCTTCTTCTTCTTCTTCTTATTATTATTATTATTATTATTATTATTATTATTATTTTCACATTGTATAATAATTGTATAATTATAATTATGATGATCCATGTTGGATACTGATACTTTTGAGGTTATTATTATTAGTATTATTATTATTATTATTATTATGAATAAAACTTATATTTTAAAAGGGTTGGAATTGTTCTGGTGATTTAAATTTAACATCAACCTGAATCTGAAGCTCAACACTATTAGAAAACCCTTTTAAATGAATATTGCCCATCCAACAAATAACATGCTCCGGTTTAAGGATCAAGGATGGGGGATTGCATTTTAAAACCGCAGGCTCCCAGAGAGCTTGTCCCCCTCTACTTCTTACAGGGAATATTAATTACTTTCTGCTGTATTACATACAGATCCATCACATTTCTTTCTATCCCGATCCTCTCTATATATGTGCTGCAGTCAATGCAGTTTGCCAGCTCTGCAGTATCAGCCTTATTCATAGGGTATACATTTTACTCATATTTCAACGCATATTCCATCTCAGAATACTAGTGAAAGCCTAGTGTATCGTGCAGGGCCGGGACGATAGGTAGGCAGAGGAAGGTGATCGCCTAGGGCACCTACCTCTGCCTGTCATTAGGGGGCACAGGTATGAAGTTGGCTCAGGAGCTGAGCTGGCTCCATACATAGCATGTAGTGGCTGTTAGTCACAGTCGACACCTTCACAGAGCAGGAGGGGCAGGAGTTTACCTTTGTCCCCCTGCTCCCTCACCCCCCCCCCCTCCCACCAGCGCCAATGGGAGCAGCAGTTTGTAGTGCGGGGGGAGATAATAACTGATACAGGGGTAGAGAGTAACTGGTACAGGGAGGAGAGACTAACTGGTACAGGGGGAAAGAGTAACTGTTACAGGGGGAGTTAGTAACTGGTGCAGGATGAGAGAGTAACTGGTACAGGGGGAGTAACTGGTACAGGGGGAGAGAGAAACTGGTGCAGGGGGGAGAGAGGAACTGGTGCAGGAGGAGAGGAACTGGTGCAGGGGGGCGAGAGTACGTGGTGCAAGGGAGAGAGTAACTGGTTCATGGGGAGAGAGGAGAGGAACTGGTGCAGAGGGGAGAGGACCTGGTGCAGGGGAGAGAGTAACTAGTGTAGGGGGAGAAAGTAACTGGTGCAGGGAGAGAGAGGAACTGGTGCAGAAGGAGAGGAACTGGTACAGGGGGAGAGAGTAACTGGTAAAGGGGAGAAAGTAACTGGTACAGGGGGAGAGAGTAACTGGTGCAAGGGGGAGCGAGGAACTGGTGCAGGGGCGAGATAGTAACTGGTGCAGGGGGAGAAAGGAACTGATGCAGGGGAGAGAGGACATGGCGCAGGGGTGAGAGTAACTGGCGCAGGGGGGAGAGGAACTAGTGTAGGGGGTGAGATTTTTTTGTGGGAGCAAGGGGGCGCCATTGGCTGTATTTGCATGTGGCACCAAAATGCCTTGTCCCGGCTCTGGTATCGTGCATCCCATTGTTTTGGCTTATTGTGCGCTTTTTAGTTCAGTACATGTAGATGGCTGCTTCCTTCTTAATTGTATCAGCTCTGATCAGTGTGAATAGAGTAACTATGTAACTCTCAACAGGCTGAACTGGATGGGTATCTTGTCTTTTTTTCGGCCTTACAAACTATGAAACTATGAATGGAACCTGGATGCTCTGACTGCATTGTTGGCTTTGGCCCCAGGAAAAGCAACTGTAGATAAGGTACCAACCGATCAGGTAATCATGATGGAACTGTAGGTGGGAATACACTATTGAATCAAAATGTGCACTAACATGCAATAAAAAGAAGATATAGTAATAATGTGGTTTAAAGTATTCCATAAAATTAACATATGCATGGGTTTCAATGATCTCTAGGTGCTGGTTTTTTTTTCGTATTATTTCGGATGTGAATGTGTGTCGTAGTTCACACTGTGAAATGGAGCACACATTTTTATTGATGTGGTTTTCAAATCCATTTTGCGATAAAAAAATACTTACATTTTTATCCACTAGCCAGGATGTAGATTAGCGTTGTTAAATAGAGCTAATTTGCATCTTAAAATATGGCAAAATCAGCTTAAAAGGAAAAAAGTGAAAGAGATTTCAGATATCTAAGGGCATGCATTATACTTCTGATGCGTAATCAAAGCAATTTTTTTGCATTTTAGAAATAAGCCATGTGAATGTCCCCTTAGGGTGATCTTTTATATTCAAAAATTGTCGTCTAGCTCGTTGTACTCAGGCACAAAGTGTTTGATTTGATTGTAAAATCCTGTGACAACAGAGACTAATGTACATGATTATTTACAACCAATAAATATCAGTATGCACACAAAAACCCTTCTTTCACCAATAAATTAATCTTTTCATAATCTTAAAATTTTACTTTAATTAAATCATGCTAAAATGGGCTATAAAATATATATTTTTTAAGAAACCCAGTGAAAAATGTAAAAATAAAATAATGTATTATAGTTAGAGATGGCGAATATGATTCTAACGAAGTGGATTCGTTTAGTAATTTCAGGAAACTTGTTTCGGACCGAAAGTCGAATTTGGGGTACTTTGGTGAACGAAGTGTGCTTTTGATTGATAAATTGTGCGAGCACATGGCGCTACATGGGGCAAAGCACTCTGGGAGGAAGAAGGCATAGCCGGCATGACATGTGCAGAGATGAAGCCAATCAGAGGACCGGCGGGATTCTGTGACGTCACGCGACTATATCAAGACCGAGCGCGCCGTGGGAGCTCTCACTCCTCTCACTGTACTGATAGGGAAGGTGCTGCTGCGGGTGATAGCGCTTTCTGGAAGTACTGATTTTTATTTCAGCGATTTCTGTGGGGTGTCTCAGCTGTCTTCAGAGACTGTCTCGAAAGTTCTATTCTTGATTTTTGGGGTTATTGGATCTGAAACCAGTGTGCGTCCACTGCAGCTGCAGATACATTCAATAGCCAAGTGGGATCTAAGCCAGTTCCGGTTGATTATTCTTTAACGAAACAGGTTTTTACAATACAAATACACTTCATTTTTGGCTGCTGAATTTCTATTGCGCAATCTACATCCAGGTTATTAAGCGTTGTTTTGCTGTGTGCTGACAAAATAAACCGTCTTTTATCAACGCCTAAAATTTATATATTTTTATTTGGTAGCCTAATTCACTAGCAAAGGCTAAATTACAACTGTATCTCTTGTTGTTGTGGCGTAGAAACACGCAATTGTAACCGCTACTAGTTTGTGCGGCTCAATTCTTTGGCGCAAATTTTACATCCAGGGGTTAATTAAGCGTTGTTTTGTGGTGTGTGACAAAAATAAACCCGTCCTTTTTCAACGTCAAATATATATTATTTTTTTGGTAGCCTAATTCACAAGCAAAGGTAATTACAACTGTATTCTTGTTGTGTGGGTAGAAAACCCGGCAATTGTAACACGCTATAGTTTGTGCGGCTCAATTCTTTGGCGCAATTTACATCCAGGGGTTGAGTAGCGTTGTTTTGCTGGTGTTCTGACAAAAAAACCGTCTTTTTTCAACGCCAAATATATATATTTTTTTTTGGTGCCTAATTCACAAGCAAGGCTAATTTACAACTGTATCTCTTGTTGTGTGGCGTAGAAACTCGCAATTGTAAACACGCTACAAAGCACTAGTTTGTGCGGCTCAATTCTTTGGCGCAATTTACATCCAGGGGTTAATTAAGCGTTGTTTTTGCTGGTGTGCTGACAAAATAAACGTCTTTTTCAACGCAACTATTTATATATTTTTTTGGTAGCTAATTTCAAAGCAAAGGTCTTACAACTGTATCCTTGTTGTGTGGCGTAGAAAACACGCAAATTGTAACACGCTATTAGTTTTGTGCGGCTCAATTCTTTGGCGCAATTTAACATCCAGGGGTTTAATAAGCGTTGTTTTGCTGGTGTGCTGACACAAATAAACCGTCTTTTTCAGCGCCAAATAGATATATATTTTTTTGGTCGCTAATTCACAGCAAGGCCTAATTACAACGGTTCTCTTGTTGTGTGGCGTAGAACAACACCGCAATTGTACACGTACTAGTTTGTGGGCTCAATTCTTTGGCGGCACTTTACATCCATGGTATTAAGCGTTGAATTGCTGCTGTGCTGACAAAAATAAACCGTCTTTTTCAACGCCAATCATATATATATTTTATTTTGCCCCCGCCGGGGGCCCCCCCCCCCCCCCCCCCCCCCCCCGCCCCCCCCCCCCCACCCCCCCCCCCCCCCCCCCCCGCTAGCCCTAAATCACAAGCAAAGGCTAATTACATCTGATCTCTTGTTTGTGTGGGCGTAGAAAACACGCAATTGTAAACACGCTACAAGATACTAGTTCTGTGGTGGCTCAATCTATTCGAGCCAAAATTACATTCAGGGGTTAATTAAGGTTGTTTTGCTGCTGTGCTGACAAAAATAATCCGTCTTTTTCAACGCCAAATATATATATATTTCTTTGGTAGCCTAATTCACAAGCAAAGGCAAATTACAACTGTATCTCTTGTTGTGTGGCGTAGAAAACACGCAATTGTAACACGCTACTAGTTGTGCGGCTCAAATTCTTTGGCGCATTTAATCCAGGGGTTAATTAAGCCTTGTTTTGCTGCTGTGCTGACAAAAAATAAACGTCTTTTTCAAGGCCAAATATATATATATTTTTTTGGTAGCCTAATTCACAAGCAATAGGCTAATTACAACTGTATCTCTTGTTGTGTGGGTAGAAAAACACGCAATTGTAACACGCTACAAAGCTAATAGTTGTGTGCTCAAATTCTATTGCGCATTTAATCAAGGGTTAATTAAGCGTTGTTTTGCTGCTGTGCTGACAAAAATAAAACTCGTCTTTTTTCAACGCCAAATATCTATATTTATTTTTTTGGTTGCCTTAATTCAAAGCAAAGGCTAATTAAACTGTATCTCTCGTTGTGTGGTGTAGTAAAACACGCAATTGTACACGCTATAGTTTGTGCGGCTCAATTTTCTCCTCCCTTTTTTATTCCCCCTTCTCCCTTTTTTTTTTTTTTTTTTTTTGTTCTCCCCTCTTTTTTTTCTTTTTTTTTTTTCTTCATTTTTTCCCCCCCCCCCCCTCCCTTTTTTCATCCCCTTGGGCAATTTACATCCAGGGTTTAATTAAGGTTGTTTGCTGTGTGGTGACAAAAAATAAAACCGTCTTTTCAACGCCAAATATATATATTACTATTTTTTTGGTAGCCTAATTCACAGCAAGGCTAATTACAACTGTAATCTCTTGTGTGTGGGTAGAAAACACGCAATTGTAACACGCTTACTAGTTTGTGCGGCTCATTCTTTGGCGCAATTTACATACCAGGGGTAATTAAGCGTTGTTTTGTGGTGTGCTGACAAAAAATAAACCGTCTTTGTTCAACGCCCAAATTATAAATTATATTTTTTTGGTAGCTAATTCACAGCAACGGCTAATTACAACAGTATCTCTTGTTGTGTGGGTAGAAAACAGGCGCAATTGTAAACACGCTACTAGTTTGTGCGGCCATTCTTTGGCGCAATTTACATTCCAGGGTTAATTAAGCGTTGTTTTGCTGGTTGTGTGACAAACATCTAAACCGTCTTTGTCCACGCCAAATATATATACTTTTTTTTGGTAGCCTTATCCACAAGAAATGGCTATTTACAACTGTATCTCTTGTTGTGTGGCGTAGAAAACACGCAATTGTAACACGCTACAAATGACTAGTTTTGGTGCTGCTCAATTCTTTGGCGGCAAATTTACACAGGGGTTAATTAAGCGTTGTTTTGCTGGTGTGCTGACAAAAAAATAAACCTCTTTTTCAACGCCAAATATTAAGATAATTATTTTTTTGGTAGCCTAATTCACAAGCAAAAGGTCTAATTTTACAACTGTATCTCTTGTTGTGTGGAGTAGATAACACGCAATTGTAACACGCTACTAGTTTGTGCGGCTCAATTCTTTGGCGCAATTTTACATCCAGGGGTTAATTAAGCGGTGTTTTGCTGGTGTGCTGACAAAAATAAACCGTCTTGTTCAACGCCAAATAGATATATAATTTTTTTTGTAGCCATAATCACAAGCAAAAGGCTAATTAAACTGTATATCTTGTTTGAGTGGTAGAAAAACCTCGCAATTGTACACCTTATAGTTTGTGCGGCTCAATTCTTTGGCGCATTTCCATCCCAGGGGGTTAGTAGGTTGTTTGTGGTGTGCTGACAAAAATTAAACCGTCTTTTTCAACGCCAATAGTATATATCATATTTTTTGGTAGCCCCTAATTCACAAGCAAAAGGCTAATTACAACTTATCTCTTGTTGTGTGGAGTAGAAAACACGCATTGTAACACGCTTCTAGTTTGTGCGGGCTCAATGCTTTGGCGCAATTTACATCCAGGGGGTTAATTAAGCGTTGTTTTTGCTGGTCGATGGCTGACAAAAATAAACCGTCTTTTTCAACGCCAAATATATATATTTTTTTTGGTAGCCTAATTCACAAGCATTGGCTAATTACTACTGTATCTCTTGTTGTGTGGCGTAGAAATGTCTCAATTGTAACACGCTTCTAGTTTGTGCGGCTCAATTCTTTGGCGCAATTTACATCAGGGGTTAATTAAGCGTTTTGTTTTTTTTTGTTTTGCTGGTGTTGGCTGACAAAAAATAAACCGTCTTTTTCAACGCCAAAATATATATATTTTTTTTTGGTAGCCTAATTCACAAGACAAAGGCTAATTACAACTGTATTCTTGTTGTGTGGTGTAGAAAACACGCAATTGTATCACGTACTAGTTTGTGTGGCTTCAATTCTTTGGCGCAATTTTACATCCAGGGGTTAAATTAAGCGTTGTTTTGCTGGTTGTGCTGACAAAAAATAAACCGTCTTTTTCATCGCCAAATATATTTATATCATTTTTGGTGCCTAATTCACAAGCAAAGGCTAAATTACTACTGTTTTTTTATCTCTTGTTGTGTGGCGTAGAAAAAACACGCATTGTAAACGATCTAGTTTGTGCGGTTCAATTCTTTGGCAATTTTAACATCCATGGGGTTAATTTAAGCGTTGTTTTGTGGTGTGCTGACAAAAATAAAACGTTTTTCAACGCCAAATATATATATTTTTTTTTGGGTAGGCCTATTCCAAGCATAAGGCTACTTCAACTGTCTTCTCTTTGTTGTGAGGCGTAGAAAACACGCAATTGTAACACTTACTAGTTTGTGCGGTCAATTCTTTGGCGAATTACATCAGGGGTAATTTAAGCGTTGTTTTGCTGGTGTGTGACAAAAATAAACCGTCTTTTTCAACGCCACAATATATATATATTTTTTGGTAGCTAATTCACAGCAAAGGCTAATTACACTGTATCTCTTGTTGTGTGGCGTTAGAAAAAACACGCAAGTGTAACACGCTACTCGTTGGTGCGGCTCAATTCTGTGGCGCGCTTTACATCCCGGGGTTCATTAAGCGGGGTGTTGCTGGTGTGCTGACCAAAAATAAACCGACTCCTTTTTCATCGCCAAATATATATATTTTTTTTGGTAGTAATTCACAAGCAAAGGTAATTACAACTGTATCTCTTGTTGTGTGGTGTAGAAAATCACGCAATTGTAACACGCTACTTTGTTTGTGCGGGTCAATTCTTTGGCGGCCAATTTAAATCCAGGGGTTATTAAGCGTTGTTTTTGCTGGTGTGCTGACACAATATAACCGTCTTGTTCAACACCAAATATATCTATTTTTTTTTGGTAGCCTAATTCACAAGCAAAGGTAATTACAAACTGTATCTCTTGTTGTGTGGCATAGAAAAAACGCAATTGTAAACACGCTACTAGTTTGTGAGGTCAATTCTTTGGCGCAATTTACATCAGGGGATAATTAGCGTTGTTTTGCTGGTGTGCTGACAAAATAACCATCTTTTCACCGCCAAATTGTATATTTTTTTTTGGTAGCCTAATTCACAAGCTAAAGGCCTAATTAAAAACTGTATCTTCTTGTTGGTGGCGTGAAAAACACGCAATTGTAACACGCTATAGTTTGTGCGGCTCAATTCTATTGCGCAATTTACATCAGGGTTAATTAAGCGTTGTTTTGCTGGCTGGGCTGACAAAAATAAACGTCTTTTTTAACACCGAAATATATCACATTTTTCTTGTAGCATAATGTCACAAGCGAAGGTAATTAAGCCTGTTTGTGCTTTTACATTTAGTAAAAACACACGTGCTTGTAAACGACACATACAAGTAAATTTTTCCTGGCCATTTGTGGAGCGCAATTTTTTCCAAGGGGTCACCCAAGCTTGTTACTGGGTTCATTTGGAGTCCAAAAACAGGGGGTGTTATTGATCATATACAGTACGCTTCATCAAACCGTGTCTGTACATTTTAGATACAACCAGTCATGTCAGACAGAGAGGGGGGGGGGGTTGGGGGGGGGGGGGGGGGGGGGGGGGGGGGGTGGGGGGGGGGGGGGGGGGGGGGGGGGGGGGGGGGGCGTGGGGGGGGGGGGGGGGGGGGGGGGGGGGGGGGGGGGGGGGGGGTGGGGGGGGGGGGGGGGGGGGGGGGGGGGGGGGGGGGGGGGGGGGGGGGGGTGGGGGGGGGGGGGGGGGTGGGGGTGGGGGGAGGGGGGGGGGGTGGGGGGGGGGGGGTGGGGGGGGGGGGGGGGGGGGGGGGGGGGGGGGGAGGGGGGGGGGGGGGGGGGGGGGGGGGGGGGGGGGGGGGGGGGGGTGGTGGCAGGCTCTGCAACTGCGAGTGGCTGTGGCTACAAACAATTTCTGAACGGGCCCAGGTCGCAGCACAGCAAGGGGACGTCGCAGCAAGGGGTCACTCGGTGAGGCCCACAACTGACGCTGTCAATCTAGCGCAGTGTGTTGTTCAGCAACCCAAGGGTTCTTGATTGTTGGACTAGGTCATCCTCATCCTCCCAGTTGACATCTGGACAACCCCAGCCAAGAGTCGGTGGGAACCTCGACCACAACACTTAGTTGGCATTGGGCCCGGGAGCGGGTCAGCGGCCCTCACCTGTCCTCAGCCCGCCTCTGTTCCCATCCAGTTTCCTCAGCCAGGGATTTACTATGTGGTCTGGCTCAGCGCCCACTATATAGCGAGGATGACAACTTTGAGGAGGGCAGTCTGCTACTACTGTGGCTGCGAAGAGGAAATGGGCCAAATTCCCCAGCTTCTTGCAGTAGGCGGCAATGTAAGATGTGGAGATGGCATGGGTGGTATGTGGTGAGAGGTCAGCACGGACTTACCAAGACGGGTGATGAGGACAGTAGTGACGATGAAACACTAAATAGTTGATGATGTAGCGACCGCACTCTGGGAGCCGGGTGAAAAGCGAAGGGCTTCATCATCGTCAGGAGAAGAGGTGCGTCAGCTTGCGCGTCGGCAAGCGGCGCAGCCAGCAAGTGGGTTGTGTGGGTGAGTCAGCAGGGTAGCCGCAGTTGTGAGGTCGAGGAGTCCATGCGGCTCGGGGTAGGGAAAACCCGCTTCGCCGGTCCAAGAACTGAGCGGCACAGGGGCTGAGCGAGGCAGCGGCGGCAGTAGTCACTCAGTGCGGAGCGTTTGCTGTAAATTATGCTACTCGCCGGTGTGGCTGTTCTTTGCTTAGACACCGGAGGAGCGAACTATGGGTTATGTAGAATCTGTGGGCAGAAAGTGAAGCGTGGGCCAGGAGCTAACGGTGGCAACAACTCGGCCCCCCCCCCCCATGCGTCAACACATGCAGCGTCACCATCCGGTGGCCTGGGAGAACGTGGCTCAGTTTGGTGGTCCATCCTGCCGCGGCAGCTCGCAGGCAGGCGGCCAGTGGCAGCATGCCATTTCAGCAGTCAAGGCTCCACACCTCTGCAGAAAGGCAAAAATGCTGGTTTCTCTTTGCACATCCTGCTCCGGTCCCAGATGCTCTGCTCCTCGCTACTCATGGCGCCAGCAGTCGTTCAGAGAGGCGATTGTAAAGAGACAACCAGTATGCGTCCAAACCATCCTAAGGTGCAGCAGTGACCTTGCTCCTGTCCAAGTTGTTGGTACTGCAGTCCCCTCCCTTTCCCAATGGTGGACCTCTGCACCTTTCAGAGAAACTACTGGCTTGTGCCGAGCCGAGATGGTGAGTTCCAAGCCGTCATTTTCTTTTCCAAAAGCAAGTACCAGCACTTCTAAATATGTAGAACAGAAAGGGGTCAGTCTGAGCTTACGGGTGTGTTCCCAGGTACACGGCAGCGCGGACGTTTGGAGCTGTAACTACGGTCAGGGCCAGTACATGTCCTTTACGGCCCACTGGGTGACTGTGCTTTCCTGCCAGGCACACCAAAAACTTGGAATAGGAGACGCCGCTTTCTCTCCAAGTTGTCAAACTGCTGCGCCTGCGCCAAATGTCCGCCTCCTCCTCCTCCCCACCACCCACCATCTCAGCCTCCACAAGTACTGCTCCAATCATACCACATGGGTAGGCACAGCGGTGTCACGCCGTTCTACACCTAGCTTGCCTCGGCGAACGAAGTCAAAGGGGAGGGAACTGGCTCCGCGTCATGCAGCAAGGACATCGATGTGTGGCTTTCTCCGCGCCAACTGCAAATCGGAACCATGGGTGACGGACAATGGGTGGAAACATGGTGTCCGCGCTGCACGAGGGAGGATGGTCCATGCTCCCTGCATGGCGCACGTGTTCAATCTGGTTGTAAAAAGGTTCCTGAGTCTTCCACCGATCTTCAGAACATTCTGAAAATGGCCAGGCAAACTGTGCATGCACTTTATCCATTCGTACAAAGCCAGGGACACCTCCTCGAGTTTGCAATAGCGGCAAGAACGGCCTCCCCCAACCACGTTGATATGCGATGTTCTCCACCCGCTGGAATTCCCAAGCCTGCACATGTTGGACCGACTGTATGAACAGAGAAGGCCATTAAAGTTTTTTGATGATCCAGGCTGACTGATGTATCCCCTGTGTAACTTTGTTGTCAGCAGTTGGCAGCTCATGCGTGGATACACCTGCGTTTGTTGAGGCCATTCGTGGAGCCCCGTTATTTGTCAGTCGCCAGGACTAGGGATGAATAACGTCATTCCACTGACTTCATGTCCTGGAACAGATGCTGAAAAATCTGTCTGGGCAGGGGACTGGAGAGTGTGGCGGGACTACATTCTCGTGGCCCATGAGTAGGTGGGGACTGAAAGGAGGAGGAGGAGGAGGAGGGGTGGACATGGACAGAGCATTGTCTGGTGAATGAGTGGATTTTCTACCCAGGTGACGAGAGAGGAGGAGCAGGAGAGCTGAGGAGGTTGGGATGGAGATGAGGAAGACGAGGCAGATGACTCAAGCACCGTGGCAGTATACAGTGGAATTGGAGGCTGGAGCCCCTCGGAGTCACTTGTTGCAGATGTCCCGCAGCATGCTTATTTGCTGCTAGTGACAGCCGAATAGTCAGCATCCGGCAGAGGGATGACTATCTGGGCTCTCCACCCTATTGACCCTCGCGGGTACGGGTCCCAATGGGGGCCTTTTTCCCAGCTATGAGAGGGAAGACAAACTCAAATACTATAGGGATATCCTCCGTAATCTGTTGGCCGCTGCCTATGTGCGGATCGTCCCTCCTCTGTCAGGTATGTACCGGGGGGTTCCTCAGCGCTCACGTACTACGCGCGCTGCTGGGGGAAGGTGGGGGGTGAGCTAGTACCAGCTCCATCAGCAGTAAACCTAAGGCTGGAGTCACTAATGAGCAGCTTCCTTCACACCGCCTATGAGGAGGGCAGGTCACCAGCAGCAGCTGACAGCAGGGCATGGAGCATTCCTGAACCAACGGTTGTGGCCTACTTTGGACAGCACTCTGCCACCAGTTAGAAGATCCGCTGGACACTGGCAGCCAAATACTGGATGTGTGGCCCGGCAACTTGCCGAGTTTGCAGTGGAGATGCTGTCTGCGCCGGCCAGTAGTGTGGCTTCAGGAGGCGGGTGTTCAGTCGGCGGGGGCATCGTTCCCCCAGGAAGAACCCGTTGTCCAAGGGAATGTGAACGACTGACTTTGTCAAGTGAATAGGAGTGGATCGGCCTCAGGGATTTTCCTCACACCCACATGCCTTAGGCGTCAGTCGGGTTCAAAATTTAACTGCCTCAGCCACTATTCTGAGCCGCCCCCCGCCGGATGCCACGCCAATTCTGCTGATAGGTTTCTCCATCTGCCTACCCCGTTTTACCAGGGCTGGTATTGGCCACCCACCGCATCACTCTGTCATTGTGCACTCAATGTGCTGCATGCTGTGCTGCTGCTGCTGTTGCCGTGACTTCCACACTGTGTCATTGTGCCACTCTGCGGCCTGGTACTGTTTTGCCATCTCCAGAATGTCATTGTGCCACTCTCTAACCTCATGCTGTTGACTCCTGTCATCACCTCCACTCTCTGTCATTGTGCCCACTGCCTGACCTCATGCTGCTGCGGCCGTGACCTCCGCTCTCAGTACATTGTGCGCTCTGTGGCCTAAACGATTTGCCCATGCAGAATGTCATTGTGGCACTCTCTGACCTCATGCTGCTGCTGTGACACCTGTCGAGCCCTCCACACTGTGTTCATTGTGCCACGGTCTGACCTCCATGTGCTGCCGCCCGTGACCTCCACAGTGTGGGATTGTGCCACTCTGGGGCCTAATACCTGTCTTGCCGCTCCATAATGTCATTGTGCCACTGTCTGACCTCATTACTGCTGCGCGTGACCTCCACACTTGTGTGATGTGCCACGCTGTGGCCTAATACTGTCTTGCCGCCTCCATAATGTCATTGTGCCCACTTCTGACTCCTTCATCTGCTGCCGCCGTGGGACCTCCACGCTGTGTGATTGTGCCACTCGTTGGCCTAATACTGTCTTGCCGCCTCCATTAATGTCATTGTGCACGGTTGACCTCATACTGCTGCTGCCGTGAACCTCCACACGGGTATCATTGTGCCACTCTGTCGGCCTATTACTGTTTGCCGCCTCCATAATGTCATTGTGCCACTGCCCTCGACCTCATACTGCTGCCGACGTGACACCACACTGTGTGATTGTGCCAACTTGTGGCCTATTACTGTCTTGCCGCCTCCATATGTCATTGTTGCCCTGTCTGGAACTCATACTGTGCTGGCCGGTGTCCTCCACTCGGTATCATGTGCCACTCTGTGGCCTTAATACTGTTTTGCCGCTCCATAATGTCATTGTGCCATTGCATGGACCTCATACTGCTGCCGCCGTGGACCACCTCACTGTGTGATTGTGCATCTGTGGGCTCAATATTCGTCTTGCCGCCTCCATATATGTCATTGTGCCACTGGTCTGACCCTCTTACTGCTGCCGCCGTGACCGCCACACTGTGTGGATGGGGCCACTCTGTGCCTAATACTGTTTTGCAGCCTATAGAATGTCATTGTTGCCCACTGCCTGCCCATGCTGCTGCTGCATGACTCACACTGTGTGATTGTGCCACTCTGTGGCTAATTACTGTTTTGCGCCTCCAGAATGTCATTGTGCCACTGCCTGAAGCCTTTCATGCTCTGTGGCTGCCGCCGTCACCTCCACTCTCTAATCACTAATGTGCCACTGAGCTCTCAGCTTGTTTTTTTCCAGCTTTCGCTACATGACTTTATCAGGCTACATCTCCCGCTTGAGTTTTTTGTCAGTTTTGCCCTCTTAAGTGCCCAGGGAATTTTGTTGTGAAGCGATTCTAAGAGCGGCGGCAGTCATAGTGCGTGTCATACTTAAACACAACATTGTATGAAGACCAAACCAAGCTCCCTCTGCATATTTAAGCATGGCACAACGTTCTACAGCACCATGCAGGCTCGGGGCAGCCGGGAAATAGCTGTTTTTTTACGTGATTCGTGCCGAAGTAATTCGGTCGAAACGAATTTTTGTCAAAAATTCGGCGAAGTGACCGAACCGAATTTTTGAGAAATTCGGCCATCTCTAATTATAGTCCATTTTAGTGTGATTTAACGAATGATATATGTTAAAATTATGTATAGATTAAGGGGGAGGGGGTTATGTGCCATCTTGACATATTGATATTCATTAGTTTAAGTTACCCTTTATTACTAAATGGACTTTTTGTTGTTATAGCTTTGGTTATATACAGTATATAGGGCTGAAAGATAAAATAGTCAAATTATAGTGTGAGTTGTCCAGAAAGCTAATATAGTATCAATAATAGTTTATGGGCCTTATGTAATTTATGCATGTAAAAGTCAATTAATTTGCCTCTGGTTTTATGATTTCTTGGGTACAATTTTTTTCTTGCAAGAATTTATGTGAATCTTGGAAAAAGTGTGAGCTCTATTACTCTTTCTATAAAAAAGTGTTATTTTTTCAATTAGGTCTATCCTCCTTAAATTTCAATTCTTGCTCTTTTTGCTTTAGAAATATTTTTGTGCTTAAAAGAGACCTGTCAGCAAGTCTGTATTTGATTTGGTTTATATACAGAGCATATTGTCTTCATAGCAGAGGACAGTATCTGTCAAGCATGTTGCTCTATCCTGGCTGGCAGCCACTTCAGCTGAAAAGATATGCATGGAAGCAGCTGTCCAGGACACGCGTACTGTAAGCGGAATGAGTGAACTCCAAGTGCTTCTATTCAGAGAATTTATTGTGAGAGGCAGAACGTGCCCAAACATCATCACTGCACAAGACACGAGTTTTTAACAAATAGAAAATATTTTATAAAGTTGGACCATAAAAGGAATATCTACCTTCTAGCACTAGGGGCCTTATGTATGAAAACGGTCAAGGGCTAAGACTTTATTTGTTGCAAATAGCAACCAATCAGAGCTCCCCTTTCATTGAAACGGGAACGCTGATTGGTTGCTATGGACAACAAAGAAAGTCTTAGACCTAGACAGTTTTCATACATGAGCCCATATGTCTTTTCAAGGTCAAACATTCTGTGGTGATTAACTATTTAATACACTTTTATTTTTTCTAATTCAGAAATCCTCTTCCTAGTCATAGATATAACTTTTAAGTGATGCAGCCATTTTTTCTATTTGTTTTGTCATTCCCACCTTCCAAGAGTCATAATTTTTTGCTGTTTCATCAGGACAGGTGAAGTTTTTATTTTGCAGAATGAGCTTTTTGTATCTGTGATTTTAGTAGCACCATTTAATGTACAAAAATAATGTATTAAAGAGGAATTCCCATCTCATTGATTAGCATTAAGGTAAATAAAGATTATTACCAGAAACATTGCTGTTCCAATTCAGGTTCACTTCAGAGTTCTTATCTCCTGCATACACAAGATTTCCTAGTTATCAACTATTTCTCTCTTTTTTAGCAGTGACTGGTGGCATGACTCCCGACTGTGTCTCATGAGTAGGGTAGAGCTTGCTTCACAGTCTCTGATCTTATCTTTCTACTGGAAAAACTTTAACCCTTAGAATTACTGACCTGGGAACACCCATGTTCCATCCTGTCAGGTCTGCGGAGCATGTTTGTGTCTAAATACATCAAAGATAACAGTCACTCAGCAACTAACAGTGTAAGTTTTTCTCTCCCACTAGAAGCTTCCTTTACTGACAAATACAGCTCTGCTAGCTCACATTTATAGCCAGACATCCTCCTTGGACATTGTCATGGTTTTTCACAACCCCTCCATCACCATTGTCCCTGCAATAGGGACATTACATAAAAAAAAATAAAAAATAAATTAAAAAAGTATATATAATTATATTTAAAAAAATAAAACCTTATTTATCTTTATTTTTAGTCCCTAAAATGCAATCGATTGGCTGCTTGAACAATGCTCTGTGTATAAATCTGTACTGCAGTGTACTGTGATTTTACCAGTATTCACACCACATATGTGACGTTTCGGAAGCAATCAAGCCCCCTTTCTGAAACAGAGACTGCTTCTGAAACGTCGCAAGTGTGGTGTGAACTGCCCAGTATCCGGCGTTCTCCTGGAAAAGCAGCAGTGAAATTAACAAGTTTATGGAATGAGATGGATGTACCCACCGATTAACTTAAGTGTACCACTTTCCCTATACTTTTAATTTTTATAGTGCTTGCACAATTGCTTTTTGATGCACATAATAAAATATGTTTGAAGATAAGGAACACATTTTCCGGTTATCTATCCATCATTTTTATATTATCAGTGACTTGGAAGATTTATAGGAGAAACTTCCTTGATGGATTAAAGTGGTTTACTGCTTTATAAACTCTATATTGGTGGTCTATAGTGATGAGCGATTGTGTCAACAATCGTTATCGGGTCGATAGTCGATATCAGCAATTATCATGTCGATAGTCGATTATCGCCGATGGCCATTAAAATCTATGGGAGAGGAACAACAGCTTCATTCTTACAGCTAAACAGGTGAGGAAAAGCTGGAATTAACATCCACAACAGTGAAATGGATATGTTCTACATCTTAAGCAAGACAATTAGGTTATAAAAGTCACAGAAAAAAATTCATAGGCTAAAATGATTCATTATGTTCAATGGCGAACCGAAAACATGAGGACGGCATAGCCATAGCAGGTACAGAGGTAGCAGCTGCAAAGGAGCCCTTTTCACACAAAACAAGACACCGGTATTGGAAATGGCACATGGGAACTGGCAGGAGACTCCTATCACTTTTTGCACCAGGGACCAACATCTCGTCACATATGTGGTGGCAGCAAGAATGTCACAATGGGGAACGCGGAGGTTCAGCTGGCAGGACCTTAGTTACAGCGGGTGCGGCGAGAGACAGGGCTGCCGTCAGTCATCTATTAACTGTTTCATGACCACATGCAGTTAAGTCAAATGGGGCGCCCACCTATTACTACTTCCTATTTTTAACATATCACAGGGCACCTTTTTGATTCCGGTCCCTGGCAGGAATACTGCCCTATTGCCACCTCTGGCATCCATTTTAAGGTAGCCTGACCCCAAAACCACCAAAAAATGCCCTTATGGACCCTCAGAATAAAACTTCTTACCATCTGTAGTTCGCTCCATGTTCAGAAAGATAAAAATTTAAAAGGTATAGAAGAATTTTTCACAGTCTCTTATTGAGAAACTGTACTGCAAAGACCGCAAATCACAGGTATTCTTAAATCCCTCTAATTTACAACGGCCAACTAGGATTAGAAACAGAATTGTTTCTACCAAATATCTGTGAAATGCGGTCTGGTGGAAGAACCGTAGCACCAAATCAACGGTGTTCTTCCTTCAGTCCCAGGGATTTACAACTGCCCAGTAGGACTAGCAATTGATAGCTTTGTGCAAATAGCGCACTTGTACGATAGTTTGTTGAAAACGGAGATGCACGGAGTGCAATATGCAACTATTGAACAGTTATACGGATGAGATATGGCAGTTTTACAATGCTGACAAAAGGCACCAGTTACTATAAAATATCTGTAACCAAATTTGCGTACAAGTGCGCTATTTGCGCCAAACTGAGACACATGGACTGCAATAGAACTATTTAAAAGTTATATGGATTAGATATGGTGGTTTTGGCACCACTGACAACAGGCGCCAGTTTCTATAAAATATCTATAACCAAATTTGCGTACAAGGGGGCTATTTGCGACAAACTGGGACGCACAGACACCAATAGAACTGCAAAAACAAAAGGGACAATTTCACCTCAGTTGGGAGGTCTGCTGGCCAAAAAGTGGTAAAAAAACATTGCTACTTCAATGCGAGTTCAGGACAGGACAGGCTGGGCTGCACCTCATCCCCCCTCCTTTCCGACCCCTCCCTTCCCTGCGGCTGCACACAGCAATAGATGTCTTTACAAGTCTCTCTCTAACTAAATGAGAACTAAAATTTTCTAATATAGCTATATCCTAAGCTTCACAGCTACAAGGATGGTTTTCTGGATAAAAAAAGACTGTCTGTCTGAGCTGTGACAACAGCTATTGGGACAAGCAGCACGACGTGTTGCTCTGTAGTGAGATAGTGTAGGAATGAGACTGATCAGGAAATGCAGTTGCATACATAAAACGAGGTCATGTGATTTTTGCAGCCAATAAGATCCATACACCGCCCACAGCTGATGTCTTATACCCCCCTCATCCTCCTCTATGCTCTGAGCTGATTGGCTGGCCGCCAAAATTACAGGAAAAGCCGAAAGAGGCGCAATAGTAAACGTGATAATGATTATCTTTAAGATTTTCACGGACATTATCGCGTCTTCGGAAAATTCTGATAAACGTAAAAATCGTGCCGATTTCAACTTTTGTCAATAGTATTGCTCATCCCTAGTGGTCTACTTATATGAGTGACAGAGTGAGCCTGCCGCCCCCCCCCCACCCCTGTCTAATACCTCAAATTATTTGAACCTTTTAGAACATGACATCTAAAAGAAAATTTTTGGGGAATGTGATTTTTTCTCAGACGCCCCCACATGCATCTAGTTGAAAACCCGGGGTTTTTTGCCAATGAAAAATCTGCCAACTGTACAGCAGGGGGAAAGCTCAGTAATCACGCAAAATTTTTTATTATTGATTGTACGTAAAATTTTGGCTCTCACTAGTGGTGGCTTCAGGCCGCCAGAATTAAACACAGTGGATTTGTAGCTCAGAGACAAACGGTTGCATCTCTCTCTCTCTCTGATATATAAAAAATTATAAATATTTAGAAACACAAGGGCCGTTGTTTTACGGACGGTATGTGTCACCGTTGTTAAGACGGGAAATAAACCCATTTTTTTTTGGTGCGCGGCAGCAGGCCACTGACCCCGGTTTTGATTTGTAGTATGGCAATATGCCTGATCCGGGTCGGGCTTTATTGGAGAGTCTGTAGAGTTGGGTGGGAGGGGTGCTCCCCATCCAGCCCTGGGGTTACCAGCCCTTAAACCAGCACTCAGGTAAGGGGGGGTGTGGTTCCTTACCTGTACAAAGGTTTCAGGGGATAATGTTTGGAAGGAACCGAGCTGGGCCTTGCACTCCAGAGGGGAGACTGAGACCCCTGCTGTGGTTTCCCCTTGCCGGGAAACCTGGTACGGTCTCATTTACACCTTACGTGTTTGTTTCCGGGTTTTTTTTTTTTTTTGGGCTAAGCAAGCCTCCGTTTATTTGCATTTTTTTGTGGAGTGCACCAATAAACCTTGCCGTGTTTAACACAAAGACTGCTTCCATTTCGCTAATCCCTACAATTGGTTCTCGGTCGGAACACCCTGGAGTGGGAAACTGCATGCCCCGGGGTTTGGCGGCTGCTACTCTTCAAAGCCAAGGGGTGCATGAAGGCCCTGCAAAGCCCCGGGTGCAGGTGAGCGCCCCAACAGAAACAACCCATCAGAGTCAGTGCGGTACAGCAGGAAACTAACCACTCCAATCGGGCGATGGCCCTCATGGAGGAAAGGCTATCCGGGGGAAGGGGCCCCCACACACCCCTCGGGAGGAGGGGACGCAGGCCGGAAGAGGGTACAACCCCCTGGCAGAAATGACCCCAGGAGGACACGGGGAACCCTTTCCTTACCATCTTCGACGGGGGTTTTGCCGGGAACGGGGAGACTAACAGCCCGCGTGGCATAGGTCCGGGCCCCCCTTTCTCACGGGGGCGCCTCAAATGGCTTATTTTTACTTGTCTCTCCCAATCCCAGGGAAATACCCTAAGGGGAGATCAGAGATAATGGCACGCCGGGGGCGTGACGGTAACCGCCCGGGCTCGAGGTGCACCAGTGGGGAACGGGAGGGCCCGGGCCCCCCAAGGTCCCAAATTTTTATCTCCTGCACCTCACCAGAAATGGCTGCAGCCAAGGGTCTGTTCGCCAGCCCAATGGTGGAAAGGGTCTATGGGCCCGGGTTTTGCACGCTCTCCCCAAGCCATGCAGGCTGGGTCGCGAGGGAAATCCCCAAACGGGGGAAATGCTTGGGGGCCCTTTTGGTGGAAAGGTTCAGCCGGTGGAGCGCCCCCATGGTCGATAGACCCTTTCCCCCCCTCCAACTGGCGTATCAAATGACTCGACCCCCCCAAAAAAGGGTCCCAAACCCCCTAAGAAGCCCGGCCAAAGGCCAAAGGCCCCTGCCAGACCAAAATCCAGACCCCTGTCAGGGAGATCATCTGCTAAAAGTGCCACGCTGCCGGGCACATGGGGCCCAAGGGGCCCACTTGGCTGGGGACCCAGACTTTTCCATAGGGGGGGTTTCTCATTTTTTGCGCAAACCGGCCCTGCACAGCATAAAAGGACACAGAAAGGGGACTTCCACTCTGCCCCAATCAGGGTGAATGCACCCTATGGGGACTCCTGGACTGGGGAGTTTGGTCACTTTTAAGGCCCGTTTTCCCCCAGTGTTGATCCCAGGGAAAATTTGGGGTCACGTGCATACGGGGGGTTACCAAATTGTACCCAGTGGCACAGTCACGTTAAAATGGGATGGGGGGTACAGTGTCCCACCAATTGGGCATGGGAAAGGGGGGTTTTATGAAGGGCGAAATTGGCCCGGGACTGCCCTCTCGTTTGGTTACTATGGGAAAAAACAGAACAGAAAAATTTCCCCCCAGAGCAGGGACAGCCCTGAGAGCCTGTCCAGGAGGGTTCCCAAATTTTAACCGTTCTTTTCATGGTAGGAGAGGGTGAAACAGTCACCCCTTGACGAGACGCCCCCGACGGGGGTATCTCGGGGAAATTTTGGGGACCCCCAACTGCAGATGAAACCCCTAAAAGGGGCTTTAAATAGCTTGGGGGTCCTGGATGGGTACCCCAAAGAGTCAGGGGCCCGAGGAAAAGGTTTCCCCATTTGCCATGAAGGGGAACCTGTTGCCGGGTGACCAAACCCTGAAAAATGGGGGAACAATCATTTTCCCCAAACCCAATGGGGCGGTTTGGTATGGCCCTGGCTCACATCATGTTTGGGGGGACCCCTTTTGGGGGCCCAAAGATAAAGACCGTAGAAGGATTTCCCCAAATTTCACTGGCCAGGGTGCTCCCGGGAAAATCCGGAACTATGCCAGCATTCCCCGCTGCCAGGTAACCTCCCCAGTCGCCAATTTCCGCAGCCCGCTAACCCCATTGCCTATTTTTGAATACCCTTGAGAGAAGCGATGGTTTTTGTGGGCCCCGGGTAAGGCGGTTAGGGGGCACCAGTACATTCTGGTCATCATGGACTCGCCACCCGGGGACCCAGAAGCTGGCCCCTAAAATGCTTCCTCAAAAATCATTGCAGGGAGCTTTGGACATATTTTCCAGAACGGAGTTGCAAAAAAAATCCCCCAGATCAAGGGACCCATTTATGTTTTAAGATAATGAAAGGGTCTTTGTAAGGTTTTTGAGGGTTTTCCCCGCTCCACCCGGTATATCACCCCGACAGAGGCTTGTAAGCGCTTCAACAAGACCTTGAAGGCCCGTTGAAGAAAGTATCGGGAAGGGGTGTCCGAGATTGGGACTACCTTTTGCCATCTCCTATTTTTTTATTAGAGGTTTCCCCAAGCCCCAAGGGTTTCCCCTTTTGAATTGCTTTATGGCAGGAACCCGGGGTCTATTTAAAATCGCCAAAAGAGACCTGGGGGAAAGCGAATCACGCCCATAAAAGCGTCATTGAGTATGTGGCTATTGAGGAACGGGTCACTCAGTACTTCCTATTGTTAAAAAGCATCTCTTCAGGCCCAAGGCGCAACGAGAGTCTACAACAGGGCCCCCCGAGTGAGACAGTTTAATCCAGGGGCCAGGGGCCTGGTTTTTTACCAAGGGGGAGAGCAAGTTCCTGGCCCAAATGGCAAGGTCCAATAGGGAGTTGAGAAGGTGGGGGAGGGCAACTATCGGGGTTTATCACCGGGGAGAAGGAAGCCCTACAAAACTACCCCTTAAAATTTTCTCAAGCCTAGAAGGGATAGGGACCCCCGGGGGCACTTGTTGTTTGTCCCAACAAAGACCATATAGGGTATGAAGATTGCAGGGAACCCTGTCCCTCTCAGACCCAACAGTTGAGACATGGCAAAAAAAAAGGGACTTTTTTCACAGAGGCACCCGGTAAACGCATGTTTGGAACTGAATTTGACCGACCTCATGTCAGAGTAAGTTTTTAAAACCTTTTAGGTTCCCCAGGCCCGTAGGGGAAAATTTTGGAAAGGGGGTACAGAGAACGTTAAAATTAGGGGTGATAGAGGAATCTAAAGCGGATGGTCCAAGCCCCCTGTGTTAGTGCCAAAACCCAACATGAGTGGGGGCTTCTGCAACATACCGAAACTAAAAGAGGGATCCAAAATCGATGCATACCCCCTGCCCCGGGGGGGTGCTTATTGAGAGGTTAGGGCCACCCCGGGATATCCCACCCTAGACCTTCCAAGGGAATTGGAGATCCCCCCTTTGCCCAAAGGGGGCCCCAGAGAAACTGCATTTTTTTTTTTTTTTTTTTACACCAACGGGTCCCTTCCCAAAACGTAAAAAATGCCCTTTTTGGGTTGCAGGAGGGGTCCCGCCACCTTCAGGGGCGATGGATAGGGTCTTGGGTCCCCACAGGGGATATGCTCAGCCTACCTTACGACATAGGGTCTTCAGGAGATTGGGGGAGTCACCTAAGAAGATCCAAACTATCCTAGATGCCCTAAGGAAAAGGGGGTTTCACCATAAACCCCAGTAAGTGCGCCATAGGGAGGAAGAGGCCCCTTACTTGGGGGGATTGTGGGGAAAAGGGGAGATAAAGCCCAATGAACAAAATAGAAGCCCTCCAAACCTGGCCCCCCTCCCCAATAAGAAACAAGTGAGAAAGTTTCTAGGAATTGTGGGTTTTTTACCCCGGGGATTTATTTCCCAAGTTCGCCCAGATGGCGGTGCCCTAAGACCCTAACGAAGGGGTCCAAATCCCCCCAATCAAAAAGGTCCCCCGAGGTAGGAAGCCTTCCAAAACTTGAAATCACTTAGAACAGCCGGTATTGGGGCCCAGATTTCCCCAGAATTTGTAGTACAAACAATGCCTCAGAGGTCGGGCCCGGGGCATAATGTCCCGGTTTTTCAATGGGGGGGAAAATCCCTAGTTTCCTCAGCAGGGAAACTTTCCCCCGCCGAGCTAATTACTCCATTATTGGGGAGAATTCTTGGCCATTAAAGTGCCCGATTCTGTCCCGGTCTTCCCTGGGAGAAATTTAATTGGTGACGGATCACGCCCCCCTTTAAAAAGGTTAAGGGAGAAAAAGGGCAAAAAATGCCAGGGGCACCCGTTGGTTCCTGGCTCTGCAAAATTTTTAATTTTCGTGGACACAGGCCCGGGAAGCTGCAGGGGGAATGCAGAACCCCGTCTAGGTTAAGTTTGAGGCGTAGGGGCCCATCCCCCCGGCATTGGGAAGGGGTGGGGGGTAGTAGAAAGGCAAAAAGGGCCTTGTTGACGGATTATGGTCACCGACTGCTTAAGGTCGGGGAAATAAACCCATTTGTTTTGGGGTCACGGCAGCAGGCCCCTGACACAGTTTTTTTTATTTTGTATGGCAATATGCCGTGATCCGGTCGGGCTTTATTGGAGAGTCTGTAGAGTTGGGGGGGACGGGGTGCTCCCCCAAACCAGTCCCCGGGCTTACCAGCCCCATTAAGCCCGCACTCAGGTGAGAGGGGGGGGTGGTTTTCCTTACCTGGGACAAAAAGGTTCAGTGAGCAAAGTTTGGGGAAAAAGCCAGAGCTGAGCCTTGCACTCCAGAGAAGGAGACGGGGACCTGGTTTTTGGGCCCTTGCCGGGAACCGAGTACGGGACTGCAATTACCCTTGGCTGTGTTTGTTCCCGGATCTTTTTTTTTGGGGTGAAGCAACCCTCCTTATTTGCATGTTTTTGTGGAGTGCACCAACAAACCTTGCCGTGTTTAACACCAAAGGACTGCTTCCATTTGCGCTAATCCCTACAATATATATATGTGTATATTTATATATATATATATATATATATAAAAATATATAATTAAAATATATATATTATATATATATATATATATATAGTTATTTTAAACAAAATGGCTTCAGTGAAACTTTGGAGCATATGGTAAAGGACAAAGGTGTTGGGAAGAACTAGACAGATGTTAGGAAATCTCTCTGTGATTTACTGACCCTAACCTTTCCAAATATAACACCCCATTAAGGCTCATGCCCCGGATACATAGAGGTGAGTGCTAAGAATGGAAAATGCTTGCTCTAGCAATACTTTTTGTCTATTTGGTTTGCTTGTCAAGAGATTCTGCAGCGTCCAGATAAACTGTCTGCAAACAATTGGGTTTTCTATCTCTGTCTATTTATACTGTACTGGTTGCTGATGTCTTGATATCTGGGCCATTGAGATTAATTTGCTCACTGTTAAAGAAAAAAAAACAAGCCTACTGTACAAGCCCCCGGATCTTGCTCAGACTTCATTACTAATTGAAATTATTCTGGAATACAATACTTCAAACAGCGGCGAAGACAAATAGTTGTTATGACCGGATAACAAAGGATTGGCAAAGCAGTGCGACTGGCACTGGGGCAAGAGAGGATTGAAACAAGAACTGGAGAGGAATAGAGATAAGGTTAACAAGAAGAGCTGAGGGAAAGTACAGGCAGAGGCAGGGAGAGGAGATTAAGAGCACTGGGATAGAGAGATGTAATCAGAGGTGAAGAGCTAGCATACTGAGACACATACTACTAAAAACCAATAGGATGTGGCGAAAGGAAAACAGCTTTATGTAAAACGAGGCAGAAAGGAAGAAACAGTGAAATGAACCTGAATGGCAGAATTTAATAGGATTTCAGAGTTTAGAGACAGTGCGGGAATCCATTTGTGCAGGGTTTATGTTGTGTTTCATGAACACAGTTCTATCTTTGTTTCATTTTTGTAGTCTTCCTGCTTTTCTCTCTTTTTCCCCATTTCATATTTTATGGATCTGTCATTTGCTTCTGTGCAAGGAAATTGAAGCATTACTTGCCGAAATGCAATTTTCTGAACCTTTTTTATCAACGTCCAGATTTAGAGGCTGTTTGTGGAGTGTTAAAATGAGTCTCTGATTTCTATGTATTAAAGAAACAGTCATTTGACTTTTCAAGTATTAGCTAATAATCGTCTACTCCCTGGTAAGGCTAGGTTCACATCGGTGCTGGAAGTCACACTCGGAACCTCCGTTGAAGATATGAAAAATTGCAGGTTGCTGCACTATTTTTTTTTTGTCTCAAAGGCAGATACAACGGCAGAAAACCCAATGGACCTACTGTAATTAAATGGGTCCATCAGACAATGCAGATCTGAATAGGTCCGAACGGAACCTCCGCTGCCGATGGAAGCAGGCTTAATGTACCAGCCACAAAATTAAATGTGTTATTGATATTTTATGTGATAGAGCAACACAAAGTAGCAAGTATTTTTGAAGTGTAAAGAAAATGATACCTGCTTTTCTAAATTTTAGTAAATTAAAAACTGAAAAGTGTGGCTTGCATTCAGCCCCCTGTACTCTGATACACCTAAATAAAATCCAGTACGACCAATTGCCTCTAGAAGTTACCTGATAGAGTACATTTATAATGATTAAAAGCATATGTGTCAGGAGGCTGGGGTGCCTTAAATAAGGGCATATATAAAATGTCCATAAAGGGCTCTTAAAGGGGTTTTATGCAGTTTCACAAAGATAAGCCAACTTTACATTTCCTGCTCAGGGTATGGGTAGTTCTGTAGCAGTGATTGGCATATCAGCTCTGCTGTTCCTAGCTATTCCTGTAACACTGAAATGACTGCAGGAGATTTATAAAGTCTAATACACTAGGTTACAGAACTTTAAAGATTGAAATAATTTAATTTAGTTAGGTAAACAAATTTTGTTGCTGGAGACTCTGCAGGGAGAGACTCACCATGGTCAAACTGGCTGACTAACAGCAGCTTGGAGCAATTAGAGAGAGAGCAGGAAGAGATGGTCGGTAGCCTGAGAAACTTGTGTGCTTTAAGAGGAGATAAAATCTTCTTTATCTCCGAACCAATGCAGAATCAAAACAACAAAGTATTTGATAATATTCTTCATTTACCTTTTCCTATATGTTAGAAGCTAGTCACTGTAGTGAGAAAACCCCTTTAAGACAATAGTGATTGGAGAAGAGGCATGAATGACAGAAGCACCACCCACACGTTTATTTCAGATATTCAAGCATGCCAGTAGCATACAGTAGGCTGCTGGCTAAAAAAGAGAGCAGTCTATGCAGAGGATAATAGGGCTGGGAAACAAAGGTTTTCCTGCTACCACCATCATTATTTTCAGCTAGAGTGCCCATCCACTACTGTAAATCTGCTGGGTTAGGAGCTGTAACTTTTTTCCTTTTTGGCATGTAGTTGTTCCGCCAACTGGTAAACTCTGCTAGGCACTGACCTCCCATTCCAAAGGGAGAAAACATCCTGGCATGCATGCTATTTAATCCAATATGGGCATTTTATAGCTTTTCCACTAAAACATCACCCATGGCAGCAGCACTTTAGGACACAGTAACTCACAGAATACATCATGATATCATGGCACATTGTGCCAAACGAAAAACTGGGTTTTGCTGCACTGAGAAACACAGCTCTACTGCATGTGTACATGCTGGGCTAACTTTAAATGTAGTTTTTTTCTTTGATTGCTCATTAAAATTCGTATAGGTCATTTTGTTCGTAGAGATCACTAATTTCTGTGCTTACTTACATTTATTAATTGGATTGAGAGCAGTTACACTGTGACTCCCACAGAGCTAAAATTAAAGTCAATTAAAGACTTCAAGGGGACAGTGAATTATCATGAAAAATGACTTTATAAAGCAGTTACTTTGGAAAAAAAAAATCTGAAACATGCAAGTAGCTGTGTCATAGAAGCCAGTTACACAAAACACATACTGGTACAATATCCATCTTACAGTAATTGAAAATTGCTTTGATTGAGACATACTTTAACCTAATAAAATTACCATTTATTAATCTCGCCATCAGAGGGAAAGTCTATATTCTCCTTCAAGGAATCCTTTATACTTGGTCTTAAAGTGAGCCTCCACTTCAAAATGCTTTTCAGGAAACAAAGGGCCTTTTTAATACAGTTATAGAAATTTTTTAAAATGAATTACTGCACTTAATCCCAATCAATGGCCCTGGGAAAATTGCCCGCCCCGCTTTATAGCACTAATCTGACCCCCAATAAATTAAGGGCATAAATATAATGACAATACAATTTACACGAAATAGTAGAATAAATTACCCACAAAAATGGTGCAATCTACCAAGGTTAAATTTAATGTTTTTTTCAAAAGAAAAAGAATTTGTTTGATTGAACCGTTCGAGAAAAGTTAAGTTCGAGTGGAACTTCAAACATTTTATTGTTCGTTCAAATGAATTATCGCATTATATATCACGTTCGACACGCTATTTTATAAGTATTTAGGTGCCTTAAATCAGTGTACAGTTCACCTGAAAGTACAATCCTCTCAAAAATCTGCAAATAACCTTTGCTGGAAACATAGGCCATTGCGCAAATTTGCAAACACATACATATCATTGGTAGTGTATGTAATGGGCCTATCAAGGCGCATTGCGCTCGGAGGCGCATAACATTACTTTACTAGTTTATGGAATGCGCCTATCACATATAAACCAGACATATGTTATGCGCCGCTGTGCATAATGCGCCTCGTTAGGCGCATTACATACACTTCCGATGATAAGCTATGTGCCGCGATTTGCGCAAATCATGGCACAAAGCATATCATTGATAGCGTATGTAACACGTCTATCGAGGCACATTGTGCACAGAGGCGCATAACATATCATTACAATATGTGATAGGCGCCTTAAAATGCACCTCGTTAAGCGCATTACAAACACTTCCAATGATAAACTATGTGCCCCAATTTGCGCTAGTCGCAGCACAAAGTATATCTTTGGTGGTGTATGTAGACGCTTTACATAAACTTATAATGATTTGTTATGCGCCTCTGTGTGCAATGCGCCTCATTAGGTGCCTTAAATACACTACTAATGGAATGCTATGTGCCGCGATTAGCGCAAATAGCAGCACATAGCATATCATTGGAAGTGTATGTAATGCGCCTATCGAGGTGCCATTTTTTTGTGTGCATTTATAGTGTAGAATGCGCCTGAATCTAACCTGTTCTACTGCGGGTCATAGATTTAAGGCTCTCTAGCTACAAAGCAACACTTCTGGCTCAGGTTAGCCACTTATAAAGCGGTCTAACTGTTCCAGCAGTAATGCTTCTGGATTTGCCATACTTAAGGTATAAATTTGTAGATTTGTACGGTTGTAGTGCCTCCAGCACACACCCTGATCTCAGGAGCATTACAAAGTGCCTCGGACACTCTGCGCCTGATTTTGGAGTGCACCGTTTAAAAATAGAGAGAATGGGACTGCGCTAGTTTTCGTGCTGAAAAGTCGCCAGGCTTCTGGCGCAGCCCCATTCATACATGTCCCCATAAAGATCAATTAACACAAAGGGCGATATGTATGAACGGGACCAGTTCTATAGATGTATGAACAGGCGTGCTCCAAACTAAGTGCCTCGGTACCGCGTCAAAGACACTTTTTAACGAGCCAAAGTTTTGGGGCACTCTGGGGACGTCGCACCACATTAGTAGAAGTAGACACCTTTATGACTCTTTGACACCAAAATTTCGGCGCCTTACAGTGAGAACATCCAGACCAAGTTAAAGGTGTCTGCCTGAGCCTGAGTTGTCATATTAGCACTAGATTGCACCTGTATGTATGAACTGCAAAAGAACAGGTTCATACATTCTGGAGCAGTCTATACTACCTTAAAGCAATTTATAATTGGTCTATCAGTGCCAGATTTCACACATGTCACCCAAATTGTCTGTGGACATGATCCAGATGCAACCATGTAAACAACCAGCCCATAGGACATGAACACTTCTCTTTATACCAGATAGATAAATGTTATATTAGTACTAATCAACCCAAACATTTTTAGAGAGAAAATCCTTGTCATAAAAATATGTTTT
This sequence comes from Phyllomedusa bahiana, assembly GCA_025379985.1. Lineage (NCBI taxonomy): Eukaryota > Metazoa > Chordata > Amphibia > Anura > Hylidae > Phyllomedusa > Phyllomedusa bahiana. The sequence goes on from JAODAL010000239.1 coordinate 78,635, forward strand.
TGGGATATCAGTCCTTCTTGGCCATGAACCTAGAATTAGGCAGCAGAAGAACCATAATGTCCATGGGGCTATTGAGAATGACAGCAGAAGTGATGGATAATCCTTGTTGTCCTGAAAATAATGCTGGGTGCCAGGGCACCATCAATGATCTACAACAGTGGAGTCAAACAGACATTTGGTGCTGCCTATAAACTAAGACTATAATAAATATTTATACCAGCACATCTGATAATCTGTTCATAAATAGCACATACTGTAGATAGAGTTTATATCCCAGTGTGAAAACCCAGTTGGGTTTAGTTCTTTTTTTTCAATTTGGGGGAATATTTTAGTTTTCAATCTATTGTCAGAAAGTCAGGCTTCATGACAGCAAAGGCCATTACCATTGGCCTCATTTTAGTTTTTTTTACCTTTTGGCGATTTAAGGTCAGTTTTTAGTCTTTTAGGTCTTACTCTAGCTTCATGAACTTGGAGTCATTATAATGGGACTATATAAGACCACAGCAGTGACTGAATTAATGAGCTGATAAGCCTCACATTTTCTTCCTGCCAGGTCCGGTAGTTAACTGCTTTTGCAGCACTATAACAAATTATTGACAGCTTCCTAGGGAAAAAAGTGTTTAAGTCTTGTAATTATAAATTGATGTTAACAAGCTGTAGTCATAGGACTTGAGTTTAACATTGGCGCAACATCATTGAATAATACTTTTGACGACATATACAGCTTTACGGTTATTGACTGGCTGGACTGGACATATTTCGGGCTTTCATACTGCAAATAAACAATGAAGTGCATTTGTTTCTGTGAATTTTGTTAATGTAAGATAAATGACTTATCTAAAATTCCAATTGAGGTCTAAACAAGTAGAAAAGTATACCAAAACTACTACCATGTGGTTATAAATGTTGCTCAAATTGGGCCATGTTCAATTCGACACTGGTGCAACCTAACTTGTGAAAAATTTTAGATTTGGGACATCTTGAGCCAGAATTTTATCTCTGAAACTACCCCCAACCATAACTGGGCTATTTAAAGAGATTTTACCAGAAAGACATTTCATGCCTGGTTTGTCCTGCTTTGTCTTTCAGTGTGTTTAAAAAGGGGGGGGAGGGGTGACTTGTTTGAACTGCATATCATGTGACCCAGCAAGCTTGACATCAGCATTTCTTTCCCACACTGTGCTCACTCAAGTCAAAAAAAGGTCTATTTATGTGAAGAGCTGTGAGCAACTACAATGTAGCTGTGTGGTTAGCACTTCTGCCTTTCTGTATTGGGGTTGTAGGTTTAAATCTTGGCAGGAACCAAATGTAGATTTGTTTTTCTTAATGCACATACCTGATTGAGGTTTCTTTTTTATTTTTATTTACTTGTACCTGTTGACTAATTACAGAGGACTAAGTACAGAGGGCAGAAGTAGAATGACAGTACCTAGGATTGAACACTCACTCAGCAGAGAGTTTGTGTGATTACTAAGTAGGAAAGACTGACAGTAGCTGCCTGAGTGGAGTAGTGATGACTGAGCATGTGTACCCAGGACTGAGGAGCTCTAAGCACTGGTCATATCCCCTACAGCTGCACACTATAGATCACCAAAGTAGCAGCTAAAACAAAAATGGTACAGAAATTTCAACAGTGATGAATGGTGAAAATGTTTATTAATTAATCTGCAAGTTTCCCACATTTATTTTAGTTCATGAGACTTTAAAGGTGTTTTGCCAGGAAGTGCCTTATCTGCTAAGATGCAAAAGTAAACAAGCCAGGCTGAGCTGAGAGAGAGAGCTGGTCAGAGCACAGAGCCATGCATAAGGAATCGTGTGCAATGTTCACTCAAATAATCACACTACAACTAGTGGATTCTGTATACAAAAGACAACACCTTTCTCCACAGCCCTTTGAAAGCTCCTTCATGTTCCCTGTCATCAGATAAAGCAGGGATCTACTCAGATAATCACACTACAACTAGTGTTTTGTAAACAAAAGACAACATTTTTTTTCCCCCAGCCCCTTGAAACTTTTTCCCACTCCTCCATCAGTTTAAGAATTTTGCTCGGGCGCAAGCCCGGCCATTTTCACTCTTGTCACTCTGCCTGGTCGTATCAAAATAAAGTTTTTAAAGAAACTAAGGCAGAAAAGGCAGCCTGTAGCCTCTCTACTCCCAATTTTTTTTAATCCCTTTTATTTAGAAAAGGGGTTTAAAATCCCCCATTTTGGGGAGGACCCCAAAACCCAATAAATTTATTCCCATCGTGGAAAAAACCCCTTTTTAAAGAGAAAAATTTATAAGTATGGGAATAAACGCCCCCTTTTTAAAATTTTAAATTTTTCTTTCCAAAGCCCTGTCCAAATTAAAATTTCCCGTTCCCTTTCAACAAAGCCCAATGTTATGATAACCGGAAGTGCTGTCAGACACAACTTCCAATATCACTTCTTGTTACCATAACATTTGTTCTGTGTTATAGTAACTAAAAAATTTAAAACAAATTTAGGGTAAATTGGGATCATATTTTTTTCCCAGGGGCAATTTAAATTTTAACAATATCACTTAAAAAGTTTTCCATAGTTTAAATTTGGATGTTTAAATTTTTCAAAATTAAACCCGTTTTTAAGTACTCATCTGAAATCTGCATCATATGCCACCACCATTAAAGACTCATCTGGTGACAACAGTAGCTGGTGCATTGTGCTCTTCTTAACGTCAACAGTATTGTTAACGGCCATAATTTCTGCTCAGAGTGTATCGACTTATATCATGGAAAAGCATGATGGCCACACTGATGTAAAACAATTGCAAATTTTTGCCCTGACACTTGTGCCTCCCCTCCCCCCTTTTAAAAATGTCCCCTGGGTTGTTTTGAAAATTCTTATCCATTTTCCGCGGGGAAATTGTTTACAGAAGTTTCTCGGGTGTTATGTACCCAAAAAGAGGGTCCAATTCTTTGCCTTTAGTGACTCTTCCATCTCTTCTGTATCTTTTTTATACAATCGCCAAATTAAAACTAAAAGCTCTGGCCATTTCCACCGTGAGGGGCTGTTTTAAAGCCTCAAAAATGTAAAGGTTTAATTTTTGATAAATTTTGAAAGGTTTTTCTTGGCTCATAAATTTTCCAAAATGAACAACGAGAAGGGGACTGTTTAAAACCCCAATTAAAATTTTACCCCTTTAAAATTTTTTGGGGTGATTCAAAATAAAAACCCTTTTGGGGATTTTTGTCATTAAGCTCCTTTTTAAGATAAGCAAGCCCGAAACAAAAATACTAAACCCCAAAGGTTGAACATCTGCTTTCTTAAGTAACAGATTACTTTTAAAGTGCTTTTTAAAAAGAAAATTCAAAAAAATGTCTTTTTAAATTTTTTTGTATTTTATGTAAATTTTTTAAAACAAAACCAAATACCCCTAATTTTTTGAGAGTAGTGTTTTGGACTGATGTATTTGGCAAAACTTGCAAAAGGCATTGCCCCTTTTGCAATTTTCTTTTGGGGCTTATCCCTGGTTTTTTTTTCCCCCAATTCAAACTAAAATAATCATTTTTTCATTATTTTCCTTAAAAATTTTTTCCACAACTTGGACAAAAATCAGATTTTATGAATAGGGTGCCCCATTTACATGCACTGGAGGTAGTGATTTAAGCTGCACGGGAAAGGGCCCAAAAAAATGTTTGTCAAAAAAGTTTTTTTCTCCCTCCCTCCCATGTTTTTAAAACTAAAATTCCTAAATAATATAAAAAGCCCCTCAAGAAAAGGCATTTTATTATTATTTGTCCCCCTCAATTAACGGGAAAACGCATGGGGATAGAAAAAGGGTGGGTGACCCTCGTCTAAATTTAAAAAGCTCTTAACGTTTGTTGGTCAAGTAGATTATTTACATATCAACCCACAAATTTAAAGGGAAAAAAAATTGAGGAAATAAATTTTTTAAAATAAAAAAAAAAATTTATAAACCCCATCATAAGAAGAGGGCCCTAGGGGATCAGTTTAGTTTTGGGTTTAAACAAAAACCCCAATGCTTAGAGGGCCAGTGTAAAACCTATATACAGGGAATAAAACACATCTTGTATGAAACATATAGCAAATACCATAGCAATTAAATATACTATTTTTATCTAGATTAGAATGGACACTAATTGATTCAAAAAGAATATTCATAAATTACAATTTATACAATAGACCACCAGTACATGGGTGATGAATGCAATTTATTATACTTACTCAGAAATTTAATTTAGACCACCACAGGAGATGGAAAATAAAAATTTTTTAAAAATTTTATGATAAAATTTTTTTTTTTTTTTTTAGTTCTATATATAGAACACAATTATAGGCTTATTCCAGAAAAATCTAATGCACGGAGTTAAGCTCTGAAAAAAATTTTTTGGGAAGGGGGTTGGGTGACCCAAATTAATTTTTAAAGCAAGAAATCATGCACCACCCCATCAGGCCAAATAAACAAAAACCAAACACAACCCCCTTTTCATATAATGGCAATGAAATTAGAGAGGGTAATTGGGAAAGAGTTGCCCAAAAATTTTAATTTAAATCTTTTTTCCTCCTCAAAATAAGGTGGTTTTGGGAATTTAATCTAACGTTTGAAAGAAACTCTTTTTATACCTGCTATCAGCAGCTATATATTTGTGCCAATAATTTACACCTAATTTACAAAATTTACAGTTTAAAATATTTTTCCCCAACATTTTATTTTTGGGATGAAAAAACTTTGTCACAATTCCCGGGACACAATTTTTTTTTTTAAAACATTTTTTTGGGCCTTTCAAATTTCCTAAAAATAAAAAAATGAATGTAATACAAAATGGGCCAATGTGTCATATTATATGGATGGTTCTTTTCATTTAAACCCCAAATTATGGTCTCAATCAAAATGGGATGGATGTATTCTTTATTTTATGTTAAACTCAGACTTACTGTTTGATCAAACCCAAAGACGAACATTTTTTCCTTCTTGGACCCAATTCAGATCACATTCTTGCTTTTTATACAAAGAATATAATGTACAAAGAAAAATTTTTCCGGGCCATAAAAAATGGCTCATCTACGTGTCTATGTAGACCAAAAAGTAGCCTCTCCTATTTAATGGTGGTATGTGTTTTATGTGCAGGACCAATAGTGTTTCCTAACCAGGGTTCTCAGGTCCTTGGGGTTTTCCACTTCAGCCTGATCAGGGGGTTCCCCCAAAAGAGAACAGACATGTTGGGGCCGAACCCAGAAAAAAGTTCTATTTCGGATTAAAACCCTTTCAACTTTTGTGAGTTCGGTTCAAAGTTTTTATTCGAACTAAAAACTTTAAAACCCTTTAAAGTCAATGGGGAAAAAAACCCCTTTTAATTTTTATCCAACGTTGGGAAAGGAGAAGCGGGAATTTAACCATACATAACAGTAAACTGGAAAACGGGGAACAACTTAGGGGAAAAAAAAATTTTGGTTTTTAGAGCCACAAAAAACAATTAAAGGGGTTTAAAAAATTTAAACCCTTCCCAAAGGGCTAACGGGAAAAAAATTGGGGACAAGTTGAAAGCGGGGCGTACCTAAAGGAAAGGTGCAGCCGTACACTGCTATGGGGCCCCCTCTTTCCTGAGGGGGGCCCCAAAAAAACCCCTTTGACACATGGTAAATTTGAAACTGTTTATAAAATTTTACGAACCCCCATAACTATTTTGAGCATTACTTTGGGCCATAGACTTTGGTCAAAGGCCCGATAGTCACCATCATCGACAAGATAGCCGATTTTCGAGGGAAAGATTAAAACGATGACCATTAAATCTATGGGAGAGCAACAACCCCTTTTCACTTAAAACCCCAACGGGCTGTAAACCCTGAAAAAAATTCCACAACAGTAAAATTTGGATACTGCTACATCTTAGCAACACACTTAGTTATAAAAGCCAAAAAAAAAAAACCCCAGACCATTCACTATCCCTGTCTTGTACCCACGGCAATACCCTTAAACCTGCACACCCCCCCCAAAAAAAAAAATTAAAAAGAAGGCAGTATGTTTTAAAACCCCTCTTTTTACTTGAACGGGACATTGAATTTCCCTGCCTGGAACCAGCATGACCCCAAAACCCCTGCAGGGAACCCCCAAAGATTTAAAAAGTGCCTGGAAAAAGGAGCCCTTTCAACCCCCAAATTTTAGTTAAAACGGGAATTGACTACCCCTGTCCTGGGCCACACATGACCCCCCAAAACCTTCATGCCCCCCCAAATTTTAAAAAGCCCGGAAAAAAGGAGTTTTTCAAACCCCCAAATTTCAGTTTCACTGGAAAAAATTAAACTTATACCGTCCGGGGCCACAGAAAGACCCCAAACCGCATGCCCCCCCACATTTTAAAAGTCCCCGGAAAAAGGGGGCCCTTTTAAACCACCTTTTATTTGAACGGGGACTTTGACTATCCCTGTACGGGGCCACAGCAGACCCCAAAAACCCTTTCATGACCCCAGTTTAAAAAAGGGCCCCGGAAAATGGATTCTTTCAACCACCATTTTAGTTTCACGGGACATATACGCCCCTGCCCCTGGGTAGCCCCTTCCCCCTCCGTATGCAACCAATTGAGCTTCATTTGGAAAAAACTTGGGGGTTAAACCCGGTTTTCCTGTTCCACCCAGGTCCCTTTTTTTTTTGGGAATTTTTTTTCCCTCTTTTTAAACTCAGCGTGCGGGAGGAAATTGTCTCTTTTTAACTTTGTTCTTTTCCCCGGAGCTCCATACCCATGTCCTCTGAATAACCCAACATCTGATCAAGTTTTTCCTGACCCCCCTTTTACTTTTTCCAGGAATATTTTAAACCACCTTTTTTTGTACATGCAAGTTTTTAGTAGTTTAATTCTAGAAAACACATTTTAAAAAATGATGGAAAACCCACCATGCCTTTGTTTTCTTTTTGAATTGTATTAAATTGGGTTTTCCCAAAACAGGGATTGAAAGCTATGTTTTAAAAATCTTGCAAAAACAATTATTTTGCAATAAGTGTCCATTAACATTTCCTACCTATTCCCCGTTTCTGACAGCACCATCACCCTTTGAGCCACTCTTGGGCAAATTTTTGAAGAACAAATGTCTGTTTAGAAAAAAAAATTTTTTTCAATAAAAAACCTGTATCTACTCATGTCACACAAAGTGCCCCCCCAAAAATTTTAAAACATGACCCCTTGGGGCCACTTTGGCAATTTTGAAAACAAAATTTTGTTAGAAACAACATTTTTTTTTAAAAGGGGCCCCGTAAATAAATTTTCTGTATTCACATTTAAGGCAAGGTGCCTCAAAGAACAAACTTAGTGCGCCAAAAGTGGAAAAAAAAACTACTGAAAATTTTTCGGGGTTTAAAAAAGGTATTTTTTTGGGACCTATCAATTCCCCCTGTGGGAACTACACAAAATTTCTGGATTCAAAATTTAAAATGCAAAGTGGGTCTATCAAAAAATCGGAAAATGGCAAAAGTGAAAAAAAAACGTACGTAAATAATTTGGGAAATAAAAGGGATTTTTTTGGGACCTACAAATTTCCCTTTTGGTGACTTCAAAATTGCTTTTTTCCATTTTAAATGCAAGGGGGCCTTTAATGAACAAAGCTGTAGGCCCAAAATCCAAAAAAAACTTTTCTGTAAATTTGGGATTTCGGATAATACAAGGTATTTTTTTGGGACCTTTTTTAATTCCCTGTGGTGACTTTTCAAAATTCTGATTCCCCAATTTAAAATGCAAGTCCTCAATGAAAAAAGCTGTAGTGCGCCAAAGTGAAAAAACACGTAACTGTAATGTATTCGGATAATAAAAGTATTTTTGGCACCTTTTCAATTCACCTGTTTAACTACACAATTTTTCTGGGTTCAAATTTAAAAATGCAAAAGGGGGGGTTTTTATCAACCAAAGGCTGGGGCCCGCGCCAAATTGGAAAAAAAATGTATCTGAAATTTAAATCGGATAATACAAAATTTTTTTTGGGACCTTTCAATTCACCTGTGGTAACTACAAAATTCTGTATTCAATTTAATGCAAAGGGGCCTCAAAAAAACAAAAAACTGTATTTCCCCCAAAATCAAAAAAACGTATCTGTAATGTATTCGGAAAAATAAAAGGTATTTTTTGGGACCTAACAATTTCAAACCCGTGGGACTACAAAATTTTAGTATTAAAATTTAAGGCAAGGGGCCTTAATGAAAAAAAACTGTAAGTGCGCCAAACTCAAAAAACACCAAACTGAAATTTTTTCGGGTTTAAAACAAGGAAATTTTGGCACCTATCAAAAATGTGCTACTACAAAAATTTCTGGGTTCTAATTTTAAATGCAAGGTGGGTAAATAAAAAAAGGGGGAATTTTGGGAAAAATTAAATTAACAAACCCATCGAAAAAGTATACTGATAATTTAAAAAAGGGGTTTTTTTCAAACCCAACAAAGAACCTGCATTTACAAAAAAAGATGTGTATCCAATATAAGTTCAGGCTGCCCAATTATCCAGGGAAAAATTTCAAAAGAAAACTGTTAAACAAAAAAAGCTATTAAAAAGTCAATGTCTACACAAAATCCCCCGGGGAACCCTTTTTCCCCGTTTTCTTTAAAGAGCTTGTCTGGTTCCCCGCGGGGGCCCTTTTCCCCCCCCCCCCCCTTCGACTTTTTCAAACGGGAATCCCTTTACAATTCTCTTAAACCCAACTAATAAAAACTTCCCCAAACTCTAAACTAACTAATTGTAAGGATCACAGCAACATTTAAATTTTCCTTTAAGAAATAGAATAAATTTTGCTGAGCGGTTTGGAAAAACAGGCAGAAACGCACGTCCTAAATGCAAAAGAGACCTGAGAGACACTAGGCTGAACAGGAAAGGGGGTTTTTTATTTAAAACAGGTTTAAAGTGATTTTTCCCCCAATCAAACCATAAAACAACCCAGCAACGTCCACACACAACTCACCCTGGGTCTATTCTGTAAGCTGATTGCTGGCCCCCCAAAATACAGGGAAACGCCGAAAAATTTGGGGCGATCTTAATAGATGGCACAAAATTTTAACCTAAATTAAACGCATTATTTAAAAATTTTTGATCAAAAAAAAACGGGGCCGATTTTAACTTTTCAATAATAAAAAAGGCCCAAAACTACCCATAACTGAAAAAAAAAAGAACTTTTGGGCACTGATAAAAATTTTGCAAATCAAAGAACTCTGAAAATATATTCCCCTGTATATCAATTAGGCGTTAAGGAAACCCCCGCCCCAAATTTAAAAACTTCTGGGTGTGGGAAAGGGTCAACCACAATTCCCAAACCCCCCCTAACTATTGTGTCTATGGAGAAAAAATTCTATCAAACTAAGAGCAAATTTGTACAGGGAAAAAGGGGTTTAAACTGAAAATTGGGAATTTACAAGGCAATTTGAAGGAAATATATACAACATGGGCCAAAATTTTATTTTTTAAACAAACCAATGAGAGCCCTATTTCCCCAAACGATAATGTTTTTGACACTTCCTTTGTTTCTCTTTCAAATTTAATTGGATGACGCCCAAGTGCAGAAAAGGGGATTGTATGGACCCCAAAATTCAGAAAAATTCGAAAACAAAACTGAAAATGCGTTCGAAAATAGAACTTTAAACAAACGAACAGTAAAATTTGGGCGGTTTTAGTTTTGGGGTTCCCAAAAAATTTTTAAAGTACTACTAAAATTAACTGAAAAGTTTGATTCACAAATTTAAAAAAAAGACCTGTCACTTTTACTACAGGTAAGATAAATGGGTATTCGCCTGTACAAAAATGCTTTGTAAACAATAAAAACAGCTAAATTATAGCCCTTTTGGGGAAACAATTTAAAATATTTCGTTTTGCTCCCTTTGGGAAACAGTGGGGAAAGGCAGTTTTCCCAGGTCAGAATTTTTTTTTTGGGTTTTTCCCCCCTTTTTTCAAGGTTGTGAATTACCAATCTAGTCATTTGGGGTTTATTCAAGTGCAAAGCATTTGGAAAGCGGAGATGCACAAAAATATAATTCCAAGGGTTTTTTTGACATGCCGGCCTCAACAAACCAAATTTATAGTTTAAAAACACAATGGGGAAAAAATTTTTGCGTAGTCGAAAAATCGCTTTTTACGAGAAGTTTATTTATTGATCCTAGCCACTAATCCGGTTTGTCGAATGGAATGTAATACAAATATGGAACTGACCTCTAGACACTGAGCAACCTCTAAATGATTGTCTGATTAACTGGAGATTTCTGACATTGAAGCAAAGGCAAGCTGTTCTATTCACCACCTAGTGAAATATATCAAAAGTATAAGTTTTCGGATTCAGCTGCGCTAGAAGATGTCTAAATTTTCAGGTACTAGAAGAATGTATTGAGGAACACAGGCTTAATCCACCTGGAGCCTGAAATGCTTAATTATAAAGAACAATAGCTAGCAATTAGCTAGATAACAAGGATGTATGGGTTTGAGACCTCTTATCTAGAAACTTGTTATAGAGAGCTAATCAAAAAAGAAATAATTCCTGCTGTTCAGAAAGGTATATATATATGAGACAAATTGCTGTTTGGAGCCAAACTAAGCACTATTATCCAACATCAAATATTATAATGTTTTCTGGCTGTTTACAAAATTGTATCAAATATTTATCTCACAATATTTGAACAATTCTGAAGTCATATTTCTAAAAAATTATGTATACACTTGAAATCCTTTACATGCAGTAAAAAATGTACTTTATGCAAACAAATTATATGGAGACTACACAATGCCCACTCAACTAAACACCTATACCTCTGCCATGCCGCAGGACAAGTGCAGCTCTGTGTAATGTTACAGCATGTCTTCAGAATGAGATACCTAAAGGGTTGGACTGTAGCCTCTTGGGTCCAACAAAGAAAATGATCCTGAATTAAACCCATTTGTTAGACAGAACAGTTGTAATTGAGTTGTAAATCCTGCTATTATCATTGTTTGTATAATCTATTTCATGTATAAGTTATGGGCCCACTGGAAAGTTCTCTGGTGGGTCAGTCTGACCCCAATTCTTGGGGAATAACTTTGCTTAGGTTTTTTATAGGTTTAGGTAAGAAAATAACTGACCATTACAAGGAACTAGTGCTGCGCTTTTAATTTAAGTCAAAGTGAAATTGAACCCTAATCCAAGCACTTAATTTCGAGTCGGCCTGAATTGAATTTTGTGTAAATCAGCAAAAAAATCCCCCTAACCATTACGCTAGCCCTAACTGTCAGTTGAGGTGAAGGTTTTCAGGCCTTTTTAGGGTTAATTTACCTCTCTATGACACTACAAGTTCTAGTGGTGACATCACTTCTGCGGCTCCTTCACCACATGGCTGCGGCCATCTACATAACTTTCTCCTCTACTCAAATGTGACATATTTGATTAAGGTCATTTGAGACCAAAACATCAAATGTCACTACAAATGTCACTTCTGACTGGAGCTTGGAGTACATGTTAAATAAATGAGTTTGCATCAACATTTTGGGGTGCTGTTGAGATCTACTATACTACAAATTACTTGTCATTTTTTCAACTGGCACCCAACATACTTAATTCTCTTCAATTAGAATTTACTATCAACTTCCAGTTCTATGACACATTAGACTAGAAGAGACTTTGGATCAGAAAAGACTTTGGAGCAATGTCACCGGGGGACCCAGAAAAAGTAAAACTTCTAGCTCCAACCATAGTTCTAACCCTAGCTACAACATTGGGTTAGAGTTATGGTTAGAGTTGGGGTGAGGGCTCGAGGCACAGTAAAAAAAAATGTGGGATTAGTTAGTTTGGTCAGGCCAGCGTTGAAACGAACAGAGACAGATTCAAGCAAAACTACTAGGAACATTAATATCGGTCAATTTTTTGTTGGTGGTAGCAACATGAGGGACCGTTCATAACCTAGGATCAGTTTGCAGCTGTTCATTAACATAATTTTCGGCAGCACGTCTCCTGTTTACCCAGGAAATAATGCTGCCTGCAAAAGATAATTTTTACAGCCACATAAAAAAAGGGATCAGCCAAATTACATCTTGTTCATCTGCTGTTTGCAGAGATTAACACATGAAATATTCAGGAATAAACATTCCTAAAAATGTTTATTTGGCTAAACATTGGCCTATGTAGAAGATCCTTTAGCCATTACTATAAGCTTGCCTTTAATGTCTGAAACAGGAGCGAGCTGACTGACACTCACAATTGTCAGCCATATCACTATCCCTGAGGCAAATTTATCTTTTGACCTGTCAGCCTGTTGGTCCATCTATCTTTTTCCGGGATGAATTTTGGAGTAATTCACAGTAAGGGGCCGTTCACACGGCTTATTCTGGGACTGATTGGAGCCGTACTGCGTATTTGCGCTGCAGTACGGCTCCAATCCGTCTCAGAAACTACGGTAATCCACAGTTCTCATAGAGAACTATGGATTCTGTGTCTCCTCCCTGCTCGGCAAATCCGCCGGGCGGGGAGAAAGTGCCATGTGAATTATTTACGCCGCGTATGCGCCATTGATAATGACAGTCTATGGGGCCGGCGTGCTGCCGGCCCCCCGCTCTGCCCCGCTGCACGGCTGCCGGCGTAATTGCGGGTCGAAATCCGTCCCCGCAATTACGCCAGCAATAAGTCGTGTGAACGAGGCCTAAGAGAATCCTTCCACTCTTCCACTTGTGCACAGACATACATGCTGAAATATATACTTAAAGGATATAAAGCATTATTTCTAATAAATAAATAAATAATGAAATATGATTCCATCCCAGTCATGAACTGTTATTGCTACATAGACCTATGTCTTACAGATATCAATATATTTCATGCGTAATATTTTTCTTGTCTGGTTCCAATTCGATGGCATCTGTCTAAAAATACTAAAGGACTCAACATGCCTATTTCACCTATTGATATAATCAGTTCCTTGTGAACAGAGATGATAATTACAGATTACAAAATGGCTGAAAGATATATCATTCGGGCTGTACCTTTAGATAAAATCTCTATTCCAACTCCATCAACCACTTAGAGGCAGACATAGTCATCTTCATATAGAATATTCTAATTACCCTTCCCATATCTCACATTTAATGTCTGCAGATTATCCATCGCAACCATTTTTTTTATAATTACACAGTATTATTAATTAATCTACTTTTATCAGTCTATAAATCAAAATGACTGATCTGAGATAAAAAGAGTTTTATCTGGCTCTGCAGGGTTAACTCTTGAGACATTTATCAGTAGCTGGAGGAAATTTATAGCTATGGACCCATATAGTAGGGATTCGTCACTGTTGGATGAATTAGGTTCTTGGAAAAACACTGCTTGAATAGATGTTTATCTCATGTGCGATAAATATCCCATATTGTTATATGTTCTACTAAATCTTTCTGGATTAGAGATATATGACTCTCTTCTTGCTAAAACAACACCCCTGCCAGCCGTTTTCGCTGAAATGTAAAACATCATTTTATGGGAAAATAATTTAAAGTAACACCAGGATTGTGAACGAGACAAATCTTGAAATATAGAAGCAGCACCCATAAAATGTGTCTTAACTGAATATAAGTGGTTTTATGGAAAACTATTTATTTTTTCTTTCATGGAGGTAGAATTATTGTAGTCATGCAAATCTTTTGCGCTTTGTTTAGTGTCATTGACATTTGAATATCCCTTGTTATTGATGGGAAGAACATAGAACTAGGCTCGGTACAGCTGTAACGTATATTAATATTGTAGATGAATTTAAGCGTAACTCAAAAAAATTACAAAAGTAAAATAAATTCATTGATACAAAAATAATGTCTTTAATAGCATTTAAATGTAAAGTTACCAAATACAAACAAGCCAACTTTTTTGAGTTCAGAGTTTAGAATTAATAAACTTATACAAAAGGTTTTTTATGAAGTCATAGAAAAGGATCTTTCACCAGATAAACTGCCACTTTTGACAATCGGTTATTTTTGACATTTTAGCTTAGCCTCATTCAAGTAAATAGATCTTAGTTGTAATACCACAAAAACAGCAGTTTTACCTCAATTACGGTGTGGCAGAAGTCAGGACCCAGCTTTAAAGAGCTTCCCTAGTGGGATACACTTTTAAGAAGAGGCAAGCTAAGTAACAAAATAAAAAAGTTTAAAGTAGTGACCTGACCTTGCCAGGAATTGGGCATGTCCAGCCATTTCCTGTGTGTCATGTTGGGATTAGTTGATGGGAAGGGGGGTTTTGGCCCAATAAAAAAAAATAGCACAAGGGTCAGTGAGATAAACAACTTTAATTTTTTTTAAAAAACCCTGCGTTTTTTTTTTGTATTATACCCCCAATTAAGTAGAAAAAATGTTTCAAACCTAAATTTTTAAAATATGGAAATATAAAACAAAAAAATTAAGGGTATGTTCAAAAACCCGGGGCGTTTTGGGATCTATTTTTTGGATCATTTTTGGTTTAAAAAACCAAACGCTTTCCAACCACGCAGCTGAATCCCGGTTTGAAATTTTGGCTCCCAGCGAAATCCCACCTTAAAATTTTTTAAAAAGGGCGCCGGGCTGCGTCAAACGGTTTCCGAAAGAACCCCAACAAAAAAACCCAAATGTAAACAAAAAATTAGTATCACTCTTCGGGAAAAATGATGCTTTTTTTTACATTGAAAGAAAAGAAAAAATTCCACCGAACATTTTTAAAATGCTGTTTGGGTTTTTTTAGGTCCAAAACATGGACCCAAAACACTAAATCTTTTAAACGGACCCAAAAAAACTGATTAAAACACAATTTGTGAACTTTCCCTAAACAAAAATTTGGTTTTTGGGGCCCAAATTGTCCTGAAATGTATTTACAAGTAAAAATATATTTTAAAAGCCCTTTGGGAAAAAAATTGTTGTATTTAATTTTTTAGAATTACCCTTCAAATTTTAAAAGATAAGAAAAAATTTTTTTTTGTCAGCCCCAATATTTCAAAGTAAAAACCCTATTTTTAAATGATAGCAAGACAACTTTATACATGTGGATATGGAAGAGGCCTTGCCAGCTCTATGGAAAAATGTTGTTTTGTTTAAAAATGTTTAAACTTTCCCCTGAAATAACAATTCTCGAGCATTTTATCTTAAAAATATGCTGTGCCATTCTTGTGTTATTTCCTTAGAAAACGTACAAATAAATTGACAATTGTGTGTTCTTGGCAACGGGACATGCACCTGCACACGCTGTCCAAGTATTGCTGAAAGTATCGGAGTGTGTAGCGACATGCCAATTAAGTAATAATAGAAGAATGGCACAATGCCGAGTTTTAAGAAAAAATGCTACCGAATTGTTATTTTGGGGGAGAAATACAATTTATTTTATAAAACAGCCCCAAAATCAGGTTTTAATGACCATTCTTTTTAAAAAAAGTCAAACCCCAAAATTGGAATTTTTGGGGTAAATTTTGGGTTTTAAACTTTTTTTTTCCCTTTAACTCCTGTAAGAAAGATGTGTTTCTTAGGAACCTGGGGCCGTCTCAAGACAAATTGTAAAAGACAAGTTAAATGTGTGTACCTGAGTAAAAATAAAACCCTTTTCATCTTAAATAATAATAATAATAATAAAAATTAATAAAAATTTAAAAAATAAAATTTAATAATTAGAAAATGGGGAATTTTCCCCCAAAAAATTTGTTTTCCGGGTCACATCGCAAAATTTTTCCGAAAAAATTCGTTTCGTTCCGAATTACTTCGGCACGAATCGCTTTAAAAAAGAGCATTTTTCCCCCAGGCTCCCACAGAGCCTGCAGGGTGTGTAAAAACCGTTGTGCCTTGCTTAAAAAAAGCAGAGGGACCCGGGGTTTGGTCTTCATAAAATTTGTGTTTTAGTATACACGCAGATACTGCCCCCCCGTTTTTTAGAATCCTTCACTAAAAAATTTCCCCCCTGGGCATTTAAAGAGGGCAAAACTGCCCAAAAAAAAAAACTGAAGCCGGGAATGTAGCCTGAAAAAGGTAAATCCCAAACGAAAGTTTAAAAAAAAGCAAGCGGGAAGAGCTAAAGGGGGGGAAACATTGTGTTTAAGTGGGGAAAGGGTAACGGGGGCACCCCACGGGCACCCATGAGGTCAGGCAGTGGCCCCAATGCATTCTGGAGGGGGGAAAAAACACCGGAAAGCCAAAAGATTTGGCCCCAATGACTGAGAGCGGAGGTGATGGGGCAGCAGTTTTGGGTCAGGCAGGGGAAAAACAATGACATTCTGGGGGGGGCAAAAACCCCAGGAGGAAGCCACAAAAGGGCCCCAAAAAGGATGGGGGGGAAGGTCTTTGGCCCCCCCAGCAGAAATGGGGTTAAAGGCAGGGGCCCACAATGACATTCGGGGAGGTGGCCAAAACAGGGGGAAACCCACAGAAGGGCACAAGGGAATAAAGAGCGGAGGTCACGGCGGCAGAGCATGGGGGTTTAAAGGCATGGCAAAATTGACATTTGAGGGGGGCCCAAAAAAAAGTTTTTGGGCCCCACAGATTGGAAAAATCACACGGGTTGGGGGGAAGGTCACAAAAAACCCTAGCATGGAGGCCCCGGCCCCAGTGGCCCCAAAAAAATTCTGGGGGGTGGCAAACAGATTGGGCCCCCAAAATGGCAAAATTTCACACAGTGGGGGGAGGCACGGCGGAAAGCAAAATTGGGGTCAGGCAGTGGCACAAGACTTTCTGGAGGTGGTAAAAAACGGGGAGTAACCACAAAAGTGGCACAATAAATGAGAGTGGAGGGTCACGGGGGCCAGCAGCATGGGGGTTTCAGGCGTGGCAAAATTAAAAAAAGTGTGGGGGGACATGGCAGAAGCCACCAGCAGCTTTGAGGCCCAGACAGGGCACAATGACACAGGGGTGGATTTTCCCCGGCCCAAACAGAAAAACCAGCAGCAGCAGCATGAGGTCTTTAAAAGTGGCACAATGAAGAGAGTTTGAGGGGGTGGAAATTTTCCCGTCCCTTTGGAAAAAAGGGTGGTAGCAGATGGAAAAATTTGTCAGCAGATTTTGTGGCATCAGGCGGGTGGCGGGCCTTAAAGAATAGTGGCTGGGGGCGGGTATTTTTTGAACCCAAAACAAAAGTTTAAGGGCATTGGTTTTGGGGAAACCCGGCCCCGATCCACCCCTTTAAATTCTTTCCCTTGAAAAAGGGGTCAGTCTTTCCACTTTTCCTTGGACAAAGGCCGGGTTTTCCCCCTTGGGGAAAACTTGGCCCCCGCGCCCCCGGGAAAAAACCCCCCTTGGCCACACACGGGCCCCGGGCCCAGGACAGCTTCCCCACTGCAAACTCGGAAAGGGTTGGGGCCCAAACCCCCATCCGGGTTTTGGCGGGCCCGGGAATTTCCGGGGGATTTTCCCAAAATAAAGGGGGGCAGAGTGCTGCCCAAAAGTGGCCACAACCTTTTTTGGTTCAGGGATGCTCCAGGTCCGCTGGCTGTGCTGTGCTGCTGGGCCGACGGGCCCCCCCTCACTAGGCGGGGGGAAGGGAAAACCCTGCTCATCAGTGACTCCATCTTAGGTTACTACGGGATGGGGGCGGTACTGCTCCTCCCCCCCCCCCTCCCTTTCCCCCACAGCCGCGGGAAGAAAATTTCTTTGACCCTGAGGAACCCCCCCGGTAAAACCCTTTGTCAGAGGAGGGAACGATGCCGACATAAAGGGAGGGGCCAAGATTACAGAGGATTTCCCTTTAGTAAATTTTAGTTTGTCTTCCCCTTTTTAAAAGCTGGGAAAAAAAGGGTCCCCTTTTGGACCGGGGGGGGGGGAAAGGGGCCAATTTTGGGGGGAGAGCCGAAGTCATTCCCCCCCGCTGGGGGGCTGAATATTCGGGCTGTCAAATTTGCCCGGAAAAAAGCATGCGCGGGGCCATCTCCCCAATTTAATCCGAGTGGCTTTTCCCCGCCCCCCATTTCCACTGTATACGCCAAAAGGGGGGCATTTGGGGGGCATTGGGCCCCATCTTCCCCCATCCCAACCACCTCCTCCCGAGGTCCTGGGGCCCCCCTCTCTTTCACCCGGGGAGAAAATCCACCCCATTTCACCAGAACAATTTCTTCTGCTTTCCCAAAGTCCCCCCCCTTTCCCCCCCATTTCGTCCCCCCCCCCGGGACTCATGTGGGGCCCCGGGAAAAAAGTGCCCCCGTCCTTTCAGTCCCCCCCGCCAAAACATATTTTTCAGCTTTGTTTCCCCGGGAAAATGAAGCGTGGGAAAGACGTTATTAAACCCTAGTCCGGCGACTGAAAAAAATAACTCCCTCCTCGAATGGCCTCAACAAAAGGGGAGGGGTTTTACGCATTAGCTGCCACTGGTTTACATCAAAGGGTTTCAAAAGGGGGAGTACTTCTGTCTTCCTGGATCATCCCAAAAAAATTTTTAAAAGGCCTTTCTCCCGTTTATAAAGGGCCCGGGCCAACATGGCAGGCTGGAATTCCCGCGGTGGAAAAAACGCATATCAGAGTGTGTTGGGGGAGGCAGTTTTTGCTGCTGCAACTCGAGGAGGGGTTCCTGGCTTTGTAAAAATGGATTTAAAATGCATGCACATTTAAGGGCCAAATTTTTTTAAAAATGTTCTAAAAATCGGTTGGGAAAACTTCAGGAAAACCTTTTTTACAACCAGATTCAACACATGCGCCATGCAGGGCATGGGCC
The DNA here is from genome assembly GCA_025379985.1 of Phyllomedusa bahiana. Lineage (NCBI taxonomy): Eukaryota > Metazoa > Chordata > Amphibia > Anura > Hylidae > Phyllomedusa > Phyllomedusa bahiana. Next base: position 97,233 of record JAODAL010000239.1, read on the forward strand.
CCCCCTTTCCCCCCTTTGGGGCGCGCCCCGGGCACCTTTTTCCCTTTCCCTTTTTCCCGTCACCAAAGGTTCCCCATTTTCCCGTTTGGGGCGGGGAAAACCAAACATCTTTTTTTTTGCGCATGCGTGGGGGATTCCCCCCCCTTTTTTGTGACTTCGTTCCCGAGGCAAGCCAAAGGGGTAGAAAATGGTGGGGCACCGCTTTTCCCTACCCCATGTGGGATGATGGAGGGAGTACTTGTGGAGGCCCGAGATGGGGGTGGTGGAGGGGGAGGAAAGGGGGACATTGGGGCGGTGCCGCAGTTTGACAAAGGGGGAATTTAAACGGCGGTTTTCCTGTCCAAAATTGTTGGTTTTCCTGGGTGGAAGGAAAATTCCCCCAGTGGGCCGTAAAGGACATGTACTGGGCCCTGACCGGGATTAAAAGCTCTAACGTCCGCGCCCGCCATCACCTTTTGGGAAAAAACCGATAAGCCCAAAGGCTGACCCACCTTCTGTTCTAATTTTTATGAAGTTTCTGGAATTTCGCCTTTTTGGAAAAAAAAATTACGGCTTGGAAAATCTTCAACTCCCGGACGGCAAAAAGCCATTAGTTCTTGAACGGTGCAGAGTCCACCATTTGGGAAAAGGGAGGGACTGCTTGGGCCAAACAAATTGGAAAGGGGCAATTTAATTGGGTACATTTGGATGGTTGGACGCATCTGGGTTTTCTCTTTGCAATCGCCCTTTGCTGAACGACTGCTGGCCCCCATGGGGAACGAGGAGCAGGGGCATTTGGACCGGGAGAAGATGTCCCAAAAAAAAACAGCTCCCTTCTGCGAGGTGGTGGAGCCTTGATGGCTTTCAATTTGGGATCGTGCCACTGGGCGTGCTGCTTTTTGCAGCGGCGGCAGGAAAGGACCACCACATTGAGCCACGTTTTTCCCAGGCCACCGGTTGGGTACGCTGCAGTTTTGACGGGGAGGGGCCCTGGTCCAAAAATTTTGCTCCCCCGGCCACCCCTTTACTTTTGCCCCCTGATTTTTTAAAAATTTTAACCCCCTTTTTGGGGTCCTCCGGTGTCTTAGCAAAAGAACTGCCACACCGCCAAGTATGGGTTTTACCGCCCAAAGCTCCGCACTGAGTAAATACTGGGGCCACCGCTGCCTTTGTGAGGCCCCCGTTTCTGCCACTTTTTTGGGCCTGCGAAGCGGGTTTTTTTTCCCCACAAAGACCCACCTTGGGTGGTTTCGGTGCTTCCTGACGCGCAAGCTGAGCCCCCCTTCTCCTGAGATGGAAGCCCCTTGGCCCCACCCCGGGTCCCAAGTGCGGTCGGCTACATCATCATTATTTGTGTTTCATCGTCATGCTGTTCCCCACCCCCGGTTTTTGGGTATGCCGAAAGGGTGACCTCTACAGGGATACTCCCATGCCCACTTCCCACATCTATACTTTTTCCGCCCCACTGCAAAAGCAGGGAAAAATTGGGCCCCCTTTTTTCGCTGCCAAGTGCTTTCTACTGCCCTCCTCAAATTGTTCATTTTCCCGCTATATAGTGGCGCTGGGGCCCAGACCACAAGTAGATCTCTGGCTGGGGGGAACCGGGTGGGACAGAGGGGGCTGAGGACAGGTGAGGGCCGCTGACCCGGGCCCCGGCCATGCCAACAATGGTTGGGGGTCTGAGGTTCCCCCCGGCTTTTTGGGTTTGGGGTTTTTCCAAAAGTCATCTGGGGGGAAGAGGATTACCTATCAACCAATCAAGAACCCCTTTGGGGTTTCTGGGAAAAACCCCACGGCCGCTAGATGGGCAGGGCTTTTTGGCCCCCAACCCAGTGACCCGCTGGGGACGTCCCCTTGCTGTGCTGTGCCTGGGCCTGTTCTAGGAAAAGTTTTTTTCCAATGCCACTCCAGGTGCAGCCTGCCATCTTGTTGTATGTTTGTTCCCAAAATTTTACAAAACAACCCGTTTGATGATGATTCTGTTTTATGATAAATATTTCACCCTGTTTTGACTCCAAATGAACCCAAAATAACAACCCTTTTGGGGAACCCTTGGATATAAATTGCGCTCCACAAATGGCCAGGGGAAAAAATTTTCTTGTATTGTTTGTTTAAAAAAAACTGTGTGTTTTACTAAATGTAAAAAAACAAAACGGGTTAAAAATTTAAACCCCTTTGGGCCCTGAATTAGGTACAGGAAAAATGTTTTATTTTTGGGGGTTTGAAAAAGACATTTATTTTTTTCAGCCACCAGCCCAAAAAAACCTTAATTAACCCCTGGAATTTTAAAATTTTTCCAAAAAATTGAGGGCCCCACAAACTAGTAGTTTGTCGTGGGTTAAAAATTTCATGTTTTCTTTCGCCCCACAACAAGAGAACCCGTTTTTTAAAATTTCCCCTTTTCTTGTGAAAAAGGGTACTGGAAAAAATTTTTAAAATTTTGGCGTTGAAAAAAAAACGGTTTATTTTTGTCAGCACACCAGCAAAACAACGCTTAATTTTAACCCCTGGGTGTAAAATTTCGCCAAAGAAAATTTAGCCGCACAAATAGTACTTTGTAGCGTGTTACAATTTCGTGTTTTTCCCACGCCACACAACAAAGGGTACTTTGTAATTAAAACCCTTTTCTTGTGAAATTAGGCCAGGAAAAATTTATATATTTTGGGTTGAAAAAGACGGTTTTTTTTTGTCACACACCACAAAACAACCTTAATTAAACCCCTTTGGTGTAAATTTTCGCCAAAAAAATTTAAACCCCACAAACTAGTAGCTTTTTTGCGTGTTTTCAATTTGGTTTTTTTCTACGCCACACAAAAAAGAGATACAGTTTAATTAAACCCCTTTGGGTTTGAAAAAGGCTACAGGAAAAATTTATATATTTTTTCCGTTGAAAAAGACGGGTTTTTTTTTTTGTAAACACACCCCGCAAAACAACGCTCAATTAAAACCCCCGGATGTAAATTGCGCCAAAGAAAATTTAGCCCCCACAAACTGTAGTTTGTAGCGTGTTACAAAAATTTTCGTGTTTTCTAAACCCCGCACACAAAAAAGAGTTTCAGTTTTTAAATTAACCTTTTGCTTTTGAATTAGGCCCCAGGGAAAAAATTTTTATATTTTTTGGGGTTAAAAAGAAAGGTTTCTTGGGGTCAGCCAACCAACAAAACAAAGCTTAATTAACCCCTGGATGTAAAATTTCGCAATAGAATTGAGCAACCCCAAAAATGAAGGGGGTATTTTTTTTATTTATAAACGATGTTTTTTTTAAATGAATACAACAGGAACTGGGTTAGATCCCACTTGGATATTGAATGTATATGCAGCTGCAGTGGACGCACACTGGATTTCAGATCCAATACCCCAAAAAATTAGAAATAGAACATTAAGAGAACAGTCTCTGAGACAAGCTGAGACACCCCACAGAAATCGCTATATAAAAATCAATTCGTCAGTAAGAGCTTTCAGCCGCGGCAGCACCTTCCCTTGTGAGCAGTGAGAGGAGTGTGAGCTCCCGGCGTCGCGCCCGGACTTTATAGTGCGGTGACGTCACAGAATCCCGCCGGTCTCTGATTGGCTTCACCTCTGCACATGTCTTTGCAGGCTATGCCCTTCTTCCTCCCAGAGTGCTTTGCCCATGTAGCGCAATGTGCTCGCAGCCATTTTATCAATCAAAAGCCACACTTCGTTCACCCAAGTACCCCAAAGTTCGACTTCGTTCCGAACAGAAGTTTTCATAAAATTATAAACGAATTCCACTTCGTTAGAATCGATTCGCCCATCTCTAATAATAATAATAATAATAATAATAATAATAATAATAATAATAATAATAATCAATAAAAATCTAAATATTATTTTTAGGCATTTTTAAGTTTATTAGATTTAAAGGAATATTGCCATTTCATATACTTATGGTGTATTAACAGAATATGCCAGAAATGTCAGGGAGTGTCACCTCTGGGACCCACATCTATATTGAAAAGAGGGAATCATATCATTCCCTGCCCTTGCTTGTTCCGTGGCTGCGCATGCACAGCTGTCTCTCTTCATTTATATGTGAGTACTGAATAGAGCGTAGCACACATACTCGATTCTCCTTAGAACTCCCATTAAAATTAAAATACAGAGTCAAGCATTTACAACCAACTCCCTGTTCTGTGAAGATGATGAACAAGTGTGGACAGTGGTGGTGGGCGCGGGCAGGGAAATGAGTTAAAGGAATTCTCATTCCTGAGAGACATAGATCTCTGAGGTGGGACCTGTATTTATGGATTATCCGGTCATTATGCCATACATTTCTACGATGGGATTTTCTTCTTAAAGGATGCTGTATTTGCACAAACTTAGAGCCATTCACTACTACTTAGTTAAAGCTTAATACTTTCACAACTCTTTTCCTAGTATTAAACATCCCCTCACTTTATATACATTACCACCACATTTTTTCACTCTCAACTTCTTCCAGTAATAGGACCCATTTTCCATAACTGCATCTGTCTTAAAGGGCATTTTTATTTTCTCTAACCACAAGAGTAGACACTGACATGAGAAGGCCCCGGTAAAGCAACACTCATGAAATTACCGTGTGAAAAAAAAAAAAAAAAACAGGAAGAAGTCGCTTCCACAGTGAATTTAGGCTCTCTAGAAAATCTATTGCTGTTGAGAGCAACCAAGAATAATTTTGAGATATGGATGGAAATGACTGCAGAACAACCATTATCTAACAGACAGTAGAGGAAAGGCTGATATTATTTTTAAAACATCCCCTTGCCTAAAGGATTCTTAGCTGCACAGGTTACACATATGGTATGTCTGCCTCTCCATGACCATCACAGGTAGGTCTGTAGGTAGAAAGACTCTATGGTCACTGTGAGAGGAAGTAATGTCAGTTGAGTAATAGATGCAGACAGGGAGGAATGATTGGAAGTAGAAAAGATAATCACGTTTAGTTCCTGAACTTAGGCTTTGGATAATTTTTACATCTACTTCAAGAACTATACTGCAACAGATATAAATTTTAAACCTTTTTGTTTTTTTTGTTTTTTACCAGTACATTGCTGACCAGTGCTACAAACAGAATTTCTTAGAGGAAAACTGTAAGAACTATCTTACAGCAGGATACAGCTGCAAAGACATAAGAGTCTGGAGAAGAGAATGCCTTCGGCTGACTGCAAGGGATGAGACGGGGCAGCAAGAGATTAAAGATAAAATGCAGCTAGTCACTGAGGACACGACATCCTTGAAGTACAGGAGCTAGACTTTATTCGAAATGAAGAATTTTATGGGGTATGGTGCTTAAAAAACAGAGCTAAGAGGAGAGTCCGATAAGCCAAACTGATGCGTACTGAATGGCTTGAAGAGTTTCAAGTTCAGTGGCAAGAAGGCCAGAGAAGGATTTATTTGTGAAAGAGCAGATAAAAGTTCAGATTTCAAAATTGAAGAATAAGCAGGACAATTCTTCAAGAGCAGCAATGTAAGAAGATTGAGGAATGAAATATTACACACAATGTGCTTCACTGACTAGGATGACTGTTATTTGAAATGGCAGAAGAGATCTAGGGACATCTGATGATAAATTCATTTTTGACATGTTATTTTTGAGAAAGTATTGGATCTTCAAGTCTGAAATGTCACAACGAGAATTTGTAGCCTTTTATCAGATGGGAGATGGTTATGGGGTTTTAGCTTATATTGTTAAACATATTCACTTTAGCAGTTACTTAAAAACCAAGCTCTTAGGCAGTATGAATAAGTGTCGCTTTTTGTAAGACTTGTAGTGAATATTTCTAATTAATTTTTTTTCTATGTACTTTTAGTTTTTTAAATTTAAAATAAATGCTGCTGTTCAGCTACAGAGAGGGGTGCCTGCATACAGCACAGGAAAAACACAGTACTATACAGACAAATTCACAGAAAATTAATGAAAGCTCAGGAAAACTTTTTAAGATTTAATTTTTTACCCAAAGTAAATGGACCAGAAGCGTAAAAATAAATACCCTTTCTCAAAATATTTTCCTTTTGGTGCATGAAAATAAAAATGTTGCTTTAAATTTAAGGCATATCTTATGTAGTGTACACACAGACACATAAATCCCTCTCCACCGCTTGGCTCTGCATATCCCACCAGAAACGTCCTTGATAAAGGCCTATCACGACCAAAACGCAGGGCTGTGGGAATTTCTAAACTTCTATGTTTGCTTATTGCATGTAATGAAGAGCTGATGACACTTTATTGCCTTTTATTGAATACATTTTCATCTACTATCACTACTTAAGGAGTGCCGTGGATTTTCTTTGTATTGGACTTTAGCCTTTTGGACCCCACTGAGCACTCATACAACTCCCTATGTGTGCGGCACCATTCTATTTACTACAGACACATAAATCAGAGGTATATTAAATATATGAAAGTTGTAATACATCTTATCAAGTAAAAGTGGCATCTTCTTTATCTTCCAGTAGCCTATAGTTCTCCGTTCTCTGTCTGCAACTTATCTATAAATATTTAGAAACCTTCTCAGTTGCTAAAAAATCTGTCAAGTGTAGAAGAATAAAAACTGTATCTCAAATTTGTTTGTGTAAGGCATGCCATAAAAATTAACCAGCTGTAAAAATGCTTGTCTAAAAGCTATCTCTTCCAACCCTCCCACCATACACACGCATGCTTGGCCGGCTGAGTGTGCATATATTCTCAATAGAGAATAAGCCAATCGGCAGAATTCTATTCCTTGAAAACAAAATGATTGGGTATGTTAAAATGCAACTGCCCAATTCTTCTTTACCCTGATATCTGCCATCAAAGGAGAATAGAAACATCTCAATATACAAACAAGGGTCAGTCACTCCTGCCAAAATCGTCATTAATTCAATGTCACCAATATTGGAATGGGGTGGTAGGAACGCAGGATGTCAGATTGATTGGTGCACACAGCACAGCTCTCCATTTCACATTAGGAAGACAGAATACCTAAAATATTTAGTTGATACTCAACTTTTCTGGCTGTACTACATCTCAATTACCTCTACTACTGCATTGGAATTTATTCAAATTTCTATTTTCTTATAGTTCTGATACAACTATGATCCCTAGAATTAAAACAGTGTTTCCTTTGTCTATATTTGTCTATATTTAACATCCATAAGGAATTCATTAAATGTGTGGTGGAAGGAGGGGCAGTTTTTATTCATAAGGGGTCAATATAGATACAAGAAAAAAAATTACCTTTCTGTGCCACTTAGAATGGAGATGCCACTTAGCCAATAAATGGCTAAGTTTGGAACTACTGCAAGCCAGTGACTGGCTAAATAGTGTATAAAGCCAGGATGTCCGCATAAAATCTTCTTTTATTAGAATCCAGAGTACAAAATGTGCAACGTTTCAGCTCAAAAAATACATGCAGAGCCTTTCTTGTTTTGTACTCTGGATTCTAATAAAAGAAGATTTTATGGTGATGTCCTAGCTTTACACATTTTTGGATTGCTTCAGGTGAGAGCTGGGCTATGTTACCTTTGGACGGTCTATTGCATTTTTTTCTATTGGTCAAGATGAATTAGTACTTCAGTAATGGCCCATTCCTTTTTTTGTGCTAGAACTTCCTGTATGTCACTTCCTGTGTGTTGAGGCAGACCTAGCAAGCGGTGAACAGTCGGGACTTGGTATCTGTTGGATCATTATTTATAGATTAAAAATTGTTTTCCTGGACAACTCCTTTTTGGGCTTTAGAGTCACCTTAAAATGTATGGTCATAATGTCTTGCTTATTCATATGCATGATGTAGAAAATTAGATAAGAAAGAAATAAAGAACGACAGAAAGAAAGAAGAAAGAAAGAAAGAAAGAAAGAAAGAAAGAAAGAAAGAAAGAAAGAAAGAAAGAAAAAGAAAGAATTATAAATGATACTATTGTATGTATATATACTGTATATACATTTATGTTTGTGTATATATTATTCTGTAACCAATGCCATCAGTATGTTTTGCAACAATAGGGTTGTGAAAATCTTGAGACAGCTCACTGGTTTTACTCATCATGAGAAGTTTCTTGTGTGCCATCCTGGTAATGAAACCAGCTGATATTATTTTTTACTACATGGGAGGATTGCTTTCTAATTACTGATAAATTTCAGCTGGTATTATGACTTTCCATGGCTTTTTGCACCTCTCTTTCTTCATGTGTTCAATACTTTTTCCTGTGTCATTTCTCATCATTACACATAATTTATGGATATCTATGGATTGATTTCTTTGCCTGTGTGATTCCAACTTCTCCTATTGTGGCGATTTTTTACTCCTTCACTAAAATTCCTAAACCTGGTTTTCCACCTCCATTACGTACTATTGTCGCCGGCATAGGTTCTCTTAATGAGAACCTATCAGGGTGGCTAGATAGTTTTTTTATTACCCTTGGTACAGTCTATATCAGGTTTTCTCAAAGATTCTACTGATGTTCTAAAAGTTTTTGACAGGTTTAAATGGCAATCCAATTTTTCTCGGATTAGTGCAGACATTACATCCCTATACACAGTTATACCACACAATGGAGCAGTTCAAGCTCTAAAATGGTTTTTGGATACCTATAGTGATTTTCAGGGAGGATTTAAGGAGTACCTTTTGGACACTTTACTATATCTTCCTTAACATAATTTCTTTAAATTTGATCAGGTTTTTTACCTTCAAATTACGGGTGCACCGATGGGGGCTAAATTTTCTCCCTCCATAGCCAATATCTACATGGCTTGGTGGGAGCATTTTTTTCTTTTTTCTCCATCCAATCCTTTTTTTGCAGGATATCATCTAGTATGGTCGCTATATAAATGACCTCCTCTTGGTCTGGGGGGGAGATGGCCATACCAGATGTGATTCACTATTTCAAGGACAATTCTTTGTCATTGGGATTCACTTTCTCATGATCAACAAAAAAATTACTTTATCATTTGTCCTTATCTGTGGTTTCTGATCATGTTTCTATATCAACTTTCAGAAAAAAACACTGCAGGCAACACTATCTTGCATGCACATTCATGTCACCCTAAACATAGATGCTAGATGCAACTGTTCTAGTCTAGATAGTTTTTTGAGGGAGAGCGATAATATTGAAAAAAGACTCAAAAGTATGAAATATCCGAATTGGAGCTTAAAACGTCCAAGAAATATAGCATTAGGTAAGACTCACGAGAATTTAGTCATTAATGAATGACATAATGCTAGATCTAAATGCTCCTTTAAATCTCCTCTAATTTTTTCTACAACATTTAGTGAAGAATTCACACAAATTCCCAATATAATTAAAAAAATCATACCATTACTTTCCTCAGAGCCCTTACTTTCCAACTGCTTTTCTAATGGCTATAAATGTATAGCCAGAAGAGCCCCTATGCTCAGACAACGGTTATCTCCCAACCTGTTTTGTAGTACTTCTAAAAGTCACACTTGGCAACGTATTCCTGGATGCTATAAGTGTGGACATTGCCGATGCACTTGCTGCGGTTTGTTACAGATATCGTCTTCTTTTACGTCCTTTAAGACGAACAAAGAATGTGTTATTAAGCAATATATCAACTGTAACACGCAATACGTTGTTTATTTAATCTCGTGTTTGCAATGTCACGTGCAGTATGTCGGTTGTACTACTTGCAAACTTAAGGAGCGTATCAGAAGGCATCTGTCTGATGCCAGAGCCGCAGAAACCCTAGGTGTGTCGGCCGTATACCGACACTGCATTCTTGTACATGCCGGTAACACAGATACTCTTTCAGTGGAGGGCATTGAGAGGGTTAATGTGTCAGACAGAGGAGGAGACCATAGACGTAAACTGTTGAATAGAGAATCATTTTGAATTTTTACCTTGCAAACTAGAATGCTTTACGGTCTCAATAACAGACAAGATGTTATTCTACAATATTAACTAACAGTCTTGTAATTATATACTTTTGTATCTACTACTTTGTGTCCCAAACAATGCTTTTATCTATTTGTCTGCACACCCATTCATTAATCATCACATGTGTCAATTAACTAACGTTACTATTTAAGTGTGCTCACGTTTGTATCTTGTTATGCTACAACTAACGGCCAGTACATTTCACGGCCTGAAACGCGTAAGATGTTTCTATTTTCTGGATGTATTTTTTAAACGTCTTCCAATAAAGAAGTGCATTTTTATTGCATACAGTTTCAGCTGGACATATTTTCCTTTTACCTGGATGGGTTCTTAGCGACATCTGGTGAGAATTTTTTTGTCAATAGCACCTTTAGGAATATATTTACTTTAAAAATTGCTGATGTGTGCAATGCTTCCCCCCACTGTGATTACATAATAAATATATAATAATAAGTAACCAAAGTCACATAGATTGCCATGAAATATAAAACACATTACCCTTATGCCTTTCTGTATTGTAGTGTGCAATTTTGGTGCCAGAGGTACAGGAAGAGTAATGGATGTTAGGGGATCTTTTTAACTGCATTTAAAAATTGAAAATGGGTGCTAAGTGAAAACTGGGCAATCAACCAATACTGAAGCGGTTTAAAAAATAAGGCCACACAACAAGCACAGGGTCATGATTAAGCTAAAAAAAAATCCTGCAGGCAACTTACATTTTAAAATTTATAGGCAGCCCCTCCTCTTCTAGAAACACCCATCTAGCATCCTAATGAGTATCCTCGGTCCAGTTCTTTAAGAGTTAATCGAGTGTCAGCACATTGCAAGTAACCAAACATTTCCTTGATTGGTTATTTATCAAGAGGGAATGACTAAGAAGATGTGGGAAGACAAAGCCGACATTGATAGGTCTTGGAAACTTAATTGAAAAGAATAGGATACAACCATGTGTGAGACAAATGTATTACAGTCTTATTTATCCATCAGCATTACTCTCTCTAGGGGGCCTGTGTAATAAGGCAAAAAAATGGGTTTTTATTTTTAAATGGTTGTTAAGAGATGCAATTTCATCTTTGCGGGCTGCTAGTCACGGTCTATGGTTATGAAATTATCTGCAATTGAGCGCATTAGTTCATTAGAATATGTGCTACCCATAATACTCCGCCACCTAATTATTCTTACTTAACACAATAACCTGAAGAGGGGATACAATGAACTTAGGTGGACTTAACCTTAACCCCTGGATTTCTGAAGAGAGTCAAAAGCCCAACATGTAGAGTCGACTGTGACCTTCTGATTACGTCCCTGCTGAGCACATATAATGAAAGGAAATTCTGTGAAATCTCTCTTGCTACATTCTAAGCAGTTTATATCGCCCCCTATAAGAACTCATTGGGTTTTTACCTTTGCTTACAGCATAAAAATGCCATCAAGCCTTTATCCGTCCAGGTCCACCTATTCATTTCTTTATTAGATAGGGGCGAGTTGGAGAATCCATCCCAATATAATGCTGTTAGCACCACAGAAGCGGTGAAGGTAAATCCATATATCAGGGTTTAGAAATATCTATAATGTTTATAGCACTAGGAAGCTTCTGGGAGGATAAGCCTATATGTCAGAGTGGAGCAAGACGGGCAGTATGTCTAATGTACCGGCTGCCTGAGACAAGCCTACAACGAGCAGCGCAGCACTGTGCACAGTGTTTATGGGGCTGCTGGGAGGTGCAGAATATAAATTTGGCTCTCGGTGTTAAGCGATATGCCTGGTGTTATGTAACATAGATAGCAGCACTGAGGATTAAACTGTACATCATATCTTGGGTGAACATTTAATACATTGTAGCTTCCACATTCAGTGTGGTGGGACAGGTGCTCTGTGACAGACTTCTATTGGAAAAGACAGTAGCAGTGAGATGGAAGCATGAAGTGGACATGTGTCAGCTCCGTTAGAATGATGCAGTAAAAGAAGTGCCCTATGGAGTGCTAAGTCCAGTCACAGCTGTCACATCCATTTATAGAAAAGGAGCTGACAAGTCCAACCCTGACAACTCCCACACACCCTTCTTACCCTGAAAAGGGCCTGTGGGGCATAGGAATATTGCGTTCCTCCTTTGCTAGGTTTTCTTATTTTTGCATTACATGTCACTACGGCACAGTGCAAAGTGAACTGCAATGTCTTCTAGTTATTTGTGTACAATTTTATCTTGACAAAAACAATGTAGTCCCCCAATGGCAAGACCTTACATGGAGAGAGATGACCTTGGACTGTTCCCTAACCTTGCCACACTTGACAGTAAAGTGATTGTATTTTTGACTTTAAAAGAATATAATGTTCTATCATTCTGAAACAACTGCAGATCATGGACAGATAGAAATCCTACAAAGTCAAATGAGGCTCTTGAACTAAAGTTGGGGTTTAGCTTCCGCATTGAAGATGTTGTCTGGCAAATAAAATAAATCAATTCTAAAATTGCCGGCTATCATTTTTATTCCTTCTCCTGTGATTTCTGCTGTTATAGTTTGAGCATTTCCTATGCTGTATGTAACATCCTATGTCTGCAGCTGAGCAATGACATGTGCTGTTTGAAAACTGTCTCCTTTGGTCCTGTACAACTACAAGCCTAGGATGCTTTGCTGAGCTTTTTTTTTTCTTCCTCCCTCCCAACTTCAATCTCATTTCCCACCCCCTGTTTCCTATCTCATCATAAAGCTGTAGGAGATTGGGCCAAAGAGGTGAGACTGTAAAGACTGCTCTGAAAAGGTCAACACCTTGTGGTCACCTGATCTTCTGGGCTCCACGCAGAGCGGTTTCTTGTGTGTAGAGACGCATATAACTACTCAGCTTCCTCTTTTCAAACAGCTGATGTAGAACTCCACAGAAAATATCATGAAAATACATACCGTAATAAAAGTGCTTAAATTTGGGAGAGAAATTACTTGATTTTTTGCACTGGACAACCTCTTTAATTCTTACCCTCTAGCTTGCTAACATCGTAAGGGTCTCAAACCTTTGTTTTGAACTGTTATATATGATAGGTGGTATTGAGCCACACTGGATATCAAATTACAAGAATTTACAGATGAATTATATAAATCACTATACCAATCTTTGTGCTCTTTCAGTGCAATAATATTTAGAGATGCCACTCAACCATGACAATGGGGACCACTGGTCGAGGAACAATGATTCAATAAATTAGTATTAAGAAAGGGCTCTGTGATGGATTTTTACATTATATTGCAGAGGGGTTATTAAAAAGCCAGGTAGAAAAGAAGCCAGGATATCAACATGTAATTCAGGTAAGCTTATATTTTAGGTTTTTTATTTTTTTTTCCAAAATGTCAAATGACATATATGCAGTCAATAAGTACATTGCTGATTTTATGTATGGTGCCTAAATACATAATATATAAAGATTCTCGAAATATGAATAGGATACAAACAGAATGTGAACTCTAATTAGCATACAGGTCAGGAGAACAGGTGATATGTATACAAGAAAAGATGCATTAATGAGAATGAAATAATTTTCAATTTCCCGAAAAAAAAGAAATAGAAAAATATATTGCTTAACTGCATACAACTTTACTATCATGGCCTGGGGAATGTCAGTCGTGTCTACTGGTTCACACTTTTAGCAGATGGTTTTCCAGAGAATTTTTTATTTTTTTTTGCTAGATATATGCTTCATATAAAAATCAGTGTCTTCAATATATATATATATATATATATATATATATAGAAATATATATAATGTATTGTCAAACTTGAAAAAAATTGTGTAGTACATTTTCGGGTGCTTTTTTTTCCTGGACTCCTTGTGAAAATGAGACATTTAGACTGCATATTATTGGAACACTTTTCATTTTTCATTCTCACAACCTAATGCTAAAGATATTTGTGAAATTCTTTATGGGGTGTAGTTTCCAAAATTCTTTGGGGTGTTTATTTAGTTTTAGCATCTTAAACCAGAAATGGCGCCTAAAGAAATTCCTAATGAAAATGAGATCCCAAAATCCAGTAGGCGCTCCTTCTATTCTGAGGCTTGTGATTGAGTCAAATAGCGCACTAGGGTCACACATGGGGTATTTCTAAAAATGGTAGAATTAGGGGAATCAACATTGAGTTGCATTTTTGGTAACATCTACTGTGTTCCAGTGAATAATGGATAAAAATTGAAAATCTGCAAAATAAAGTGAAATTTTTACCTCCACTTTGCTTTAATTTCTGTGAAATACCTAGAGGGTTGATAAACTTCCTGAATGCTGCTCTGAATACTTTAAGGGGTACAAACTCTTAGATGGAGTAATTTATGAGAGTGTCTCACATTTAGGCCCCTCAGAGCCATGTCAAAACTGGACTGGTCCCTTATGTCTTATATTTCCACTGCAGTATCTGTGTGATGACTTGTTTTTCTGTTGCAAGTTAGAGCTTTTATTATAACCATTTTGGGATACATATAGATGTAGCAAAGATAAACTAGATAATGTACCATGATATCGTATTACAGAAAGTTATTTAAAATTTTTCAGTGTCTTTCAATTGCCTTTGTTGAGCAAAAATCAGCAACTCAGGAGTTTTTTTTTTTATTTCAAAAATTTATTAAACTTTTTCACTTTTTTCCCATGTGATCACTATGTAACTTGTATGGTACACTGTACAATGTTCACTGTAATATACTGTAATACTTCTGTACCATATTGTATTGTGCCTTTACCATTTTTCCTATTATATCCTACATCTCTATTACATCCTTTTACTCTATTGTCTCTTAATGAGACAACCATGGTAATTGTGCTCCTAATTATCAAGAAGGATTAGTAGGAGGTCTTCTTTCCGTCCCCAAAACTTTTAATGATGTTGCATATTGTCATCCTTAAACAAGTATAATACTACGTGGTTTGCCAGCTGTAAAAGGATACCTATTGGTATAACTTTCTTCTATGCATCTGTAGTACATGTGAATATTTATGTGGATATTTGTATTATGTCTTGTGATGGGACGATCACATATATCTGAACTTGTATGCTATATTTATTTATGAATCTGGGAGGCAGAAGCAAAAAGATGGCTTTAAATACTATCCTGAAAAAAACTAAAACTGTTGCATCACCTGATTCCCTGGACTTCACACAGAGCTACCATGTTTCCCTGAAAATAAGACATTCCCCGAAAATAAGACCTACTGCAATTTTTTTTCAAGCTTAGAAATAAAAGGGCCTCCCTAAAAATAAGACCTAGGGGCAGTCTTTTCTACAAAAGCCCAAACCCCCAACAAACACCACAAATTGGTTGTAGATGAAATTATAAACTTTTCTAAATACTGTCATTAGAAAAATCAGAGGATTTCCCTCAATTTTACGGGGTTACGGGTTTTTATTTTCCCATTTTGTAACCGGGACAACCAACTGTGTAGGGGGAGCTGAGGGCATAGCTGCTTGTACAGGGTAATCTGAGTCTCTCACTACATACAGTACAACAGACACAGCGCATATTTTTTATACTTTTATTTCATACTTTATTTTTGTTATACTTTCAAAACATTATTTCTTTTTACTTTTACATCTTTTTCTCTAGGGATTTCACCACGGAGGCTCGACCCGCTTTACCCTTTCTGCAATCAAATAATGCAGAAGGGTGTACCAAAATGGTGGTTCTATTATTCCTTCATGGGACAGGAAGTACTAGACATGTTAACAGGGCAGCTATGGAAGCCTTCATTAGGGCTCCAGTTGCCGTAGTAACTAATCAGCACCTCGCAATCTCATAATGAGGGGGAGGACAAACAGAGGGAAAAACAGTGCTTGGCACCGTTCCTCATTTACTTAGCTATTTTTCTCAGGGGAAAATTTTTGGTGCCATTTTGCTCGTATTTGCCCCCCCTTCCCCTCTTACAATACGATCGTATAGTACACAGGGGGAGATAAGGACATGTCAATTTACTGTGGCAATCCGAGCGAGTACTCTTCAATGGGGGCCGGCGTGCTGCCAGCCCCCCCGCGTCGTGAAAGGACCCGCCGATCAGCGCGACTCTCAAATCACCCATACTGTACACGCCCCAATTACGCCATGTGAACATAGCCTTAGTCTGAGGGGTTAAGCATCAGAGTCGGTTGCCAGCTGTAACTAGCAGCCGTCACCCACCACTTATGTAGCTGACTTACTGAGTAAGCCTGCTGTATAGGTTCCCTCCTACCAACAACATCATGATATGATTGACACATGGAACCAAATATATATTAAAAACTGCAGGTCTAAACTTTCTTTGTTGTCCATAAAACCAATCGGAGCTCCCCCTTTTATTTCTTATCCTCTGAAAAAAATAATGGGAGCCCTGATTGGTTATAGGGACAAGAAAGTCTTTCACCCAACAGTTTTCATACATGTCCCCCAAAATGTTTTAACTTCAATGTTTTTAATAGCTTCTGTTGTGATCTGAACACAGATAACATGAAAATCTATGATATCACGGTCAAGTTAAACTCTGCTACATCTGTATGTATTGAAGAGGAGTTCTGGGTTGCTCTCTATAGCTATAGTTGATGGGACAATTAGCAAACTTAGCATACACTACGTGTCCATGAAGGATTCACATATCATTTTACAACCCCATCATTGGGCCTCTACAAAAACCTGATCTTATTCCATTTATAAACCTTTGTTTTTCTCAATACAATTTAAATTTTCCCCTAACCAAACCCGAGCATTTCACCTGATAGGTTCCCCTTTTATCCCAAATTTTAAGTAAATCAAATTATAAAAGCTTGAGAGTTAAAATAAAATTTTAGTCATATTCTAGAGCAGCTTTGGTATTGATACACATTATAACTCAGTTCTCCTCAGACATTTTAATGTATTTTAATTAATATAGGTTAGCCAGGCATTCTATTTAATACAATTCTTGATAAAATCTTTTATCATAGTTGCGTTTAACCCCAAAAATTCTGTGAATTATATTCAAAACCTACATTGTAAACATGTAGCATAGAGCACAATTACTAATACATTAGCAGAGAGTCATAAAGCATGACTACCATACAGCATATGAATGACGACGGCCTGAAATACGCTTTGTTTAGTTTGGCTGTAATACTTTGATTGCTTTATCTATACTGTAATGGAAAAGCGCATTATTTAGATTAGCATGAATGCAGTATTTCCCCATTTTTGAAAGGAATCTATCATACAATTGTTTCAACATATGAAGGTCCGTCTAATGCAAGGTTTTTTGAAATTTAAACATTTAAATTTTTAGTTTTTTTTGAGGGTTTTACTATCTACCTAAATATAATTATAAGAGCATTATGTTTTTTTAAAATCCTAACATTTTCTTTGCTCATTAAATTTGCAACATAGAAATTCTGTTTTTTAAAGGGAATCCAGTAATTGAAAATGACTTTTATTAATTTTTTAGACACAGATTTAATTTTATTGAGGAGGCTTAATTACTTTCGGGTTAATTAGCTTTTGTATTATAGAAGTTAAAATACCCCTTTAATCATGCTGTGTTATATACAAACATCTACATGTTATATTGATATTGCTTTTACAATAATAATACTATAGTGTATATACCAAAGAGTCAAAAATTTGCAGATTTTCCCATTTTGTAAGTGTTGCATTAATTTTAAAGGGAAAAAAAGAGTAGCCTTCAGTATTATTCTTTTCTGCAACTATGTCGAAACGACAAAGGAAATCTGTCAGAAACCCTTACATATCAATAGGATTCATCAGGTCCATCACAACTGTCAGAGCACCTGTATGAACAAAAGCTAATGACTATGTTACATTACTTGGCTATCGACAACGGGCGTGTCGATACGGCCATCATCAAAAAGGTTTTTCGAAGTGAGCAGTCATTATGAGCGTGACCATAAATCTTGGGAGAGCAACAACACCTTTATTTTTCACCAAACAGGGGTGGAAAACTGGGAATTTTAAAAACCCCAAAAGTCAAAGGATACGTGCTACATCTTTGGCAAACACTTATTATAAAAGCCACAGAAAAAAAATCACAGACCATTTACTATCCCTGTCTTTTTACCACAGCATGACCCTTAAACCATGCATTGGACCCACAAATTAAAAAGTGCCAGAAGGCTCAGTATGATTTGAACCATCATGTTACTTGAACTGACATTGAATATCCCTGTCCCTGGAACTCAGCGATGAGCCCCAAACCTTCTGAGCACTAATTCCGTGCAGTGATAGATCTGATGTGTACAGTTTGTGCGGTGTCAGGCTCCTGTGCTGAGCACTATTCTCTGCAGTATAGAGCTATGTGTACAGTTTTGGGCGGTGTCAGGCTCACTGTGCTGAGCCCATTCTCTGTAGTTATAGAGCTATGTTATAGTTTGTGGCGGTGTCAGGCCTCCTGTGCTGATCAATATTCTCTGCAGTATAGAGCTATGTTTACAGTATGGCTGTGTCAGGCTCCTGTGCTGAGCTCTATTCTCGTAGTAAGAGCTATGTGTACAGTTTGGGCGGTGTCATGGCTCCCTGTGCTGATCACTATTCTCATGTAGTAGAGAGCTATGTTGTACAGTTTGGCGGTGTCAGTCTTCTGTCCTGAGCACTATTCTCTGTAGTATAGAGCTATGTGTACAGGTTTGGGCCGGTGTCATTGCTCCTGAGCTGAGCACTATTCTTCAGTATAGAGCCTATGTGTACAGTTTTTCAAGTGTCAGGATCCTGAGCAGAGCACTATTCTCTGTAGTATAGAGCATAAGTGTATGGTTTGGCGTGTCAGTTCCTGTGCTTCATCACTATTCCTCTGTAGTATAGAAGAGCTATGTGTACAGTTTGGGCGGTGATCCAGGCTGTCCTGTGCTTGTGCACTATTCTCTAGTAGTATATGAGCTATTGTGGTACAGTTAGGCGGTGTCAGAGCTTCCTGTGCTGATCACTCTTCTCTGTAGTATAGTAGCTATGTGTACAGTTTTGGCGGTGTCAGGCTCCTGTGCTGAGCACTATTCTCTGCATTATAGAGCTATGTGTACAGTTTGGTGGTGTCAGTGGTTGTGCTGAGCACTATTCTCTGTAGTATAGAGCTATGTGTACAGTTTGGCGGTGTCAGGTTACCTGTGCCTGAGCACTATCTCTGTAGTAAATAGAGCTATGTGTACATTTGGGCGGTGTCAGGTTCCTGTGCTGACACTATTCTCTGTAGTATAGAGCGTATGTGTTACAGTTTGGCGAGTCAGTTACCTGTGCTGAGCAATTATTCTCAGTAGTATAGAGCTATGTTTATAGTTTTGGGCGTGTCAGCTCCTGTGTCCGAGCACTATTCTCTTGCATTAATAGGAGCTATGTGTACAGTTTTGGCGTGTCAGGCCCTCCTGTGCTGAGGCACTATTCTTCTGTTAGTATAAATTATGTTAACAGTTTGGCGGTGTCAGGCTCTGTGCTGAGCACTATTCTCTGTAGTATAGAGCTAATGTGTACAGTTTTGGCGGTGTCCAGGCTCCTGTCTGAGCACTATTCTCTGCAGTATAGTGCTATGTGTACATTTTGCGGTGTCAGGCTCCTGTAGCTGAGCACTAATTCCTCTGTAGTATGAGCTATGTGTACAGTTTGGCGGTGTCAGGCTTCTGTGCTGAGCACTATTTCGTCTGTAGTAATGAGCTATGTGTACAGTTTTTGGCGGTGTCATGTTTTCCTGTGCTTGAGCACTACTCTCATGACCCCCAGATTAAAAAAGTGCTAGAAAAAGGAGTCTTTCAACCACCATTTAGTTTCACTGGACATAGACTATAATCTGTCCTTGGCCAAAGAATGAAGCCCCAAACCTGCATGACCCCATATTAAAAAAGTGCCGAAAAGGAGTCTTTTAACCACCATCTAGTTTCATCTGGACATAAGACATATCTGTCCTGGTGACCGCAGTATGACCCCATGCCGAGTTACAGTGGGTGCGGATGAGAGAGCCCAGGCTGGCGTCCGTCATCTATTAACACACAGGTTAAAATGCCCTTGATGACGCCGCACGAAAACTGTCGTGCTGAACGCAGAGTCGAAAGCGGAAGTGAGGAGAACTCCGCCATCCTCAGTACACAGTCAATACCTGGGTAGGTCGCTTGCCCCTACCGTATGATGCGGACCATTGTGAGCTTCACTTGGAAATACTGGTGGTTAATGCTCTGTTACAAAACCCAGGTAACCCTTTTTCTTGGCATTCTTTTTCTCATTTTAGCTCAACGTGCTGGAGGAAATTGTCTCTGTTCTTTGTTCTCTTGACAGTGCCTCCATACTTCCCATGTCCTCTGAATACACCTACATCTGGTCTAGTCTTCCTGTACCTCTCCCTGTACAATTCAGAGGAATTTTTTTACCACTATTTTGTTATCATGCAAGTTTTTTAGATTAAGTCTAGAAAAACACATTTTTCAAATAGGATGAATCCCACCATGACTTTGTTTTCTCTTTTTTAAATTGTAATTATTAAATGGGTTGTCTCAATACAGGGATGATAGCTATGTTAAAGAATCTTGCAAAAACAAGTCATTTTTGAATATGGTGTCCCATTAACATTGTCCCTACCTATTCCTGTTTTTCTGACAGCAAACCATCACCCTGATCAACTCTTACAATTGAGAAGAATAATTGTCTGTTAGAAACAAAAATTTTTTTATAATATCAACCTGTAGTATACTGCATGTCACAGCAAAATTGCCCCCAAAAATTCAAAACATACCCATGAGCCACTTTTGACAATTGTGAAGAAACAAATGTCTATTAGAAACAAAATTTTTTTGAATAGGACCTGTAGTATTGCTGCATTTCAAAGCGAGCAAGACCCAAAAAATTATAAAAATGACTTCTCCAAGCCACTGTTAAAAATTGTGAGGTAGAAAGCCACTTAAAATCCACATTTCTGTTCCAAAGGACCATGATTATTGCTGTATCTCAACGCAACATGAACCCAAAAAATATAAATAAGAACTTCTCTTCTCAGCCACTGTTAAAAATTGTGAGGGAGAAATGCTACTTAAAAGGCCACATTTCTGTTCAAAGGACCCATATATTGCTGTATCTCACAGCACCATGACCACAAAAATTTATAAAAATGAACTTCTCAGCCACTATTAAAAATTGTGGAGGCAACACGAGCGACCCCAAACCCATTGACAATGCAAAAAGTTCTAAAATGAAGTGAGTAAATGGAATAGGGTTTTTGTCACGAAACATTGTGTGTCTTTTACAGGTCTCCTCACAGGCAAACCAGCAAAATTTAACTGTTGGGGAATTGAGAATCAAAAATTGCAGGAAGAAATGATCATTTTAAAAATAAGTTTTTCAAGAGGACCATTTCGTTTGAGAGTAATGTGAAGTAAACCACAACTATCTGGACATTCAGCAATTGGGGCCGACAACATCATCAGAGATCCATGCCCGAATCATCATGATGAAAGTCCAAACGATCCACATTATCTGTGGAAAGCCGGAATGCGTTTTTCTGTAATGACTCCTCCGGCAGTGGAAGGTTCCCGCACAGATATGACGCTGGCTGATGGGCAGGACAACCCCTTCTATGTGCTGGCGAGCCAGCTCGGGCCAATTTCGTACCATTTTGGAAACCCCAGAAGTCTATTGGGGGTCCCCTGGAACACATAACAAAAACGTCGGTGGTTGAGACGCAGATAGTCGTGCACCCATGATCTTAAACTTGTCACTCTGTGGTGTTGTATGTGTGCCCCGCATTGCATGC
Source organism: Phyllomedusa bahiana (assembly GCA_025379985.1). Classification (NCBI taxonomy): domain Eukaryota; kingdom Metazoa; phylum Chordata; class Amphibia; order Anura; family Hylidae; genus Phyllomedusa; species Phyllomedusa bahiana. The sequence goes on from JAODAL010000239.1 coordinate 118,796, forward strand.
GCTGGTGAGTGTTAAATAAAGATTGCCAAGGTCACACCATTAGGCTTCTGCCTCGACCATCGTCTGCTGCTGCTTGCTACTACCCGGCTTACGCTCACTTGGCACTTCTACTGCAGTCACCCTCGCTGGCGTTGTTTCCAACTCGTGATCATTTGATAAGAACGTGAAAGGCAGCCACGCAACAAATGGGGTGGCTCCAGTTCGATTCAAATGCAAGCAAAGGTCTGGCCATTTCCTGAATTTTACTCTCTATTTGTGTGTGTGTGGATGAGGAAAGGTGCGAGTTTTTGTTTTGTACGCGGGGATCGCAGGAGGTGGGCACCCCAGTAAACTGTTGTTCATTTTTGATGGCTCTTAATGCGAGGATCATGTTAGGAAATGGGAAGCATCCATATGCACTTCATGTGAAAGATGAGCCTTGATCTTCCTCAATTCCTCTGGGGTCAAGGGGCAACTAGCAAAGTCATTCCTTCCTGCATGGCTTCCTCCTCCGCTCTGAAGATCGCCCCAACATCGTATTCCAAGGCTTAGGGACGTCAGTAAGCATCGTGTCTAGGAATACCTCTTCCCTCCACTCCTCCTTCCTCTCGGCTTCTGGCCGTGCAGCAGCTTCAACACGATGGCCTGACATATGCCTCAGGTGATGAGTGCACTCCATGGAGCTAGAGGTGGCCAGCCTGGCACTAGCCCTAGGACCCGCAGAACCTACTGGCCTAATGAAAGACGCCGTATATAAATTGTGAAATCATGTCGGGCGAGGCCTGAGTGGGGATTCAACGGAGGAGAAAGGCTGCCGTGTCCGGCGATCTGTGTCGTCTCAGACTCCTCCGCAGTTCCGCTGGCAGGTACGGGTCTGATGTTTCCATGAGTGTCCAACGATCGCTTCGACGTCGCAGAACTAAGATCACCACAATGCTCATCTGACAAGGGCAGTCGTCCGCACTGACGCATTTGTGGCGTCTTCAAAACTGGCAAGGATGGTGCAGAGCTCTTCCATTCACCTGCCTCTCTACTGCTCGCTGGCTGCAACACCCTCCCAACTCCGGCAGGTCGGGCACCGCTGCTTTGTCAGTCGCCATGTTCCACTTTCTGTACTGCAGTTAATGGCATGCGGCTGCTGCTCCTCCGTACGCCAGCATCATCTGCTGAGCATGTGGTGGAGTGGAATTCCAGCGTGTTGCCGCCACGTCAACGCAATGAGACGGATGAACTTGGGAGGCCGAGCTGGACAGCTGCAGGAAAACACAGTGTCTCAGGCGTTGTTTACGTAAGGGCAGGGTGCGAATGGCGGAAGTGCTAAACCTCTATACGCTCGAGGCGCTTCTTCAGTCAGGCAGTCCAGACGTCCAGGGTAGCTCTTTAGAGAAATTTCTGGACAGGACGAGGTGGGCCAGTGACAATGTGCCACGGCAAGGGATGTGCTCCAGCCTACCGAGCTTAAGCGGACGGGACCAGAGCAAATTTCACTCCAGTTATCCTCGCACACCTACCGGGTATCGGCCTGGGCACAAGATAGGTTCTTGTCACCCCAGCCAAGCGCTCGTCCGTTGCGGAGAAGCCATCCGAGCAGCTTCCTGACCTGGTTGTGGGGACGGTTCTCGATGTTCTAAGAGCAAGATGAACTGTTTCCCAAAATCAAAATCAGTGCTTGGTTTCATTCTGGGACACACCGTGATAGCCTACCTAAGTGACCTTGGGGGAAAGGACCCTGCAAATCCTTCCCTTCAAGTTTTGAAGAGCGTGCGCCGAGGCCTGAGAAGCCAACTCGTCACCCCGCAGAGACAGTCCCCCAGCTCAGCCAGTGCAGCCCTGTTTTCACAAAATAAGATATTACGGGTCCTTGGCCGTGCTTACTAGTCCTTAATGTGTCGGCTGGTTCAAAAGCATTTGACTTTTCCGGAGACAGTATGTCTAGACAACGCGCTTGAAATTTTAGATAGACACTTGACGGTGGCTGCCAAGGGCTGTAGGGATCGGCATTTTTTTTGGCAAATAGAAAATTGCCTGCTCGGCATCTTGTATTGGGAGCAGGACCGAGCGGCCAGTAATCGTGGCTGGAACTGCCTTATTCCTGTGTCGGGCTACACAGACGAAGGCAACTATTTCGCAAAGGCCAAAAGCCCTGCAAATACCGCCATGATCATTCAGGCTTTTGCTTTGGATGGTTTGGGTTGAAGTAGTTTCTACTCTTCTGGCTCCCATAAACCTGGTATCTATAAGGCTGGCTGCTAACTGGCCGCTGTACACCGCGCGTGGCCGGTCGTCCAAACTGGCGAGTATGGGTAGAAGGTAGGGATGGGTCTCTGGGGTGGCTATGGTGGTAAGCTCGGTTTAGGCGATTGGGGCGGTGGATGGCTGAAGCGGAGGCTGTATCCCTGTGATGGCATTGAGGCTCTTGAGAGAACCAATGGGACAACTGAGGAAACATCCTTGTGGTGGCTATGGAGGAGTGAGTGAGGCGAGGAGCAGAGGGTGTGACAGTGTTGGAGGCCCGGCGTCGGTCTGGCCTTTGTTTGGGCAAGTGTTGTGCCAGTAGTAAGGTCCATTTCAACTCAGTGGCATTCGCTGCATGTGAACTAGACATGTTTGTGAGTGGTTAAACCACCTTAAGGTTTACTTTCGCTCTACTTATTCGTTTAGCGGAAGGGTCGGTCATATGACATCGCCTGGGTAGAATCAATAAGGCATATGCTCAAAGAAGGCCGTCAGGCTTGAAATGTTCCTGACCTATTTTGATGGCGATAAGTGAGGAGCGGGGTTGCGCTGACCAGTAGCTGGCGGCCATATCATTATCAATGCGGACCTTCTGCGACCGCCCTCTCTCCCTTTTTTGTGGGCGGAGTACCCATGTAATAGAATAAAAACAAAATTATTAAAAAAAATAATTGACACTAGCCCCATCTGTCTTCCTCCTCGTCCACTGATGAAGCGTCTATCGTCAAAAGCAAATTCTTCTGCGGAAAAGACCAGGATCTGATCCGCAATGTTCATCATCATGCATCATCAAGCACAAGGTGTACTTGGTCGTACCAGGGGGGGGGGGGGGGGGGGGGGGGGGGGGGGGGGGGGGGGGGGGGGGGGGGGGGGGTTGACATTCTGCCATCTCAGAAGCTATGCGGTGCTACAAGCAAGGGGGCACTGGCAAAGGCGTGGCCAGACCGCCCGGGATTTTTGCAGAAAAAAGATTGACCTGGGGGCTTCCTTCTCCTCCTCTGATGCCTAGTAAGCGTTGCTTAAAGCATGACGTAAATCATCCTCTTCGGATCTTTTTAACATCGCCTTCTGACCCCAACCCTGCATTTGTCATCAAGAGGTTCTTCAGAAAATGGACTTATCCACAGCTGGTGGGCGTAGCACGAGTTGAGCATTTGCTGCCCGTTCCGCTTCATGTTGGACGGATGAACTGATGATGCTGATCGATACATTTGTGGCCGGATGAATGGGAACGAGGAGGTAACACTTAGACTGGATGCAGGTTGCATAGACGCAGCTGAATGGACTGAGATTGGTCGACGCTGTTCATTATCTGGAGATTCACCGAGGCCCTGACCGCAGCGAATGACCAGGCGTGTACGGTCCTCCGGCAAACTGCGATGATCCGCATGGCAATGCTTGTTGTTGGCCAGCATCTGGAAGGAGGCACCTTCTCCTGGCTGGTACCTCATCTAACCTCTCCATGTGCTAACCCCGGCTCTTTGGCTCCGCTTACCACTTGAATTTCGCTGCCATGTTAATGAAATATTAAAAATGTTGAGTAATGTATGGAATAGTTTTGGAAAGTTCTATGTATTAGACAGTACGGGGCAGGAATCCAACAGCGTTATTCTCAATCCTGCTATCAAAACAGAAATTGCCTGGATTCAAATTTAACAAATCATGCTACTCGGGCAAAAAGTGCAAAATGAACACTTTGTTTTGGTTGTTCAAGACGTATACTGTTATGTTTTCTTGTATAATGACAAGATTGGTTTTGGTACCTTTTCAATTCAGCTGTGTGACTATAAAATTGCTGTATATAGATATAGTCACCGCTATCTGAAATGAACAAAGCTAAGGGCATTGGCGCTCAAAGTCAAAAAACACGTATCTGTTATAGATTCACGGATGATAGCAAGGTATTGTTTTGGCTATCCATTTCAAATCACGCTGTGGTTGACTATAGTAAAAGTTGCTGAGTATAAGATATAGAATGTAGGCACGGCTATCTGAATGATCAAAAGCTGCAGTGGCGCCACAAGTCAAAAAAACACGTATCTGTTATAGATCGGATGATACAAGCGTAATTTTTGGTCACTTTCAATTGCACACTGTGGTGACTATAAACATTGCTGTATAAGATAATAATGCACGCTAATCTGAATGAAGCAAGGAAGCTGAATATGCCGCGCAAATTCGAGAAAAACAATGTATCTGTTAACGATGTTCGCAAATGATACAAGGTTATTATTTGGCATCTAGCCCTTTCAATTCATCACCTGTGTGACTATTAAAATTTTGCCTGTATAAGATGATAAGTGTCAGCCTATCTGGTAATGAAGACAAAGCTGCAGTGCGCCAAAGTCAAAAAACTACAAGTATCTGTTATTAAGATCGGCATGATACTAAAGGTAGTTTTTGGCAACTTCTCAATTCGACTCTTGTGTGACTATAAAATTGCTTGTTATAAGACTGATAATTGCAACGCTATCTGAAATATAACACAAGCTGCATTGCGGTCCAAAGTCAAAAAAACACCTATTCCTCGTTATAGATTCAGCAAATGATAGCAAGGTATTGTTTGGCACTTTCAATTCACCCTGTGTGTGACCTAATAGAATTTTGCGTGTATATAAGATATAAGATGCACGAGCTATTCTCAGATGAAAGGCAAATCTGTATCTGAAACTGGGCAAAAGTGCAAAAAACACATCGTATCTATATTTATAAGATTCTGATTATAACAATGGGTATTTTTGGCACCTAATCAACACTGTGGGCTGACTACAAGATTGCTCGGACTCTAATTTAAGTGGGCAAGGGTGGATATATCAACAAATGGTGGTAAGGTTAAAATAAAAAAAGAAAAACCTATCTGAAATTGTAAACTGATAATAAAAACTGGAAGTTTTGCAGTGCCTAATGCAAAGAGGACAGCTGCATTTAACAGAAATGATGTGTATCCTAATATTAAGGTTTTCACGACTGAGCCGCAATATCCCAGGGAAATCTTCAGTATAGCAAATGGGGGGGGGGGGGGGGGGGGGCTGTTAATAATGAGAAGATCATTTCAGTGCTAATGTCTACACTAAAGTCTTGGTGAAACTTTATCCTAGTGTCTCTTTATAGAGCTTGTCGTGTGTTCGCCACGCACGCCCCATCTCCCACCACCGCCCCATCTCCCACCCACTCAGCCCGTGACTATTATAGCGATAGATCTCGCTTTAGTAAAAATAATTCTAACTACCAATAAAATGCTTCTCATGTCATAATCTAACTAACAGGAAAAGTAAGTTTTGTTTAAGTTGGGTTTCTCGTGTCGAAAAATAGTGTGATTTCGGCTTGAGCTAGTTTGGAGACTAATTGGCATGAGCTCGAACGTCCCACTATGTGATAAAGACGCTGAGAAGAGACTGAGGCGAGAAACAGGAGGCTGTTCTATGTTAAAACGAGGTCAATGTGATTTTTTCAGTGCGCAAATGCGCACCATCACACATCCCCAGTCATCCGACTGTCTGCACACACACTCTCACCTTACAGGATCATCACCGCTGCGCAATTCTGTAAGCTGATTTGGCTGGCCGCCAAATATGTCAGGAAGCCTCCGGCCGTGAAATATGGCCGCGATATTAATAGGATTATTGCGGCAGCATTTATAACTAAATATTCGGGCGTGACTGCCGGAGAATCCGATTATCATAAAAACGCGTGCCAATTTCATCTTGTTGATAAAAAATAAATCCGTCTCAACACTACTAATGACACTTCTAATTAGCACTCAATCGTGAACTGAGACCTGAAAGAGCTTAGGCCTCATGGGATCACCGCACAAATCTGCAACATTAGAAGGGGTGTTGTCTCATTTCAAATTTCATCAGGATGCATGAAATGAAATGAATGTTGCTTTGGTCTTCTGTCACTTCTGGTCAAGCTGTCTTGGAGCAATTAGCATGATGAGCTCCCATGATTACAGACATCTCTGTTTATTATGTTTAATCTAGTCTATAACGTTTAGCTAAATTACGCTTACTCCTGATGTCCGGAGAAAACTGCTGAGCAAGTTGTAAATCAGTAGTAGTTATTAGCTGTCTATTGTCTGAAAGTTATCAGGATACACCACCGAAAGCTCTTCATCACTGCTGGCCAACAAGCCTGTGTTATGACAATCACTCCCTGCTTATGCAGATAGAACAAACAACAGGGGGATGAAGGATTTCACATGGGGGGGGGGGGGGGGGGGTGGGGGGGGGCACAGGTTGGTCACTTTGGGAAATCTGAAAGCTATCAGAAAGGTTGAATCAAAATCATTTATTAGCTCCTTAGAGAAAAAAAATTTAACAAAAGGGCCACTATATTTGGAAAACGTCTTCAATTTAGTATGTCTGCGCTACATTTTGAAAGCTAGTCTTTGTAGTTAGAACAACCCGCTTTAAAGGTAACCCTTTATGCAGCTTGGCTTATTGTCTAGGGGCTCAAATGAAGGACAGCAAGAAATAGGCTGTCGAAGGTTTTCTGGTTCAGTTGTGTAGTGTATAGGACCCTTCAGGGGCGACACGAACGAGACAAGCAGACTTAGTGTGTAGGACCCTGACACTGGTCCCATACCCCTGTCCGCTGTCTTTGGCCTTTATGAGGTGCCAACACGACATTAACAGGATCGGGTACCCGCAAACCAAGAATGACTGAGCACATATACGTCTGAATAGTGTGAGAACACAAGGACGCAGACAAACTAATTACCAAACACAATATGGGAAGTCAAGCTAAAGCCAGATCGGTACTATCGGAACGTGGTACAAAGGTCAGAAGATAGAAGAATAAAGCATGGAAACAAGAGCAGAGTATAGGTACACCGCAGGGAGAGGCGACAGAATAAGAGGCGTGAGTAATAAGGCAAAAACCAGACCAGTATACACGGCGAGGCAAGGAGAGGAGGACAGAAGAAAGCCCTTAAATAGCTTTGCGCCAGGAGAACTAAGCAATAGGAGTGAAGAAACAGGAAGACCAGTATGTTAGCTGAAGGTCGAGGCTGTCAATAGACGCAGCTAGTGAGCAAGGAGCCTAGGTTAAAACCGGTCAGTGGAGTGGCTGGAAGATTCCTGGCCCAGCGTCGGACAGGAATCATCAAGATATAGCTATGGAGAAAAACGACATGTCACGACTAGTAAACACAAATGAGACGTCACAATGTCATCAGAACCATGGCTTACGTCGTGGCATCGGCCGTAGGCTCTAGGTGAACCAGAACTCAAAGCCTTGTGGGTTCTTCATGGCATGATGCATTACAGTAACCACCTCTCCCTCCTGCTTTATGAGGCGGGTCACTGGAACCGCCTCAACACAGCCACCCCTCTTAAAGGTTTAAGCAGAATGGAGCTCTGTGTGAACTCTTATCCTTTTGCTTGTTCCAGGCTGTGGGAACATGTTTTGCAGATGGGACACTGGAGCTCAGACATAATTTGGTCATGGTTTCGGTGATTTTTATACTAGGTTTTTTGATTTTTAGTTGGGCGGCATGTTTTTAGAGTCTTTAGACTCCTAGCAGCTAGACTCGTGCAGCAGTCGACCTTAACCAGGCGTTTACAATTTTCAGTTTCATCAGCGCATCCTGTAGTGGCCGGAATGACGTGAGTGGCTTAACCAGTCATCACGGAAAAAGCGGGCCAGCCCGGAGAGTAGAACTTTAGTGAGCTGAGTAGTTAGAGCGACACTAAAAATCATGAAGTCAAGAAGTGGTGACTTCACATTACTCCGCGAAGAAAGAATATTTTCAGTGGTTTCTCAATAGACAACGTTTGCATAGAAATTCTTTTTCGGGCTGTCCAGGGGGCAGACGAGTTGAACTTTGCCCCCGGAGTGAGGTCAATTGGGGGCTATCCTCATTAGAGTTCCGGCTAGGTGAGAAGGCAGATGTTCGGCCGGCAAGCATTCCTCCATCGCAAAGACACTAGGAATTACATTCTGAAATGGATCATTGAGTATTAATTACATTGGTCAGAAAGCACACCTTAAGGATGCACTATCTTCGAATGAGCACCACATGAGTCAACGGCCCCATTTTAGTCAACTCAGTGGTTCTCTTCTAGTCCGAACACGCGTATTATTGGAGGCCGGAGCCAGGGCAACCCAGGGAAATAATCTCTGCAGAGAGTATTCTTCCGATGACTAAATAAATTAAAGTTTTTCATTATGCGCAGAACTCCAAACGCTTCAAAGTGACCTCAGCAGTTGACAAAATTTTATCTTTTCCTCATGGTTAGGGAGGGTAGAAATCTACACCTGAAACAAGAAAATGGAGACACAAAGGTACAAGTTCGCACCAACGCGGCAAGGATTTAGCAACCAGCCATACTGGATCGAAGTTAGCATCATTGCAAGGCACTCCGGAGTCAAATCATGGCATGCGTGGCGGCCAACAAGCAAAAGTCATTGGAGCATAGAAAACCAGATAAGGGTTTCAGGTTTACCGGGCGAAAACAAACTTGGTTATTTAGGAGTTTATGAGGTACCTATTACATGCTTGAGTTAACTTTCCTAGAATAATGCGCAGCGCCACACACGTTCGCACGGTGTTTCCCTTGGGGTGAGTTACAGCTAATAGGAACAGTTTCTCAGAGAAATGGTCAGCTTCCTGCAATACAAGGCACAAGGGCAGGCTCTCCAAAACGCGGTGTCTTTCCATCACGTGGTGGGAGCATATGGCAGATGTAAAACATCCAACACCATGGGTTCATCTCCAGAAGACCTGAGAGGTAGATGGTAGGAGAAGAACTCTCAAGAAAGAAGCAAGCAGGTTTTAAGCAGGAAAGCCTGACTTGAGCTCAAACAGTCAACCCCCTTGTTTTTTTTCGCTGCGTCTCTCGCCTTAGTCTTCTGTCATTAGTCAACGGCTAGAGTTATAATAGTCTATAGAAAGAAGAAGCAGGTTTTACAGGAAGCCCTGACTTTTATCCCTGCTCCCATACAGTCAAACACCCTCTGATTTTTCTTGGGGCTTGCTATGCTCTTCCCTAGTCTGTGCCTGTCAAATAGTCACGGCAGAGTCAATAGAGAGTCACTCATGGTGCCTTCTGGGGATTTGGATGGCTGACCATGCAGGCATCCTTTAACGGCATCAGACATGCCCCTTTGTCTGAAAAGGGTCTTTCAGAGGTTGTGCCAGCGGCCACCCAGTAAACGTACACCAGCGGGGGGGGTTCCCCCCAAAAAAAATCCATTGGTGAACTTCGGAACAAGTAGTTTCAGCCGAGGCGAGGCCTGCTACCGCCCTTGCTGAATAGATAAACCAAAACCACAGCAAATGAGTCTCTGCCCATCTAGCCAGGCAACGACACTGTTTTGGGGTTATCATAACGCTGTCCTAGCAAGCGAAAAAAAATCTGTCCACCTTATCTCGCCACTCAGTGGAGCTTCGATGGGGGCATTAGTCTAGTGGCCCAGCCCTCCTTGGAGGTGGGCCCTGGAGCGAGAGACACAACAACTGCTTTAAGCTCTTCCATAGTTGCCAATCGAGATTGGGAAAATAGTATGAGAGCAGAAAAAATAGAACGACATGATTCTGCCAGAAGGTTCGCAAGCCTGTCAGTTGATTTTCCGTCAATGCGATCAGGTAGGAAAGCATTTTAGACGTTATGACGTACAGCTATGCATCCACAAAAAGGAGGGCAGGTAATGGTTACAATGACGGGGCGGGGCTAAGTCCGAGGTACAGCGGTTTCGTTATGGCATCCCAACGAGCTGGTCGAGATCCTTGGATTAAATAACCCCCGCCCATGCCTGAAGCTGAGGTTGTCAAACTTGCGATCGACAAGGCGAGTCAGAGTGACCGACAAGTCGGTACTTCCATATTGAACCGCGGAGAGGTCGAGCTTGGGTTATGGAGGCGCTGTCATATGTAATGTGGGATCCGTGCGCAGGGGCGCACGATCAAGACACAGACTACAGCGTGAGCCACTGACATTTCTGATCGCCAACCCTGCCTCTGCCTTTGGGGTGCCTCGACTACGAATCGTGCCTTAACCATTGTGGTTGTCGGGCCAATCATCCACGAACGCAGAAGCTGACTGAGCACTATACTGGAATTAGTGTGAAGAACACAAGATTGCAGACTTAAACAATACAAACACAATATTGGAAGGTCAAGCAAGCCAAGTTGCGGTAACATATCGGAACGCCGGTACAAAGTCAGAAGGCAGAAAGAGATGAAACGTAGAAACAAGCAGAGTAAGGTATACCAGGGAGGCACAGAATACAATGAGGGTAAGCAATTGCAAAAACAGACTCAGTATAGGTAACTCTAGCAAGGAGAGAGGTAAGAAAGCCGGCCATTTAAATACCTTCCCAGGAGAAACTTAAGGCAATAGGGAGGAAGAAACGGAAGAACCGTAGATAGGAATGGAAGGACTGTCGATAACACTACCAGGAGCAAGAGGGCCAGTTTACACCATGGAGGTGCTGAAAGTATTCCTGGCCGCAGAGGCGTCGGGCTCAGGAGATCAATCTAAGAATATGCAGGGAGGAAAGACCGACAGGTTTCATCACTAGTCAAAGCACAAAGTGAGACACTATTGTCAGAAACCATCGGCTTACGTGGTCATCGGCGCGCAGTGCGGCGAGCCAGAATCTCAATGGCTGCGGGTTCTTTCTGGCATGATCATGACATGTAGGTTTCATGTTAAAACACTATTGCATTTTAAGCTAAAACAGCCAAGAAAGCTGGGCCGGCCACAGCTAGGAGAGATGTGTTCAAAGTGGGGCTTCTCCCTGCCCCCTCAACATAATGGATAGCTTTTATGGAGTTGCCAGACAAGCAATTCCCAAATAAGCCCACAATAGACAAAACAAACAGAATCCAAGTTGCCTCATCAGCAAAGTGAAGGAAAACAAACCTGAATGAGGAAAGGAACTAAGCTACCAGGATGAATCAAGTTAGAGGACAGGGAAACAGGAAAATAACACCAATACAGTAAAGAACATAGAGCTAGTCTAAAGTGAAGGCCACGGTCCTAAAACTGTCCAGAAGAGTACATGGTGCCAAATCAAGGAGCAGAAGAATAATCAAGAAAACACGCCCGAAACAAAAAAATACTAACGGCAAACGGCAGGAGGGCTAAGGTGAAATCGCAGACGGATGACGAAGCACAATCACAGGTGGAGCTTTACGGGCAGGGAGTGAGGTTCAAATACCGCTCCTCAGCCATTGACTGGACACAATCGCATGAACTGAGCACCCGGCTACGCCAGGATTCCCAATAGAGAAGCTACATACGTTAGAGTTGAACACTAGACAATAGTTTCTCACTATAGGCAAATGGGAGAAAACATCGTTAGTGTACCAGCTGCTGGTTGGCAGGTGAAGGCAGAATCATCTGGAGAGCTCATCTCTCCTGGCAGTGGAGGCTTCTTTCCTTATGGGGTCCAGCATGACTGGGTGTTTCAGTGGTAGAATAACTGACCATCATCTCACCAAGAAACGTCGCATTACTATCAGCTATTATTCATCAGTTCTTCCAAACAGCAGGGCATATATGTGTAGATCCTGGGCTGCGCCAAATCGTAAAGGCTAAGAGTGGAGCCTCCCAGGGCTATCTAAGTTTCGTTTTATGTGATTGAAGGGCTTTTGAACCCCTTCAAGCTGCTGGGCCTGGTAGTAGCTACAATCTCTGCACCACCTATAGCTATGCCCCTGCTGCCTGATAGTTGAACAATAGGCAGCAGCAGACAGATTCCCTTTAAGGGAACGTCCAGTAGAAAAAACGACCTGCATTACTGCATCAGCTGGTTGATTACAGGAAGATGAGTAGTTCTATTTCTCCCCACACAGAAAACAGCTTTGTGTGGAGCCCAAGAGATCAGATGAACGAAGGGGTTTGGGTTTTTATTACATTATTAGCTCTTATGACAAAAGGAATCTTCCTGCAAAATAATTTCACGCTAAAATATATGCTCTTCTAAATAGATGTTTCCTGTTTCATAGAATATGCAACTCTAAGAGTAAACATTGTATACTGTATAACAACCATATTGAACAGTTGTTAAACTTATACATATTGGTGCCCCAGAGGCTAGTACCAGGATGAAGGTGCGACTTACTATATTAACCCTTTCCAAATTCAGCCTCTCATGTGGAGGAAGGTTATGGTATTGTGCTGCAAATTTTGTACTTTCTCAACCCAATTCCATGTTCCGGCACCCTTTACTTTTTGCACACAGCAGTACATCATTATGAAGAGTTAATCATGTTGAATGCACACAATAAATTTTCTATACCTCTAAGAGCCTCCGGATGTGTTATTTCTGTAACCTGCACCTGTGCCAGTAGCTCAGCTGGCCCCCTGCTAGCCTCTTTAACACATTCCAAGAAGGTGGCACTCTACCTCATGCTGTGTTATCTTCCTGGGAGGGTCTTTCAAGTATTTGCTTTTATAGCTGACTAGCACTGTTAAAGAACTGTAAATCTTGGGAGATTTCAAGTCTTAGCTTTTTCTTTGTGAGAGATGCTAGGGTAATACTCATTGGCTCAATGTAGCATTCTCTTCTATAAAATATGAGGCTATCAACCAGTAAAGTGGTAACAGTATACTTATAAATAATACTGTAGCAGAATGAGTGATTTCTGGTTTTAGGATCGTCATCTAGCTGTTAGAGACATCTGTCTACAGTGGTTAGAGGAAACCAGTTATTTTTAGTTCCATACAAACAGTGATTGATTACAAATTGATAGGATATTCCATCAATGTGTGATAGGAATGCTATTATGGCCTGTCTTGCTGATAAATACACTTCATGGGTGGCTTAATCTGTAAATATTACCTGTCTCTTACTAAACAGACAATATTAAGGGCTGACACAATACTTTATCCAAGCTAATCAAAATGAATTAAAAAGCCATAAACAGTAAACGAGAAGTCCGATAAACCTTAACAGTAGTACCTAACAGGAACATGTAAACAACTTCAAGGTCTCTACCAGTTGGATTCCAGCTAGTTTACATTATGTGAGCTATATGGTACTTTTATACTTATGTGAGCAAGGATACATATTAGTTATTTGACTATTAAGAACAGAACTATTTAAAGGGGTTCTCCAGGAAAAAAGAAAAATAAATACATAAACTGCATGTCATAATCAAAAAATGCCTAAACAACTTTAATTAGAAAAGTCTACTTGTTTTGTCTAGGGGATACTCATTATAGGAGAAGAAAATGGCTGCTTACAGAAAGTCATACAGGCTCTGTGAGTTACTTCCTGGTTACGATAAACAGTTACTTCCTGGTTATACTAACTCACCGGGAAGTGCCGGTACCGATATAAGCGCTGCAGATCTGTAGAATTAACAAAATGTTTATTTTGAAGTAACGTGTTTCGTGTGCATACACTTCATCAGACTTAACAATATTACACAAGGGTGCGCTCTTTGTGGCGTTTGCTCTTTCCTTATTTTATTTCCTGGTTAGGCTGACCGACATAACTGAGCATGTTATGTTAGTCACCATAACAGAAATCCAACATGGCAATATTATGCATTATAATAATGATTTTCCGTCATTCACGCACCATATTGTGACATAGATTTACTGCTTATCTTTAATATTCCCCCATTATGTGTTCTTATTTTTTTGGTTTCTCTCACAACCCCTTTAAGGTCCATAGGGCAAAGAACTATTGTACAATTTCCCTCTTTGCCAAAAAAAAAGAAGTGGAAATGGAAATTTATTTCTCTATCCGTGCTGTGCAACCACGACAAACTCTTGCATCTCTTACTTCATATTACTGTGCAGCAAAATGCTTACTCCTGATGCTAGTGATGTCTACAGAGCCGATTAATAGCTACCATGAGGGCTGTGACCTGTGGATCCTTTTGCAGCGCAGATCACACCACCTTGTGGAGGTTACGGCTGAAGACTAGGGGCGACTTGTATGAAGGAAGGCGCGTTGAAGTGACTAGTCGAGACTCATTTTCAGTGTAAAATGCGCCTTATGTATGAAAATGGTTTTTGTGCGCTCATCAATGGTGTAAAGTTCGACGTGCCTCGTCTATGTGTTTGACGCATTACGGAACTTAGGTGCATAAGCAATGCACCTAACATGTATAAAGGCTATAGATAGGTTGGAAATATGAGAAAAGTAATTAGAATAGCATGTCAGTGAATAGAAACTATGGTCATGATCTTACTTGGAGGACCACATGTCCCAGCAATACCTGTGCTGTGCTGGCTCTTGCTGTATGTAGAATAAAGGGTGAGAGCGGCAAAAATAAATTTCAAATTTATTGTAGTAAAAATGTCAAATGTAAAAATCTAAACAACATAATCAGTGGGTTATTTAATGTAAAATTAGTTTAAGATTCTATGAATTTTAAATACATTTTATAGGAGATATTTCTATATTTTGAGGACATTATTAATGCTACATGATCACATTTTTCATTAAATTTAAATAATTAAATTTTATACAGTTTGATTATTATCAGAAATCACTTTTTTATTAATGTACTGGTGTAAGTTGAGAAATAAGGGACATTTTTTGCCCTAATGGCAAATCTTGCTCCACTTCAACTCCTCAGGCTCAGGCAGACCATATTGACATAGGTCTGCCTGTCGGAGCAATAATGCGCCTAGTTTTGCCGAACCACATTCATTTATGTGTCCAATCTTACAAATGTGGTGCGACACACCTCCAGAACGCCCCCAGAACACCCCTTCATGTTAGGTGCATTCGAAAATGTCGAGTCTTACGAACAATGCACCTAACACATTCATTAGGTGCATTAGACATCGTAACTGCCTCAGTTAGGTGCATTGTACACCAGACAAAGGGTGAAAAACCCTTTCATACATGTCGCCCTAGGTATCACTTTGACTCCAGATCTTAGTTTAACATTTGAGAATCAAATTATGACACAAAGGGCTCCCTTCTGGTTAGAATCAGTAGGGACAGAATTCTCTCAAAACAAAACAGAATTCCCTAAATAATTTATTATTGAAACTTAAAAAAACATGTCCCATATGAAGCCATTTTTGACCACCTGAAATCCTTCTTTCTAAATGATTGCCACAATGCTAAAAAGAAATGTAGACCCTTTTGGTTGTTACTAATGTTGTGCTGTGGATTAAGATTAAAGTCAGAATGTAAACACTTTAATTAGGGTTTATTTTAAGAGGTCAATTTATCTTTCAGTGATGCTCCAGATTCTGTGTTACTCCAGGCCTTGCATTGCTCTTTCCATAGCATCGTGTCTGGTTCGATGTCTGATGTCTCGTTTGATTTCCTTAGGTTACTTCTATCTTTTGGGAACCTAACGTCATGACTGGCATCATGTATGGTGTCAGACGTCTCATCTCACGTCACTTTTTATTTTCACAGAGAAAAAAGAGAACCTTGGGAAACCAAAAATGGTGTTGGACAGTCACACCAGAAGTGATGCTGCAGCAGAAGTGAAGTGAGGCCTGTAATGATGGTAATGAAGGTAAGTTAAAGGGGTTGTCTCACTACATTGATTCATCTCAGCTCAGTCCTGTTTTCTTTGTTTCACTTTAAATTCAGGGGCGTGTTTACTGGCTTCTACTAAGCTGCAATAGAAGCCAGGTCTGTAGCTATAGCCACCAGTGCTGGCAGCCTATCAGGAGAGATCAAACAGGTCTGTAGCTACAGTGACCTCAGGAGCTGATGCGGCCCATACAAGAGGGGATATCTCAGAATAGGTAGGACACTGTTAATGAACATATATTGCAAAGTGACTTGTTTTAGCAAGATTTTTAACATAAAAAGCAATCCTTTTAGTGAGACAACTCCTTTTATTCGTAAAACCCTAACTTAGGTTTATGGTTAGCATTAGGAATAGAGTTAGAGAAAAAAGTTGGGATTGGAACACCTCCAATTTTTGTACAAGTTTGTCGAACCAGGGTCGAACCAAGTAGGGGCCTATTCGAGCAACACCAATTGATACAGATTTGGTATTAGGCTAAACCAGGCAAAGGAGTCTTTTATGTGATTCCTAATTCTTAACCCCCACAAAACAAATCCCAGAATAATTTCAGTTAGCAATGACTGATTAATGGATGGGTTGGAGTCCAAAACAAGGAACCAGGGCAGAATCATAATTCCCAGTCAGAGAGGCTAAAGTTAGGGCCGGTGGTGTGTTTTGCAAAACTGGCATCAAATACAACGTCAGGTGGACAGCAGTATGAGGTCAAAAAAAGACCAAGTCTTTACTAGAATAATCATCAGTAGATACAACGTTGCATTCTAATGGAACCCAATGATACTTATTACTCAGGCACTGAAGAATGGAGGAGGGGTCTTGAGTCGCAGGTTTTGATAAAATAATCACAGAAGCTGCCCAGGTCAGAAAACTGTCACAGAGAACCAAATATAGGGGGTTAAAGGATGAATTGGTCACCCCAGCTGAGTGTGGTCAGCAACAGAGAGAAAGAACCTCAATTAAAGCTGAAAGGGCACCTAGAACAGTCAAGCTGGAAATTTGGAGCAGGCCATCATTAGCATTTTATCAGTTAAAATGAGGTGAGCCATAGTAAAGTATATGGTGAACACGACAATTGTGTATGAAATATTAAGTGTTAATTATTTTATTAGCTTTACTTGTATAATAGAGTACAGGCAGTCCCCTACTTACATCGATCCGACTTACATACCTCCCCTAGTTACAAACGGAGACTTATGAGGCGTAGCTGACATTCAACACTGAGTCACGCCCCATGATAACCAAGTGCCAGCATGCCACAGCTACACATGAGATACAGAACATTAGGTGAAATCTTCTGAAAAAGGGCACAGACAGCAAAACAAATGTAAAAACTGTTCCCTGCACTATCCCAAACTAAAAAAAAAGGAATTGCATTTAGTAAATATACCTGTTCCGACTTACATACAATTTCAACTTAAGAACAAACCTACAGTCCCTATCCCGTATGTAACCCGGGGACTGCCTGTACAAGTAAATTAATAAGGATAGAGCCAACAATGGCTGATACTCTATTCTTTCATACTACTCCGGTCTGATGGGTATTCTTCAGGTTTCATATCAGTTTCACAATTGGATCATATGATGAAACAATCATATATTTTGGAAATAAATGACAATAATTTGCCAGCTAATGAGTGATTGCAGTGATACATTATGTGTTTATGGTGAGGAATGATCAGTATTGATTGATAGAAATCTGTATTACTTGTCAGAAAATTATCAGACATGCTTAAAAATATCCCTGGATACTCGTTAGCACTGCAGTCATAAATCATAGTCATTAACAGCCACAACCACTGCCCATAACATCTATTAGGACATATGGATGTCATAGAGACAGAGCAAAGAGTCACTAAGCAAGAGCAACATCTGCTCTGGCAGACCGAGCCTGTCCATTTATTACATGGTCACCAATTCATTTGAATGAACGGCATGTAATGCTAAATTTCGCTTGTAGTCGATGCAGGGTAGCTGTATAGTCAAAATCACAGTAGAGAAAAAATATCCCATAAAATATAACTTTTAGTACTATCAATAAATAAAACCTCTATCTAAAATGGATATAATATACAGGTTAATAAGTTTTCATACAAGTAGTTACTGTAGCTTACTGAAGAGATGTAGGGAAACTACTTAACAATCTTGGTTGCTATCGGTGAAACAAAGGTGGTAACCATTTAAGATTAGGGGATGGTAGAATTAAAGTTCTAAGTTTCTTTAATAAAGACCATCCCAAAAATTTCATACAGTCCACCCAACTGTGAAAGAAAAGGTTATAATATAATTCTATCTATACACACCGTGAAAATTCCCTTGGTGGGGTAGCCACCCTGAAAAGAGTGACCCCACTAAATTGCCCTACAACTCCTATTATACTCCTGATAGTATAAATACCCAGAACATTTCATTAGTGGGTAAGAAATAAAGGATAAATAAAATCTAAAACAAAGAACAAAACTTGAACACAGGGATGTATAACCATTGAGTAAGGATGTATGACCATAATCCTAATAAATGGAAACCGGTTCAAATAGTGTGCAGACTTGAAGTTCCTGCTTTGAAAGGGTGGCGTCAGAACCGGAAGTAGCAGGGAAAACTCCCGGTTCTCGCGCTGCTTTTTCAAGACAGGAGCTTGAAGTCTGCATTCTATTTAAACCGGTTTAGAATAGAAGTATACATCCTTACTCAGGGGTCATATATACCTGTGTTCCTGTTTTGTTCTTTGTTTTAGATTTTATTTATCCTTTATTTCTTACCCACTGGTTAAACATAGCCTGTGGAAATTCTTCAGGGTATTTTTTTCTATCAAGAATATTGTAGGGCCATTTTGTGGGGCCGCCCTTTTAGGGGTGGCCACCCCTAAAAGGGCGTTCTCAAAGAATGTATTGGGATAGAACTATATGATCTCATTTCTTTTACAGTTGGATGTACTGTCTGTAAAAAACTGAGAACCTTGATTCTACCGTCCACTAATCTTGAATAGTTACCACTCTTGTTTCACCCACAGCAACCAGGATTGGTAAATAGTTTCCCTACACCTCTTTACCACTAAACTACAGGAACTACTTGTTTGAGTGTTACTCACTTATAGAGTCACATATTATATTCATTTTGTATAGGGTTATTATTTATTTATTTATTTATTTATTTATTGATAGTATTAAAAGTTTTATTTTTTAATGGGATATTTGTTTTTTCTATTGTGATTTCCCTTATATGTACATCTACACTATAGATATTTCTTCTGTGATATAACTATATAGTCAGACAAAACTCCAAGAGGTTTACTCTCAGTGAAACTATGATCATTGGGTCATTGATTTTAATCACAAGAATTTCTTGAAGACATAATGTTTTTTATCAGAATTTTTGATTGTTTTTCTATTGAAAAATATTTGAGTGTTGAAATGTATATCTAGTCCTGGCCGATTGTGTTTAGATATCCAAGAATACCTAATTTTATGAGCCCTAAGACTGTGCTTACAGAATGTTTAAGTATGTTGGATTTTTTAATGATCCTTCAAATGTAAAGAAATTCCAGGATGAAGTTTGAATGTAAATTTTTTCACGTGTTGCAGCCATGCTTGTATGTATATTACTCTATATACATTTCAACATGTATCTGTCATATTCAATATATGTGAAAAATATCCCACTGACTTATCTACTCTGCTTTACGCTTTGTAACTGTTTTTCATTTGTTCTGCCTTACCAACTGCTCTTACATCTAAAGGATGCCTACGCCAATTACTTGCAGTCCCATTTGTAGTGGGCCACTAAGTCCTTCTTTCAGGTGTTACGCTCCTTTAGAACATATAGCTTCTTCTCTCCACACTCATTATTACCTTCATGAGCTACGACAGCTAGATCTATCTTGCTTTTTTCACCTTTTACTTTTTCATTTGTCTCCTCTTACCAAATGTCTTTGCTTTCCCTCCTTTTGATTGCATTGTTAATTAGTTATCCCTTATAGGAATAACTGAGGTTGATCACTATATTTTATTGACTATCACTTCCAACTCCAAGACTTCATTGGTTTGTGTAACCTAACTACAGTCTTTGTAGATTAATCAGTTCATCTGAATGAAGTGCTGTGGTCTCAGTGATCTTCTGCTAGTCACCAAACTTTCTCAGTAAAAATATAATTCATGGATCAGCACTTTCACAGAAAAAAGGTGTAATTAAAGGCAGTAGACTTATTCCATTCAGAGCATGCCCAAAAATTACAAAATACGTACAAAAAAGTGTAAAAAAATGCCTATGCGCTTCAGTCTCTATAGCATCCTTCATAGTAAACCATGTACAATGCCAAAAAAAATACTTTGTCCAAATTGTACTTTCCCAAAAAGCATTCATTTATTTAATGCTAATAATAAGGATTAGTGCTGTGCTTCAGATTCAAGTCAAAGTCAGATTCAACTTGAATTTGAGCATTTAGATTTGGGTCAGCCCAACTTCAATTTTTGTGATACTCACAAACAAAATCAGACCCTACTGTAACTCTAACCCTACCTTGGGACTTCGATTTTTGACTGTGTTTCAATACCGTAACCTACCAATTTTTGGGTGCTTTCAAGCCCATGGCACTGTCTCTCTGATGTTACTTCCATCTGATATCACTTTTAGTCCAACGCCTCACTAGGGGTACCAATGTTACTATGGACCAGAAGTGACAATATCCCTGGACTGGGAGAAATGGTAGACTGGTAAAATAACCTATTTAATCCCAGTAAAAAAAAAAAGAATCTTAATTTAAGTTTATGGTTAAGGTCAGAATTAGGGCAAGATTTAGGGTGACATGTATGAAAGGGTCACCCTTTTTCTGGTATACAAACCACCTAACTTAACCTGCTACGATGTCTAATGCGCCTAATGAATGTGTTAGGCGAATTGTTCGTAAGACTCGACAGTTTCTAATGTGACTAACATGAAGGGGCGTTCTGTGGGTGGTATGGAGTTGTGTCGCACCACACTCATAATATTAGACACATCAAAACTAGCTGCATTACTGCTCTGACAGGCAGATCTATTTCAATGTGGTGTGCCTGAGCCTGAGGAGTCGAAGTGGAGCTAGATTTGCTTTAAGGGACAAAAATGTCCAATATTTCTCAACTTACACCAGTACAATAATAAAAAGCCATTTATTATTATTATCAGACTGTATCAATTTAATTATTTAAATTTAATGAAAAATATGATCATATAAATTAATATAAAATATATAATATCCCAAAAATATAAAAATATCTCCTATAAAATGTATTTAAAATTCATAGAATTTGAAACTAATTTTACATTAAATAACGCACTAATAATGATGTTCGGCTTTTTATATTTTAAATATTTACTACATTAAATTTGAAATGTTTTTTTGCTGCTCTCACCCTTTATTCTACATTCAGCAAGAGCCAGCACACCACATGTATTGCTGGGACCTGTGGTCCTCCAATATGATTATATGGTTAGGGTTAGGTTCAATATGAACAAATTGTGTTCAGAATTTTTAAAAAACCCCACATTGTTCAGCGCTGCCATGTAGGCACATGTCCACTTAGGTCAGTTATTGTTTGCAGTGTCATGAGAAGAATTTATGTAATCTCATTGGTGGGGGCCAATGGAGGATCCCAGAGCTCTGACATAAATGAACAATTGTGGTCTTACAAGTGAGTACCAGGTTTTTTCTTTCATTATAGTGGGGAAGAGGGGCAGTAGGGAAGGTTTTAAAAATGTCAGAATCTCTTTGTAGGGTTCAGATGACTGGACTGGAGCTTTTTTCATTTTGGACATATTATAAGTAAATCAAGATATTTTTAAATGGTAGTTAAAATTGAAAAAGCTAAAGTAGAAATATGAGTATGAATAAGCCATAAACACGTTACTGAGAAGCCAGAAGACCCAAATAGGAGATAGAAAATTCAGAAGTACCTTTATTCATATGGCTACTAAACAAAGCAATGACTTGAAGCTCAAAGTTCCCCATCCTTTGACCTCTTGTAGCACCAGGACCCCATGCAATGGCCACCTCTTCACCGCTTATAGCAACAACCCTGTCACCAATCATTAATACTGAGTTGAATGACAGGCATGAGTTCAAAATGATAAAATCGCATTACCCACAAATCACTGAACCTTTTTGTGGAAAAAGAGACGTAAAAATAAACAAACATTCTTAATAAATAACACGCTGAACCACAAAACTTGGCCAAACGCAACAACAAGAACACATAAGAAAATAAGAGAGAAAAGTTTAAATGTAAATAAAACAGCTGAGTACGACGCAGAGGACAATCAAAAACAGATTTGCTTTCCTTTCGTACCTGATGGACAGCTGGGTTTGACAGACTAAAACTGATTGAGTTCCCCTGGGGATAGTTCCCTATCACCGCCAAGCTGTTTGCGGGGAAGTTAAGCAAGACTCTGATTTAATTAGAAGTCACATTGACGGACAGCATGAAAGGGAAAGAAAGGAAAATAAAAAAAATAAAAAAAAAACCTCCATGATTTTACAGATGCTTTACCGCGTCTGTGTACAGAATTTCTGACATAAAGGTATTGAAATTCAAAGATATACACAAACATATAATTGTATCCCGGCTGGATAGGAATTGCTTGATACATGAAACCGCAATATATGAGAAATACCTATAATGTAAAACTCTACACAAAAACAACAAACATGAAAGGATGAAACCACAACTCCAAGTTGTACTGTAATACAGCTCTAATGTCTGACTGAAGTTAAATGAGCCCACTAAATGAAATCATGCTATCTATCTACAGAGGGCACGTGCATGTCTACATTAAATAGTTTCTGTAGGTCCAATTAAATGTAATCATAGCACATACAGGATTTTATAGGATATCAGTTATTGGCAAGCTACCCTTGTATGGGGCCTTGATGAAAAAAAAAGTGGAGCTCATTGGTATGGTGCAAGATAGGAAATGGTAATGGTGGGGGTGGTCTGATGCTTTGGCTATATGGATCCCTGAAATTACTTTTGGCAGCCCTGCTGATTGATTCTGAACTGAGCGCTACATAAAGTTGTCCCATATAGACCTTGGGGCAGGGGTGTAAAACACAAAGGGGTGCAGAGGTGCAGCTAAAGGGGGGCCCCCAGCCTGAGGGGCCCCAAAAACCCTTCTCCACACCCCGAAATGGCACATGGTAGCGAGGGGCCCCTTTAAAAATTTTTCACCAAAGGGCCCAAACTTTTAAATTACCCTCTGCCCCTTGGGGACCTTAAATTTAAGACTAGGCTCACCAAGGATTTTTTGTGCTCTGGGGGGCCTTCCCCCAAAACCCTGTTTGGACTCAAAATAAATGGGGGAGGGTCCCTACTGGAAAAGGAATTTTAAAAATTTTTTTTGGTTCGGGGTCCATTGGCCGAATTTTCCCGAAAAATTCTTTTCGGTTTTCCAAATTTTTTGCCAACACGTTAAAAAAAAAAGCTTTTTTCCCAGGGAGCCCCCAGGGGGGTTTAAAACCGATTCCTATGCTTTAAAAAAACAAATTTTTGGTCTTTCATCAAATTTTGTTTTTGATGAAACGCAATATGCCCCGCCGCTCTTAAGAATGCTTAAAAAAATCCCGGGGACTTTGGGGGGCAAAATGCCAAAAAAGAACCAGATACCCCCTAAAGCATGGCAACAAAAAGGGAAAAAAAAACAAACTGGATAAATGGCAAATTTATGCAGATTATAGGACCCAGCAATGGGCCCTCCCACAATACTTCTAAGTGGCCCAAAAAGACAGCCAAAAAAAGGGGCAAAAATGCCATGTGGAGGTTCACCCGGTGGAGAGAGAGGTCAGGCCAGTGGCCTACAAAATTTTACTTTTGGGAAAAAAAAAAGGTTAGCCCAAAAGGGGACAAGAACGGAGGGGGGGCAAAGGGAAAGAGCACAAAGGCGACTGAAAATAAAATTGGACAAAAAGGCAGCAGCCAATAGAAACGATCCAACAGTGGACAAAGACAAATTCAAATTTAAAAACAGAGTATCCCCAGTTATGGAAAACCCCCACGCCCGGAAGCAACAGTGGGGACAAGACACAAGTGTGGAGGCCGACAAAATTTTCCCAGAGAGAGAGGTAAAGTGGGAACAAATGCCCTTCTTCAGGGGCAAAAAATATTACCACAACCACAAAAACAAGCAGGTCAACCCCAAATATGACATCAAAAAAATAAAGGATATTACAGGGGGCCCCGCAAAGGGTCCAAATCCAATAACAAAGGAAAGGTTTCAAAACAGTCCCCGGGAGGGGCACATTGGCCAAAAAATTTTTGCACGAAAACACAAAAAGCACAGCACAAACACATTTGAGTGGCACAATACAGAGGTTTGAATTGGTAGCTTCTACCCACCACCCCAGTGACAACTAAAAATAAAAAAAAGAATACAGAAGGAATAACTAGTGGAAAATGTCATATGCAGATTATAAAAGGACCAGAAATAGTGCCTCTCCTCTCACACACATGACAGCCTTTACTATAATGTAACAGCAAAAAAGACAGCTGTCATTTTTAATCACTATACATTTGTGCCATACTGTATATTTGTGTCCTCTATTTTTTGCTGGCATATGGTATAGACAATATCCAAGAATAGGAGATTGAAAGAAAGGAAGTTTCAGTGCAAGAAAGGCCTAATATCTACTTATGGTGAAATAGTTAATAAGGTTGAAAAAAGACAAATGTCCATTACGTTCAACCAAGAGAGGGTAAGACGTGGATAAAGGGGAAGAGCACATTTTTAAGCTGATGAAGACTTTGGAATCCATAAGACAAGAACCAATCTGCCCTAAATTAATATTTTATTTCTGATCTCAAAACTACCATCAGACTGGAACTAGATGTTTTATACAGCTATATAAGAATTAATATTATTTAGTTTTAAGTAGTTATCTAAGCCTTACTTGAAACTCTCCCCTGGGTCTTCTGTGACCCGCTCCTCAGGTAGGATATTCCACAGGTTCACAGTTCTCATGGGGAAGAAGGCTTTCCTTCTCTGGATATCAAATAATTTTTTCTCCAGAAAGAGGGAATGTCCCCTTGTTTTTTGAGGGGGTTTTACATGAAATAGCATTCCCCTTACTTTTTATAAGGGCCATTTATATACTTATATAAATTAATCATGTCTCCCCCAAGCCGTCTTTTCTTAAGACTAAATAAGTTTTATTCTTTCAACCTTACCTCATAACTATGACTATCAATTCCCCTTATAAGTTTGGTTGCTCATCTTTGCACTCTCTCTAACTCCATTACATCTATTCTATAAACTGGAGCCCAGAACTGAACAGCATATTCCAGATGCAGCTGCATCAATGCTCTATATAGCGGTAATATTACACCCCTGTCCCACAAGTCCATGCCTCTTTTAATACACCACAAAATCCTGCTGACCTTTGAGGCATCTGATTGACACTGCATGCTGTTCTGTAATCTGTGATCTACAAGTACACCCAGATCCTTCTCAACAAGCGATTCTCATAGTTTTTCACCCCCTAGACATATGATGTCTTCAGGTTGTAAGTACTTGAGGAGGGGCCAACATGCAGCCAGCTTTCTATTTAGTGAATGTCAGTGTTTTTTTGGTATATGCTTGAATTTCTTATATAATAACAGTTCTGGAACGTTATTATATGGAAGGAATGTCTTTGGAAACTTAGACACTGTCCAATCAGTGCTGTAAGAGGGGAGATGCACCTTATTCACAAAAGGAATGGGAACACCCAGTCATCCAATTGTTTACTATTTAGAGTAAAAATAACCCTGAAATGGCACAATACAGAGTTGTAAGACAAGACATTGTTATTTCATGGGAAATGTCAGGAGAGGAAACAGGTCTTCTTTAAAGGAAATCTGCCTTGCACAATGCAAAAGTCAGTCTAAAAGAACCTTGAATCTAGTGCTTGCTGCAATCATGACCATATTAAAAACTCATTAGTGACAATTAAAGAAATCAATTCTACTTGCAGACATCTATGTATAAATATGATTTAGATGCAAACACTCTTTGAACGATCACTGCTCTTGTATAGAGAGCATTTTGTCTTTTTTTCCCATTCAACAGTACAGAAGCTTCAAATGTTTTGCAGCTGCAAACTAGACATATAATTGGTACACAAATAGTTATAGTAGGTTTACTATTGTTTTCAGGACCGGAGCTTCTGCACTTCACTGTCTTTACAGCTATGAAGTAGCACTTGCGGCATGCAAATTATGAAAGGAGCTCTGCCTGGTTGACAGTAAACATCTTTATCTTTAAGATAAACTCCATTGAACACAATAGGATGTAATTACTATAATTCCTAAGATAATGGGGAAGCTGTATCCAAAGGAACATAGTATATGAAATAAAATTCTATATAACAAATGCTGATACACCCCTTTTTTCTTAAGCATAGTGGATTTTGTTAAAGGGTAAGTGCAGAATAATACAACATTAAGGAGCCATCTCTACCGCCGTACATGTCAGTGTCAACGTCACATCACTATGTTATTATTGCTGGAGTTTTCAATTGTGAAATTCAAGGTCTATACTTAAAGGGATTGCCTAGATTACAAAATACATTTTCAAATACTCTAGTAGGGACCTCTGGTTTAGTAGAAGTCTAGGGACTAGAGAAGGGATAGAAATTTAGATTTGCATAGGTATCTTAGTTGTTTATTAGTGATTTATTATTCTAAAAATTTTTTAAGAGTATATTAATAAAAGGTATATTTTAGAGGTAGGGTTTGTTGAAAGATTTACAGTGATAAGGTTTAAGCACAAACTCTTGGGGTATATTTCTTTATTTTCTGTGATTTGGTATTTAAATGGAAGGATTTTTAAGTGAGCCTGTAGGTGCAGTTAAATGGATGCCCGATGTACCGAGAATTTTCTCAGACTGTGAGACAACAGAGATTTCAGATGAAGCAAACATTAAAATCATATTCAGAGATCTGTATATAGCCTATAAAGAGAATATAAAGTCTTTTTGGGAAACCCAATGTTTAGAAAACTATATTAAAGCTAAAATTGTCCCTAGAGGTCTCAGGTCACAGGTGAGTCCCTCACAGAGAACGAGATCTCCACAATTAATCAAAAAGTGGGAACAAGAACTCTTAAATTCCTCTTTGAATTTAATGGGAATTCTTTTGGAGGAGGAGAAAATTATTCTAGAACGTACAGGGACTAAGCTGAAAGACCTAATAGCAAAGGCGGTTCAATTGAGAACTGATCCCGATTTCTCCAGAAGAGAGACTCTCCTTAAAAATTCAGTTGAAAAATATACACAAAATTTGAAAGACCGTAAACATAAACAATATATACAGGATTTACATGAATTCAAAGAAGGGAGGGCCTTCTCAAATTTATTTGAAAGCGATCTAAGGGAAACAGATATCTCCTCTTCGGATCCTGAACAATCTGACGGTGAGATTTATCCATCAAAATTTGGATCCCTTAGAGGTGGTCAGAGTAGGAGTAGAAGAGGTGGATTTAGGTCTGGAAATAGAGGATGGAGCAATATGAGGGGAAGAGGAACCTGGGGAAGACAATACGAAACACAAAATATAAACGGGTCACAAGATCAATCGAATCAGGAATTATCCACACCAAATATGGCGTCCTCCTCTTGTTCCTCCTCTTCTTCGGTCCCTTTTTTAGATCAACAGGTGGATCCTCGTTACACGCTAAGGGAAAGTACAGTGAGACAACCCAAAAAGGTGTGGAAACGGAAAGGGAGAGCCAGATAATTAATCTATCTCAGAGACAACTTACTTTGGAGGAATATAATGTCCTCTCTAAAGGTTTATCATTCGTGCCGACCACAAGATATAGTGAATTCAATTGGGTAAAGGACATAAATTTGTTTATTCGAAAAATTAAATGGTTCAAATTTTTTAAAAACAACGACAAGCGGATTTGTGAGGATCTAGGGATAACAACGGAGGATTTGCCAGGAGTGAGAGTCCTTACTGATTTGTTAAAAGAGGGGGATGAGGGATGTGTTGTAGGTCCGTATACGGATCTCAAGTTGAAAAGCACGAGGTTTCCACCACCTCAGGATACCCCGGAGATTGATATTTTTTTGAGGCTGGTTACACAAGATTTAGAACAATTATCTCAGAGGAAAACATACTGTAATTATAGATCCAATTTGACGAGACAAGAAATGAAAGCCCTACAAAATCTAGAATCAGATTCTAATATCGTCATCAAGTCCTCCGATAAGGGGGGCAATATAGTGATTATGGATAGCGTCAAATATATGAACATGTGTAATCGCCTGTTGGCGGACAATGAAGGGTATGCTATCCTCAGGGAAGATCCTACAAAAAAGTTCTTAGAAGAACTTGAGTTAATTGTAATAGAGGGCGTAGATAGAGGAATTCTATCCAAAGAGGAAGCTCACTTTCTTCTCCCAACGAAACCACGGATTGCTACTTTTTATTCCCTACCCAAGATACACAAGGGGTTAGTCCCTTTAAAGGGACGCCCCATCGTGTCAGGTATCGATTCTCTGATACAGAATGTAGGGATTTATGTAGATAAAATTCTAAAAGACTTCGTGATTACTTTGCCGTCTTATTTAAGAGATACAGCAGACCTTCTGAATAAGATTGAAGGCATTAACATCGATCAAGATGTATGGCTGGCCTCAGTGGATGTGGAGGCGCTATATAGTAGCATTCCACACCACTGGGGCCTCCAGGCGGTAAAATACTTTTTGCAAATGAGAGGGAGACAGCATGATGATCATAATGAACTAGTCTTGAAGCTTCTCGAGTTCACACTGACCCAGAATTATTTCCTCTTCGGACCCAGGGTCTACCACCAGCTCAGGGGCACGGCTATGGGGAGCCCCTGCGCTCCCACGTATGCCAATTTGTTCCTGGGCTGGTGGGAGCGGACCCTGGTGTTCGGAGAGGAGATGGAATCTCACACAGGGAACATCTTGTACTGGGGCAGATTCATAGATGACGTCTTCGTGCTGTGGCAGGGCACGGAGGCGTCATTTAGGGAGTTTATTGAGATACTCAATGTGAATGAAATAGGTCTAAAATTTACCTTTGAGATTCACAAAACTGAAATCTCATTTTTGGATCTGAGAATCTTCAGGGATGACTTCGGTTATCTCCAAACAAAAACACACCGGAAGGAAACCGCCACGAACAGTCTGCTGAGGTGGGAATCTTATCACCCAGAGAATCTCAAAAAGGGCATACCCAAGGGGCAGTACCTGAGGGTGAGGAGAAATTGTTCTAAAATCGAGGATTATCATAGACAAGCGAAAGATCTTTGTAATCGGTTTATAGATAGAGGATATCCCTTAGAAGTCTTGAAACCAGCTTTCAGAAATGCACTCTCATGTGACAGGAATAGCCTTCTAAACTCTAAGATTGCCAAAGAAAATGAACTGACGCAATTTAGAGTAATAGGTACCTTTGATGATCACAGTAACGAGATAATGAAGATATTACGAAAACATTGGGCTATCCTTAAATCAGATAGTGACTTGATTGACTGTTTACCGGAAAGACCACAAGTAACATACAGAAGGGGTAGATCTCTGAAGGACAGACTCGTTCGAAGCCATTTCTCGTCGGGAGCTCATGAGGGAACATGGTTAGAACGGAAGCCTGTAGGTATGTTCAGATGTGGAAATTGTGTTTACTGTAAGTTTATCTGTCAAACAAAGAGATTTGAGAGTAGTGTGACAGGCAAGGCCTACGAAATACAGGACTTTATGAACTGTCGAACGCAGGGAGTAGTTTACCTCTGCAATTGTAAATGCGGTAAACAATATGTGGGTAAGACCACAAGACCGGTAAAGATACGTATAGGAGAACATCTTGGGGACATTAAACATAGACGAGAAACTCCACTTTCAAATCATATATGGCTTGAGCATGAGGGTCTTTCTTCAAATTTAACATTTCTGTGCATAGAAAAGATCAATGTAACCCCCAGAAAAGGGGACATTGATAAAAGGTTACTATGCAAAGAAACAGAGTGGACATATAGGCTGAAATCTCTGAAACCGAAGGGCTTAAATGAAGTGATGTATTTTGGATGTTTCATCTAAAGCTCATCACAGGACTCACACTTATGTTTCCAATCTTGGAGAGGGTTATTTGACAATGGCGGAATAAAGCCAATAGTCCATTTACATCTATTTATTTATATGGTTAATTGTATGTAAAATTTATATTTCATTATTGGCATGTCTAGGTATATTTCATTCATATAAATTTAAAGTTATGTAGGAGGTCTGTAAAATTCAAGAGTATGTTGAGGTACACCCTGATTATATATCAGTTTAAGCTACTGTATTCATATTGATTAATTAGGGAGAAGGAACTGTAAATTTGAATGTTCTTATTATGGCTGGTTTAGTATATTTGAGATCTTATCATTAGTAGGAGATTAAATTATGTGTATAGGCATAGAGTCTGTTGTGAAGGGCTGCTATCCGGAATTGCCTATGCTGTGTCAGCGAGTTGCATCCAAAGAACGGTGGATGGCATATTTGAGATATAGTAGATTGTCTTAAATAAACATAATAGGACATTAGTTTACATATTAAAGGGTTTCTGGTACCTCTTGTGTCTATGTCAATCGGATACGATAGAGAGAAGTGAGATTACCGCCGCCTGCGCGTTCAACAAGGTCTGGCATCGAGTGGTTTCTAGGTTACATCTGAGACGCCCGCACAGGCGCAGTGATGAGAGACTGTCAGCTGCGATGTAGATGACAGCTAATGACGCGCAGTCATTCGCGCATGCGCAGTAGAGACTAGCATTGCCGGCCGTGAGCCCGGATAAACATGGTGACGTGTAGTCACTCGCGCATGCGCCGTAGGAATTACGAGACGCCGTAACCAGGTTGGTAAGTGCGCTCCTCCTACTCTACCTATATAAGACTGGTACGATTATGCCTAGTGTTGCCATTATTATCTATTACTGAACAACTAAGTATTGGCATCCAATGCTTGCAGAGTTCCCCTGATGAACCCCCGCACATCCATTAGGGGGGGAAACGCGTCGGGACAGAGGAGACCCATCTCAGCTGCTTGATAAGGTCGTATTATAAACATAGATAAAGTGATCTCATGAATGGGACTGAAGAGATCTTTTTTCAGCTACTGGGTAGGGTCGTATGATGAATACAGATTGAGTTATCTATTTAATCCCTTATTAGAGGATGAGACAAGACTGTTTCTATACCAGAGTGTATCTGTACAATCCCTTTATCAATAGGAAGGATAAAAAAGTATCGATAACTATGAAAGGCTGTATTTGAAGGGAAGTTAAATTGGTGATCTTTTTCATTTCCCTGTTGATGATTATGCCTATATTGTAAGTGTATCTATATTGTAAGTGTATCTGTAGAGTGGAAGGGACTTAGATACTGTAGAGGGATAATTAGGATTCTTTAGGGTTAGTCTTCGGAGGTGGGGCCGTCCCTTTTGGGACGATGACCCTGCTTTTGTTAGGTTTTTGTCTAGGGAATAGATAAGGGATAGAAATTTAGATTTGCATAGGTATCTTAGTTGTTTATTAGTGATTTATTATTCTAAACAAATTTTAAGAGTATATTAATAAAAGGTATATTTTAGAGGTAGGGTTTGTTGAAAGATTTACAGTGATAAGGTTTAAGCACAAACTCTTGGGGTATATTTCTTTATTTTCTGTGATTTAGAAGTCTAGGACCCCCATCTATCAATAAGAGAAGATAGCAGCTACAGAGAGCACTTTACTGTTCCTGCAAGACTCAACATGGTCATGGACTACATGGACATGTAGAGCTGGATATGGCATTTTCCGTACATTGCACCGGGAAGAAATGTAGGAAGAGATGGAGTACAAGAAATTAAGGTGGAGGAACCTGTGCCAGAAGATTGTAAGAGAGCATATGATAATGTTTAAGAAATAAAAGTATTACAAAATCCCCACCCTTCTGGCCAAAAAAAAGAGGCAAAAACATCATCTATACATAGATTTTGGGACACCCACCAGGAATTTGAATAGAGTGGTGGTCACCCACATACCTTGCCACTCCATTCACTATTTCTATAATTGTTGGAGATAGCTGACTAGATAGGATTCCACTTGAAAGCAAAATGTTGTTGGCACCTTCTCCATAAAATGTGTCAAAACTTTTTTGAAGCATATTAAAAGTTTCCATAAAAGTTTAAGAACACGTCAGCTAACTCTCTGACTAGGTACCCTGACCTTTCTGTCAGTCCCATAGTCTTTAAATGGATTGGTAATGTAGAAACCCTACTCCATTCAGACTCTTCTAGAACGAAAAAAAAAAACAGAACAAATCCATAGATATTGATGTATTGCCCATCATGAGGCTTTGATGGATTTTTATGCATAAGATTTTATGGTATTGATGATGTAACTTCACCTAGGATTTCTTCTAGAAAAAATGTCTGCTAGTTCTAAGCTTTTATAAAGAGCCAATCAGCCCTGCAGCCCATTCACAGCAGGACTCCATTATGCATATGCACTAAATTGAGAAACATAATGAATATCTAACTTCAGCTTGTTAACATTTTTCTTTCTACATTGCACACAGTAAAAAATAAACCACAGAATAAGTATAGACACAAAAAGTAAGGAAGATATATAAAAAGATGCTAAATGTTACATTTGCTTAAAGACAATGTTAACATTCAACGACTAACGCTAATTAAAAGCATCAGTACATTAATAGGAATAACATTATAAATCCACAAGTAAGATAACAGAAAACAATATATATATAGCCTTGATCAGATTCTATGGTGTGTGTATATATATATATATATATATATATATATATATATATATATATATATATATATATATATATACTATACCATAGAACCTGACCCCTTGGACCCATCCTTGATCTGTGTGGAACATGTCCACCGTTACGCTCTGTTTATAATAGAAACCATGACATTGTGATGGATCTAAATGGTTTCCAGTGGACCTTTGATGACCTTTGATTTATAATAGCATCTTGTAAGGTCCCATAAGCCACTATGTTAACCTCATATTATTGTTAAAAGTTATGGAGATTCCAAGTAACAATTGTAACAATAATGTGAACAGAGACTCATTTGCATATCTTCCAGGATCAGAAAGGCGTGGGTTGCTGTTTCTTAGTCTCCGAAACATTTAGAGTTCGAAGCAGCTCAGTAAGCGTATCAAAATACTAATCTTCAACTTGAATGTTAAGTCAGCCTTGATCTATGGAAGTGAGACATGGAGTATCTAAGCTGAAAATGCACAAAAGGTACAAGTCTTTATGGACTATCTTTTCATTACTTCATATGGGCCTGGTGACCAGCCAATGAGGTTTTAAATGTTGAGCTGCACCAGTGGTGCAGGCAAACATCAGTTGAACTAGAGGTTCATAAGCGCAAGTGGAGATGAGACAGAAAGACCCTGCAAAGGGGCAAAGATAACGCTTGTAGACAGACACTTGATCCTGGACAAGCCAAAGGGTTCTTGGCAATGGAGCCTGCATCAACTAATCAGTGATGTTGAGGGCAAACCTAATCTAGCATCATGTGAAGGCAAAAGTCAAAAACCAGCATCAGTGAAAGTCTTTCAGGTTGGTCCTATATCCTCAATAGAGGAGGAAAGAAAGAAGTAGCAGCTGCCATGTGACCCAGAGGTCGGGGTGGGGCAATTAGGTGTAAGAACACTGTATCTTTTAATGAAAAATAACACATTGGTGGCTTTCTACTGTCTTTCAATATTATGTAGGTTCTATGATATAAGACGTTGTTATCCATACCTTTGCTTATTGTTATTTCTATCAGTTCTTCGCCAGTAGGTAGTAGGGACCCATTTCATCTTGTTATGGGGGCCCAATAGTAATTATAATCTTTATTTATATAGCGCCAACAAATTCTGCAGCACTTTACAATTTAGAGGCAGTAAGTACAGCCAAAACCAAACATTACACGGTAAAAAGCTACTTACATATCAGACATAAGATGTGAGCTTACAATCTATTAGGCCCTATGATTTCCACTTACACCCCTTGTAGCAGTAGTAGACTTTATTGCATACTCAAGGGATATAATCAATATGGTAAAACTGGTTATTTGAAAATGAACCTGCAATGTAGCATACTCTGTATATACAGATGACGCACCACTTTATATGAGTATCATGCAATGGTACACTATGCTATTTAGATAGTATACCATTATAAGTGAAACAGCTTGCTGCACATACAGCTCATCATGGCCCAATACTCAAATAGAGTAGTACGGATGCCACTGGCCACATACACATAAACAAGGACCCTAATGACTAGATCCAGAGTCACCTCCACGTTAGGTTGTTTCAATTTAAACCCTGTTGCATTCAGCTCAATCTTAATAGAGCCTATGTTCTTGGAGCTATAAGTATCCCAGGGGTATATGCTACATCTTTCAGGGGCTATTTAAAAGGGTTGTCCAGTGCACCACACAGCTGTACTCAGTAGTCCCAGTGATTGAAATCACCACCTCTCTGTTCCAAACGGAGAGGTTTCAGGACCCATTCTCCAGACAGGTGTGGGTCCCAGAGTAGTATGACCTGAATCTATCAGACATTGATGGTACATCCTATCAATTTGCCATCAATATGTGTGGTGGAAATAGCTCTTTAAATGTCTTCATGCTTTGCTTTCATTAAGCCCCACAGTGTATGATCATAGTCTTTGATGTTATTTACATTAGTTTGGGATACTTCCTATTTAAGACACTGCACAAGAGGATACTCTGACCCTTAGGAGTAGTTGAACTTAAAGATTTTCCAGACACTTTTTACAGAATACATCACCAATCCTCTTCATTCGAACCTGTGCATATAAATGGCTGTTTGGATAACCTTTTTTCTTATTTCAGGTCCCCCTGTCAAAAGCTGATCATAGGGTTTCTCGCTGCATGAGCCCTTAAGATCAGCTGGTAGCAGCAGGAGAGCTGTAATTTCAATCTTTGTTTTCCCTGCAGCCCATTGTTTCTGAGAATGTCCTGCGTTCCTCATGCTTCATTGCCAAGAACTCTGCGGGATGTCGATAATCCTCCTCCATTCTCAAAATATATTCTAATAGAGTTTATGTCAAGGTGTCTACTGCACACCAACCCCTTACTGCTCACTGGTGCATTGCTGTATAAGAAATTCTTTATTTTTAGAGAAAGTTACCAACATATTCTTTGTGCAGTGCATTTTGAGTTATTCTAGGGTGAAAGCAAAAGATGCATTCTGTGCCCATAACTATGGTAATATATAGCGAACCAAGGGGATAGGGTAGAAATAGAGTGAAACCCAGATTGACACTGTGACCAGTGAAAAGTAGCTGTGTTCTAAAGTGCTGATTTTTAACTACTTCTTGACTGGTTAGTCTACCCCTTACCCCTTTCTTACCAGGTTCATTTTTACTTTTCTTAGTACATGTGGGGTTTGAACACACTATTGCTCTCTCGCTCTTGGTCACTCTACAAAATTTTCTACATGACACACAAGGCCTTATTTTTTGTAATTTTTACATTAGATCATTATCATTATCTTTTTAATAATTTCAGAAAAAAATTGTAAATATTTTTTTAAAAGTCTGTTTTTCACATTTTTATTTATGTTTTTACAGCAAAAGTGGTGCTAAAATAAGTTTTTTAAGTGTGTCACTTTTCCGTAATGGACATTTATATATAGGT
Organism: Phyllomedusa bahiana; assembly: GCA_025379985.1. Taxonomy (NCBI): domain Eukaryota; kingdom Metazoa; phylum Chordata; class Amphibia; order Anura; family Hylidae; genus Phyllomedusa; species Phyllomedusa bahiana. The sequence goes on from JAODAL010000239.1 coordinate 154,168, forward strand.
GATATAAAATGTTAGGGTGGTCAGGGGCAAGACTAGAAGTTATGGAGCCACCCCGATCATGTGACTTGGGATGGGAAGGAAGAAGATGGGAGGCTAATCTATATATCCAGAACTCATTAAGTGCTGTATATACAAAGATCTGGAAGGCAGGGCAGGTAATAAACAGTAGCTGCCTTCCCACTGGAGAGCCCGGTTGCTGCTGATAGCCAGCTCCTCACCCGCTACACACTAAGGGTGACATGTATAAAATTTGGCGCATCGACACAATTTTTCACATCTTTTTTCCCATGTAAAATATGCCTGAATATATGAAAGTGGTGAATGCATGATCATAAGTGAAACCTAAGGTTCGTGGCGCGACTCATGTCGCACGGTAGAACTTTGGCGCATTAGTATATTTGACATACAGTAATAGCCGGCACACCATAGGCCTTGCTGAGACTTGTGGTGCAACATGCAAGATCACTACCACAGTTTCTATTCACTGACATGCTATTCTGACACCTTTTATTTTATTTCTAGCCTGCTATGATGATGTGTTTGTAATCACTGATAACACTATGCTAACTCCGTAAATACATGATTGAGAACGAGATTTATGGTAGATGCTAATAATTTATATAATTTAATTTTAAATTATTTTAGGTTAATTTAAATCTTAAATACATTTTATAGGAGATCATTTTTTATTTTTGGGATCTTATATAATTTTTATTAATTTTATATTATAAAATTTATTATGAAATTGATATAATTAAATTTGATATATTTTGATAGTTATCATAAATTACTTTTTATTATTTTACTAGTGAAGGTTGAGAAATAAGTAACATTTTTTGCCCTAAGTGGCGGGCCAGGCACACGCGCCATATATTGGGAAATTAGGACCCCTTCATACATGTCGCCCTAAGTCTGCTTACTGTGTTTTAAAAAGACCAGTTAGAGTTAGATATCCACCAACCTGATGTTTTGAGTCTATGGATGGTCGGCAAGTAGTTAAGATACCATAATAAGCGAAAATAACATGAAAAGGTCTCTATTAGAACTTAGCTTTGAACTCTAATCCTGAAGAAGCACCATGATGTTCCAAATAATTACAAGCTCCAGATATAATGTAACTTGAGTTATTGTGTAACCAATGAGGCTAATTGTTCCGCCTTTACCACTCATCAAAATGTTCTATTCAGAGGCAGCCACTCATTTCCGACAGTGGTTTGTAATAATGAAGAGCGACAATCTAGAGCTTGCGGCGTGTAAATACAATACCATAAATCAAGCTCAGTGTGTACTGCCACATAGAGCACTCAATGAGACAACATAGGCAATGTGTAATGTTCCTACCTGAGCTTTATTTCATGTCATTGAAAATGTAGGTCTTGTAAGTCATTATCTACTCTTCAGTGTAAATGATTAATCGCTGGCTGTTTAAATCCGTTTTAATCTTGCTATAATGTAACATTATTGGAGTGCCAGATTCCGTAGCTAAGCAGTAGGGAAGCAGAACAGATGTCTTTGATATGATCGAGTATAGAAGGGGGTGCAATGTCGCTGATTTTTAACTCTATGTTCACCTAGACACAGACAACACGATAGGTCCATATAACTGTAGTTAAACAGATGCACAAGTCTAGTGAGACTCTATAACAATACTACTGCACCTATACACCAGAAAACATTCTAGACTGCAATGAATAGACAAAGTTCTCTCAGCCAACACAATCCTGTAGCGTACCATACATGCATCTGAAAACAGAAATATCTTGTATATTAGCCGGAGAATACCAAAATACCTTCTTTGCCACGGATTTGCACTTTAAATGTGGCATGGACTAGTGACATTCAATGGGGCTAATCCAGGGGTCTCAAACCTAGCCAGGTAAATGGGCTGCATGTAGTAATGATTTCACAATTGATGCAATACAGACCTATTGCCCAGGTTGTATCAATACCAAATATATGTACTTTTTTCATTTATTTTGTGGGATAGGCATTTGTAAATTTATAATGGGGAAATAGGTTATGTGTGTATTTTACTTGATTTTATTTTGTTCTTTTGTACTTTTTTTTTACTTGTCCCAATATAGGTCTGCACTGATCGATTGTGTGATCCTTGTCATAATGCATTGCAGTAAATGACTGTACTGCAGTGTATAATGCCAACTGTCAGTCAACCTGTCAGACACTGCCTCTATAAGGCACAGACACATCACAGAAAGACTTAAAGGGGCTGTTTCACTACATTTATTCATCTTACCTCAGTCCTGTTGAATTCAGGGGTGTGTTTACTGGCTTTACTGGCTAAAAATGGCCTGCAGTGATGAGCTTCTGAGGATACCAGGTCTGCAGTTATAGCGACCAGCGCTAACAGCCTATTAGAAGAGGTAGAACAGGTCTGTAGCTATAGCGACCTGAAGAGCTGATGCAGCTCATACAAGAGGGGATATCTAGGAATAAGTAGTACACTGTTAATGGACACATATTGCAAAGTGACTTGTTTTTGCAAGATCTCTAACATAAAAAGCAATCCTTATAGTGAGACAACCCCTTTAAGGCTGTTTTTAGGCTTCCGGATGTCATGGCAACTATTGGCACCCTGTGATCACACAGCAGGGGTGTCGATGGAGGACACAAGGAACCCCCTCCCTCTATCAAATCTCTCACATGTTGCGTTCATTATAGACCACCGCATCTAAGGAGTTAAAAGGCCTCTCTGCTGTTCCGTGAATGTTTTGGAAACTCCAGTGCCCATGGCAGCCTTAGGGTCTGCATGTGGCCCGTGTCTTTGAGACATGGCTAATCCAGATCCTCGCTACCTGTTGTGCTGTCTGTATTGACATTTAACTTATCTTTTCTCAGTACCACAGATTCCAATTACATATATGGGACACAGTTTAGGGGCTGAATTCATGCCAATTCCAGCAAGTATTACACATGGATTCAGTGCCAAAATCTTGTCATGTGAACGCGGAATAAAAATTATTTTACTCACTTTTGACCACAACATTATTACTTAAAGGGGATTTATCGTTTGAGCTGCTCGTGCTCTTCAGCTAATTTTCTCAGATTGAGTTTGAAATCCAGGGGCGTGTCTCTCCTGTCAGCAGGCGTGTCTCTCCTCCCACGAGGCGTGTCTCCCCTCACTGAAGAACTGTGATATCATCATTTTGTTTGAAGCAGGAGATGCAGAAGGTTGTCTGGATATAACAGCTCTGTAGCCTCCTGCATGCTTATGTCTGCAGCCTTGAGGCTCCACAAGCTGCAGCAAGCACCTATTATATCTATTATATCTCTTAGTTTACACACTGAAAGCCAGCAGCTTTTACTTCTGTTCTTGTGGTATTCAACCAAATTGTACTGACAACAGGCAGAGACCTTTACTCAACTACAAGGACAAATGTCAGCTTCAAGTAAAGATCTCTGCTTGCTGTCAGTGATATGAGTGAAAACAGTGGGGGGAAGAAGCAAATCAGCTTTGAGAGAAGAAGCTGCTCAACCTGTAACTCTCTTGGGCTGATGGTGTAATGGTAGAATGTTGGTTTTACAACGAAGGGGTTTGTCGTTCTAGTCCTCTCACAGGGTATATTCCCCCCCCCTAAATTCTACACATATGTAGAGAGACTTAAAATATATATGTCAATCTCTATAATGATATATATATACACATACATAGCTCCCCTATATCATGTCTCATCCCCGAGAGTATATGCATTGTATCACATATGTTGGAAGTGCTTGGTGTGACTGTGAGGATGGGACACTATATAGGGGAGCTTTCTGTGTGTGTGTGTATATATATATAAAATTATAGATGTCTACACATATATTTTCATATCTTTACATATGTGTACAATTTATAAAAGAAAAAAAAAAAAAACAATGGGACTTGAACTCCCAACCTCTGTCTTGCCAAGCTGATCACCTATGCACTGCACTACACAAGCAGCTCATACAGAAACAGTGTTGAATCCTTATGTTATACACTACAGGTGATGACGTCATAAGGAGGCGGGGCTTGCATTCGATCTGAGGAACAGAACGCCCTCTTTTCCAAGTAGCAGCTTAAAGGGGTTGTCTCACTATGAAGATCATAGTTGAAAATGTGGGGACCAAAAATCTATGGATGTACGTCCTTGGTTACTATTGGCAAAGTGCTACGGTTTTAGAGAACGGGCTGGTTTACACGTGCTGAGCAATGGTGTGTGTTTACTGGTCAGGGAAGCAGTCTGTCCTGCCCAGGTCGTGCACATGCAAAGGAAAGGCAGTTAAGAGGAGGGGCAGAGATGTGTGTATTGGCAGGCAAGGAGGAGAAGCAGTGAGAGGACATGCAGGGGGTTGTGGGTATTGTGTGTATTGTATTAATAGTTATACCCATGCATTACAGGAAGCATAACTTGAAAGTTTTGATAATCGCAAAATCTTTGACAAGATAAAGCAGCAACGTCTGCTTGAAAGTTCAGAGTCCTCACTGGTTAAAATGGTACAAATGGTAATGAACTTCTCTACCTTACAGATGGTAAGAATTTGGTCGATTGTCACATGACTCTTTTATCTCACAATTAAGGCTCTAGATCAACAAAAGATGTAAAGTATACCTAACAACATTTTGGACAGATGGCACATTTCCCGTTAGTCATAAATGATTGATCTTCAGCAGGATTATTACAGCAGCTATCACTATGTTTAGGGATATTAAATGCTATCCTACTTTCTACAGAAAATTTTCCAGCTTTCCACCAGAAGGATGAAACCTGTCTTTCTATGGCCATCTTTAAACAGCACCCCCGTAAGTCATCTATCCCGTTAATCACTATCCATTGGAGTGATTTTTTTTTGCTTTTATTAATCCCTATCTTCCAAAAGCCATAACTTTTTTGATTTTTCTGTTCACATTGCCATACAAGGGCTTGTTTCCTGCAAAGTGAGTTGGAATTTTTATTCGTACCATTTAACGTCTCATATAATGTACTGAGAAACTAATGAAACTCATTTGTGGGGTGTAATGGAAAACAAAAAACACAACTGCGCTATTGTTTTTTTTGTTTCTTTTTTATAGAACCCACAGTACGGTAAAAATGATATGTTAACTTCAGTCTGTGGGGCAGTACTATTACAAAAATACTGAATTCATATAGTTTGCTACTTGTAAACCTAAAATAACATGCAAAAAAATTTAATAAAAAAAAGCTTTGCTGCGCATCACCATTTTCTGATAGGAATAACTTTTTATATTTTTCCATTGGCGGACCTAAGCAAGAGTTAGGTTTTACTGGTACTATTTTGAGGTACATACAATTCATTTTATCACTTTTTATCCCATTTTCTCTCAGATGAGAAGCAGAATGTGAGCAATTCCGGCATTGGGCATTTTTACACTGTGAAATAAAGTGATATTTTATGAAATTGGACTTTTATGGAAATGACAATACCAATTATGCTTTCATGAATTTTACATGGTAAATATTATCAATAGAAAAAGTTGTATTATTTCAATATCTTCAAAAATATTTATAAAATTAACACTTTTAACAAGCTGTTTTGTATCTTTAAAGGGGTTGTCTCACTCCAAGGATTGCTTTTTATGTTAAAGATCTTGCAAAAATAAGTCACTTTGCAATATTTGTCCATCAATAGTCTCCTACCTATTCTGAGATATCCCCTCTTTTATGGGCTGCATCAGCTCCTCAGGTCGCTATAGCTACAGACCTGTTTGATGTATCCTGATAGGCTGTCAGCGCTGGTTGCTATAGCTACAGACCTGGCTTCTACTGCATCCTAGTGGAAGCCAGTAAACACGCCCCTGAATTCAAAATGAAACCAAGAAAACAGGTCTGAGGTAAGATGAATCAATGTAGTGAGACAACCCCTTTAAGGGGTTATGTGACTGCATAATGGCTTTCCTCAAAACCCTGCAATACTAATGTAGTGCAGTGTAGTGTAGACTAACTGCCCATAATATTACATTCTATAGAGGTAGTAACATGGCAAACCTGGGAGCCTTCATTACAAGCCTTAAAACATTCCTCATTACCCATCACTAGATTGTACTGTTTCAAATGTGCTTCTCCTCTTCAGTACAAATTAGCATTTTTGATTGGATGTGTGAGATGCTGTGTATACTGTACTGCTTATGGACATCATTTTTCCTGGAGGAGATCTACCTTGTAGAAAGTCTTTAAGGCAATGTACTGTATTATGGGAAAAAGTATGATTTATGTAACATGGTGGGCACCTGCAAAAGTCCCCAGGCTGGTTTCTTGTGGACCACTGAAATATGGCAATAAAACTACATAAATCTCCAGATTTCCTAAAACCTTCACATGGGGAAACGGTGGGTTGTCCCATTTATGTATGCAAAAAGTCACTATGAAAAAGTCACCATTTAGCCATAGCCCAATGGAGCTATGTAAATTCAGTTTTCACACCCAACATATTGTGTATAGTCATTTACTGCTGTCATTCTTAAAATTAATCCACAGGGATTATAGTGAACAGTAGTGATATTTTAGGTTGTTGTAACTTTAAAAAGGCATTCAAAAGGATTTTAATAAAATAGATGGGAAGACATGCAGATTATTGGGCCAATTTCATCTCCTGCCAGCTTCTCAGCAATGTCAGTATATGATGATCCCATTATAGACAGTATTATATTAGGAAGCAAAAACATTTTTTTACTTACAATTCTACAGAGTTTCTTTCACAGAGCCATAACATGCAATGCTTTCTCCTCAAAATCCCAGTATGTTTTTTGATGGGGTGAAGCATGCTCATAAGAAGCAGTTGGCATGAATGGTTAAACCAGAAAAAAATCCAGGGTCTGAGTGGATACAGCATGATACAGAGATCACTGATGAATTCAGTTAGAAAAGTTTAACATGAATAAACCTCATAAACCTGAAGGTTTCCATCATCTTGTTCTTAGAGCGTTTATCTTCATTTTACTAAACTATAAAGCTACAAAATAGTATTAAACCAATTCAGGCCAGCACATATGCAGTAGATAAGGATAAAACTGCACCCTTTATTCTTAATATGCCATAAAGTAAGTTCACATCGTGACAGAGAAAGATTCAGGCGCGTTTCAGGCACCTAAGTGCCCTTAGTCATTGCAGAGAACAACAAGTCAAGCAAACCCTTAACCCCTTAAGCCCCAGGCCTGAAAAGTAGTTAATGACCAGACATTTTTTTAGTTTTTGCCTCCTTGCGTTTCAACAGTTGTAACTTTTTATTTTTTCAATGACGCAGTTGTATGAGGCCTCGTTTTATTCGAGACAAGTTGTACTTTATGGGGGAATAGTTCACTTATAAATAATTGCAGATTTTTTTTTATTTTACATTTTTTTACACCATTCACATTTCACACTTAATAACTTGTTTGATTAATTCTACAGGTTATTACAATTGTGTGGATACCTAATATGTGTAGGTATTTGTGTGTGTGTAATATATGCACAATTATTTTTTATTAAATATTTATTTTTATTTTATTATTTATTTTGTAATCATTTTTTTTTAGACTTTTTATGTTGTTTACTTTTTTTTTTTTTTTATAACCCCTGAAGGGAGAACTGGTTTACATTTTTTTTACACTTAGTAATGTATTAGCATATTCATATATGCTAATATATTATAATCTGTGTCAGTCTGACACAGGCAGTGATCGGGACAGCACACAGTCTGTCCTGGTCACTAGCTTGTTACACAGACAGCCCTGGGGCCACTCTAGGTCCCCAGCGCAAACTGTGCAGCCGTTCTCTGGGCTCTGTTGGGTCACCAGCCGTTGCAATCACCCGACAGAAACCCTTTGGTTGCGCTGCGGTGACGATCCGCCGCAATCAAAGGGTTAAGCACCGGGGAGCGGCGATCTCCCCCGCTTCCCGGTGGTCGCAGGAGATGCTCTGGGATCAGGGCTGTGTTGTACAGCCCCGATCTCAGCGCAGCTGCGGCGTCGGGAGCCGCAAACTCCGATGTCTACAGCGACGCCAAGAGACGTCGCTGTAGACGAACGACCTGCACCAGCCGACGTCAAAAGACGGTGGGCAGTCATTAAGGAGTTAAATCCTACCAACACCTGGATTAAAATAATTGCAATTACAAAAAATGAGTCTCAACTGTGTGGAGCAGACCAAACACATGCTGTAACCAACCTACCGTCTGTTTTCTGGAAACACGTGATACACTCCAAACCAGGAAATGCTGCGTATAATGAAGAAAGTGGTAAAGACTTGGAGAAACTCCTAAATTTTGGCTGTTTCTTTTGGATATGTGCCACACAGGTGAGTATCCTTTCTTGTAATTGCAATCATTTTAATCTAGGTATTATTTAAGGTTGTGCTTGACCTTTTTCTCTCTGCTATGACTAAGGGCACTTACAGTAAGTGCTTGAAACATGTAAGTGGAACTTTCTCTGTCATGATGTGAATTTATTTTATGGCATGTCGAGAAAAAAGGACGTTGCTTTCTTCTCATCCACCGCATATGTGCTGGCCTGAATTGATTTTAAAACCTTTGAATGTCACACCTCTTGGAGCAATGTAAGTGCATGTTTTGCTGTTGATTTTTCCTGCATTGTCAAGGTGAGTTGACTTTATTTGTGTTACTAGTACAATACTAAAGGGCCAGGGAAATGCACTTTTTAAAAGGATCAGAAGCAATGTTTGACAACTTTTGGAAATGTATTCGAGTCAAACTCGATAAAAAATATATCATTACCAAAAAGTTTCATGGCAAGCAACAAAGATGTTAATAATTAACTTCTTTCTAATATTGTTCAGTACATGTACTGATTGTATAAGGTAAATTGGTTTGGACAAATTATGTTAAGAGGGGTATCCCATCACAGCAACCTCTGTCCATGTTCTATTAGGACAATGTTAACCATGGGCCTCCTCTATGAGCCAGAATGGAGCACTGCTCTGGTGGACTTGAGCCATCCATGCGATACACGGACAGTCATTCTAAAGTTCCATCAAGTTATACTAAATTTGGCCACTGCAGAGTAATGATTGCCTTACAGCGGCTTTTTAGGGTAAAAAACATCAAAGACTCATGGCAAACATCTTAAAGCTACCATGGCACCTCTCTTGAAGAGCTAATATCCGATAAGTCACCCTTTAAGAACCACTTCAGTTTGCTTTTAAGTACCTTTCCTTACCTACAGCTGAATACAGGATTTCTGGCTGATGTAACAATCTCCGTTAGATTAATTGATTTGCTCTCAGATTAGCTGAAAAACTCTGTGTTTTTGATGCTTACAGGAAGTTTGTCTCTCTATGCATTCCCATGAGACTGACTTTGAACCTCCCATAAGAATTCATAGAGAGATTCACTTCCAGGTCACACAATCATGCTGCGTGTTTCAGCAACTCTAAGTTCAGGTCAAACTCGATGGACATGTGTCTTCTTTCAACCGTACTAACTATGTAACTATGTAAATGACAAAGTTGCAGCAGTGAGGAATCCTGTATTCAGCTACAGGTAAACAAAATTACTGGCTGTACCGTGTACCTAGAAGCAATTTCTAATGAATTTAGGGGGATAAAAATCTGAAGACTTTCCTAAAAACAAATGTTTCCACAGAAAAAGCAACCGGTATGGTTCAACCACATAGAGATGTCCATTGTGCTGTGACAAAGTCTTCTTACTCCTTTGTCCACTGCAGCGAAATATAAGGTTTGATGCACTGTGTTCTTCGAGAGATGTAGAATTTTCTGAAAAACAAACTTTCTCTTTACCTAATGCAGGGGAACTAATAACTAATGCAGAAAATAGGTCTATCAGGATGACTGCAATCATTTGAGCAAGTCCACAAATTAAGTGGATATTGGAATCTCAGAACTATTTGCCTCAGCTATTAGAAAATAATCTTGCACAAACTGATCTTCAAATTGTTTTATGATCGTGAAGTACATTGTCAACACAAAATTGTGTATGTCGGTGGACAATGGAGCTTATCTAGCCATACGCAGCTTAGAGGAGCGTGCATATCAATAATTCACGTCAGCAATGGCACTTGCCACAAGCTCCATATTTCTAAAGGTATTAGAACATTTTCTGAAGAATTGTGTAAAAGACAAAGTAATTATTTTTCGTCTTTGTAAAGAAGGGGGTGAATACATATGTAATGTTACACATTTCTGAAAGTAAAGGCTTATGCCCACTGGGATATAACAGGATGCAATGCAATAGTCGTTAGCATGCCATAGGGACACATGTCCCTATTACTCTGATATTCAAATTTCTATGGGAAGAGAGCTAAGTCTCTGGTGCTACCTTTTGGAGGTAGCATCTGTTTCACTCACATGTATCAATTAAAAGAGCCTTAAAACAAGACTGTTTTAAAGAGAACCTGTCAAGTGGTTTATCCTACACTGTCTTGCAGAAGGATATGCAAGGAGGAAAAGGGACTGATCTCTGTGATATGTAGGTTCCTAGAATTTGAATCAGGATTTCTAAAATAAGAAGCAGGGAAAAAAACAAAAAAACAAAAAGTGAGACTGCTGCTTACCCTGCCCACATACAGTGATTGACAGTTGGCACTGTACACACACTGATACTGGAAAAGCTGTCAATCAATGTATTTGGGCAGGGTCAGCAAGACTTCCACTATTTCTTAAGGGTGCCTCTACACGGGATGTACAAAATACTGGTTGGATTCTGCTTTAGAATCCCAGAAGCAATTAGTCATCTTTTGGATGGTTTTGGGGGACGGTTCTGTCAGTGGTTTGTGGATTCGCCATCCCCCATAACCATTGAATTGCCCATCTTCTGCATGAAAACCGGATAGAAGATCCGACCAATAAACCATGCCGTGTGGACGGATCTTAAGGAATCCTGTCAGTAATTTTACTCAGAAATTCTGCTCCAAATCATATAAGCCTTTGTATCACAGAGCTCAGCATCTCTCCCTTTATCACATACTTCCCTCAAATAGTGTAGTATAAACTATCTGACAGGTTTGCTTTTAGCCACATAAGTACCTCCTCTATAAGGAAGAGTCTCCCATCTACAGCCAGCTGTTTCTCATTGTTTTGCACAATATTTGGCTCTAGAGTTCTACCTTTATTTCCATATTGCATTTCCCAGGAAGCATTGCGTGGCCTTTAAGTGTCCCTACGCCATTATGGTGCTCTCCTCAAGGAGAAAAGTTACCCTCCCCCGTTAGAGCCAGTGACTCTTTAGAATGGTTTTCAAATGTCGGACCTGTTTTTGGTATGTTACATTCTTCAAGTTTTTCGCATATTATTGAGTTATGACACAAAGGGCCACCTGTATGAACCTGTTTAGGTCTAAAACTCACTTTTTTGCCCATAGTTTACTATTGGCAAAAAAGTGAGTTTTAGACCTAAACAGTTTCATACAGGTGGCCCGAAGTGCATTAACCTCTTAAAGAAAAAAAAAATTGTTTTTCTTTTTCATTGTTTTTTGTTTTTAATCATCACATCACCATCAAATCTCTTTTAGTTTTCAATGAATACAGCTGTATAAGGTCTTGTTGTTTTTGAGACAAAGGGCTTGTTCACACGGAGTTTTATCTCCGTGTTACATCCGCTTTTTAGATCCATCTCTGGGACCGACAGGACAGACCCAGAGACGGATCTAACAATTAGCAGTGAGATTATCACTGCGGGCAATGAGGAACATGCAGCGGCGTTCACATGAGAGATCGCCGCTTCGTGTTCTCCAACTCCGTCTTTTAAAGAATTGACAATTCTTTAAAAGACGGAGCCGACAGACAGGAGGGGAACACGCGGCGGCGATCTCTCATGTGAACGCCGCTGCATGTCCCTCATTGCCCGCAGTGATAATCTCACTGCTCATTGTTTAGATCCAGCTCTGGGTCCGTTCTGTCGGTCCCTGAGACGGATCTAAAAAGCAGATGTAAACACGGAGTTAAAACGGTGTGTGAACAACTAGCCCTAATGGTATTTTTATTATTGACTATTCTTTTTTATATTGTTTATATTTTTTACATAATAAAAGAGACAAGGGAGCGCTTTCATTTTTTAAAAGTTGTTTTTCTTTATGCCTTACAAATCGGTATTGAACTTTTTTGTGATTTTTTTTCTTTTATGTCCCTCCAAGGAACTTGAAATCACTTGGTATGTTTCTATATTGCAGTGTATTTTGCTACTGCTTGTAGCAAAACTAAACTTGACAAACAATGCACCTTGTCATGGCACAGAGTGTTATCTTAACTTTTGGATGGCTTCAAATTACAGGTAAGAGTAGATGACACAAAAAGTTGTATTATCACGGTCAAACTAATCTCTGCTTCATCCGGATTTAGAAAAGTTTAACAAGATGATGTTATGGCATTCCATGTTATCTGACCTTTGATTACAACAAAAGTCATTACAAAATATGGAAAAGGTTGAGATAATTTTATGTGCTGTGATATCATGGTGAGTTATCTGTTATCTTTATCTTTGCTACTTCTATTGCAGCTGTTTACTATAACAACCTGTTTCTGGCAGGGTGTAATGGAAATACCAAGATGTCAGACATGAATACTGTACCTTTACTAGGCTTCCATGACAAACCCTTAGAAATTCACAATTGTGTAGCAGAGTGTACTGGGGGGAGAGAGAGCCATCTTCTTTTGTCAAAAACTTCATATACTAAAGTGGCATTATGCTACAGAAGTTAAAGCGAACCTGTCGAGGGGTTTATGCTGCCCTACCTGAGAGCAGGATGTGATAGAGGGAGAGAAGCTGAGCTCTGTGATATATAGGGTTGTATGATAGAGGAGAGAAGCTGAGCTCTGTGATATATAGGTTTATATGATAGAGGAGAGAAGCTGAGATCTGAGATATATAGGGATATACTATAGAGGAGAGAAGCTGAGCTCTGTGATATATTGGGTTTTATGATAGAGGGAGAGAAGCTGAGCTCTGTGATATATAGGTTTAGATGATAGAGGAGAGAAGCTGAGCTCTGTGATATATAGGGATATATGTTAGAGGAGAGAAGCTGAGCTCTGTGATGTATAGGGTTATATGATAGAGGGAGAGAAGCTGAGCTCTGTGATATATAGGGTTATATGATAGAGGGAGAGAAGCTGAGCTCTGTGATATATAGGGTTATATGATAGAGGGAGAGGAACTGAGCTCTGTGATATATAGGGTTATATGATAGAGGAGAGAAGCTGAGCTCTGTGATATATAGGGTTATATGATAGAGGAGAGAAGCTGAGCTCTGTGATATATAGGGTTATATGATAGAGGAGAGAAGCTGAGTTCTGTGATATATAGGGTTATATGATAGTGGAGAGAAGCTGAGCTCTGTGATATATAGGGTTATATGATAGAGGAGAGAAGCTGAGCTCTGTGATATATAGGGTTATATGATACAGGAGAGAAGCTGAGCTCTGTGATATATAGGTGTATATGATAGAGGAAAGAAGCTGGTCGGATATATACATGGTTTATATGATACCTGGGAATGAGAACTTGAGCTCTACGTAGAATTTCATTGGTCTATATGCATTGTAGCAGAGTAATCGAGCTCTGTATATAGGTTTATATGATAGAGGGAGAGGAGCTGAGCTCTGTGATATATAGGGTTATATGATAGAGGAGAGAAGCTGAGCTCTGTGATATATAGGGGTATATGATACAGGGAAAGAAGCTGGTCGGATAAACCCACTGGCATTTCTCCTGTGCCGTGGGAATGAGCCCTAACCCATCTGACAGGTTCCTTTTAAACAGTCAGAATTTCAGTTGGCTCTGATTCTGGCCATTGTAAGCAGATATCAGCTGTATAATACAGCCAGGGTCTGATTCATATGTATCTCTACATGTTTGCTGATAAGTATATGGCAGGTGTCACCAAGAGGCTATCAGACGCAATATTATAAACTATTTTATAAGCCCATGGATTTTTTTTTCTTAAAGATTCCATGAAAATCTGCAATAAATGGTGGCATGCTGTTTTACATGTCATTTTATGGTAGCATTCACCTGTGGAAGCGTCGCTGCTCCAGGAGACCACTGTGCCTCGCATGGCTGGGATAGATATTCTATTTTTGCAATGTGTGCAGCTGTACAGGGACCCGTTCAAGTAAGGGGCCCACTGACCCCTTAAAAGCAGCTTCCTAAAGTCTATTTGATTGCATTTAAGAGATTAAACTCATATGTGGCTCACAATCGGGACATAAGGTGGGTGCTCTGTGATGAGCGATTGGAAACCAAGAAGCCCAAATACAGTTCTTGCACAGATACTACTCGTATATCACGCTTCATAAATTGTCTACGGGACCATAGTGCAGACATATAAGAACTCCCATAAATGCTAAATCTCATTCCAAAGAAAACCTTGAAAGGCAAGTTTCTTAAAAAATCCTTCAATGTGAAAAAAATAAAAATAGTTTTGTCAAACACTGATTTGTAATTACTACTTTATATCCATTCAAAATGGAAAGTATTCCAGCGCTTCCCTCTGCAGATCTCCCTGTGACCCCTCACTTCCATGTAAAAGTATTTCATCATGCGTCTTTTGATTTCATAGTGACCACAAGTTCTCCACTCTGCTAAATTGCTGCCGAAATCTCCATATAATGTGGTAATCTGTGAATTGCAGTTGCTATGGACACTATTTGAAGTAAGAATAAGCTGTTTACACCTCCACATCATGCAAACAAAAAGGTTCCACTGGATTTATGATAATAGTGACACAAAGAATGCTGATAAACAATTTATTTGGTCCAGCCATTCTGCACTTCAACATATTGCAATTTACCGCTTATAATGATAACAAAACTGAATTATTTTTCCATAATGTAATGTTCCAAAGCCGCCCAACTGTTAATATTATTGACAACAGATGATATAGTCACTTACTGAGTATACCTCTTCAGCATGTGGTTATACAACCTCAAATATATCACAGTTAGGGACCCGTCAGGAGAATACTAATTCACCTGATTAACATATGTGAAGTTTATCAAGTTGTGCTACATATAAAGGCAAAAAGTCACTTATATCACTAGATAGTGGGTATAAGCCTCCCTGATATGCGATAGATAGATAGATAGATAGATAGATAGATAGATAGATAGATAGATAGATAGATAATAATAAAAATAAAGAAGCTTAGAACGCTGCAACGTCACACAGGAATAAAAAAACAAGTTGTCTTTATTTCCATGCAGGCGACGTTTCGGCTTCCAATAAGCCTTTTTTTAAGCTTAAAGAAAGGCTTATTGGAAGCTGAAACGTCACCTGACATGGAATAAAGCACAACTTGTTTTATTTTATATCCTTGTGAGTGCAGCGGTTTTTCCTGTTTTTGATTCCTTGACCCGTGACGTGGGTTTTGCCGCTAGCAACCGTTCTTTATTAGTGGTGCTGCTTTTTTCTTTATAGATACTTAGATTGCACTAGTTAACATGTATAAGACAGACTGATATGTCATAGATAGATAAATGAATGGATAGACAGAATAGAGGGGGCACAATATGAGAAAGAAAGAAAGAAAGAAAGAAAGAAAGAAAGAAAGAAAAGAAAGAAAGAAGGAAAGAAAGAAAGAACGAAAGAAAAAAAGAAAGAAAGAAGAAAGATAAGACTTAAAGGGGTTTACCACAAAGGAATTTCATGCCTGGTTTCTCCTGTTTCAGCTTTCAGTGTGTTCAAAAGGAGGCAGGTATGATTTGTTTGAACTGCATATCATGTGACCCAGCAGCCTTGATTTCACAATGCCTTTCCCCACAGGTTGCTCACTCTAGTCGATCAAAGGTCTGTTCATGTAAAGAGCTGTGAGTAGCTACAATATAACTGAGTTGTTAGCCATTCGCCATTTCATCACAGGCATTCTAGATACAAATCCCTGCAGGAACCAAATGTGGATTTTTCTTTATGTACATACTGGACTGAGGATTCTTTTGTCTTTTTATTTATTTGCACTGCTGACTAATTACTAAGGAGCATAGAGGACAGGAGTAGAATGACAGCACCTAGGCTTGAACACTAGGCTTGCTCAGCAGTGAGTGTCTGTGATTACTAAGCAGGGATGAGACTGACAG
This sequence comes from Phyllomedusa bahiana, assembly GCA_025379985.1. Taxonomy (NCBI): domain Eukaryota; kingdom Metazoa; phylum Chordata; class Amphibia; order Anura; family Hylidae; genus Phyllomedusa; species Phyllomedusa bahiana. The sequence goes on from JAODAL010000239.1 coordinate 170,186, forward strand.
TAGCTGCCTGAGAGGAAAGGTTATGTCTGAGCATGTGCGGCCAGGACTTAGGAGCTATCACTGGTCCTATCCCCTGGAGACGAGCTGTACACTATGGATCACTAAGGGAACAGCTAAAACAAAAATGGTACAGATTATTTAAAAATGATGAATGGTGAAAATGTTTCTTATTTAATTTGCAAGCTTCCACATCAATTTTACTTTGTGGCAAACCCCCTTAAATATAACGGGGTTATAAAATAGATTGATAGATTGATTGATAGATATGGCAGTGGTAGTTAAAGAGAGCCTGCCAGTTAGTTCATGCTGCCTGAATGACAGACAACATGATATAGCTGCAGGTCACCCAATCCGAACAGCCTTTTAGGTTTAAACACTTGGTGAAGTTAGGTCGGGCACAGGGAGAAGCTGCTGTGGCTGGGAGAGATGTATCCGTTGTGCCACGTCTCAAAGCTCCCTCTGCTAAGTATGATAGCTCTCTCCCATGTTTGCCTATGTGTTTGCAGCATTTCAGGGTAAAACCCAAACGTTTGGGACTAGGTACCCTGCAGCTATTTCATGCCCCATCGAGTAGCTGGCAGGTTCCCTTTAATGTGTATCTGTTACTGGTTCCAGATTTCCTATTATGATTATTTGGTGGGTGCCGCTATAATGTAAATTTTTATTCCCACACAATAGTGTATCTGTATACCGTATGAAAGATCGTGTCTTATAATAGAATTTCTCTTTTAGAGCCTTGCTAATTAATATATCAGGGAATTACATTATGTGAGGTCCTTTTTATAATGAAATTACCTTGGTAATAAGATTACATGAGGTCTCTGGCAAAGTGTCTTTTTTTGTAATCTAATTGTAAAAATCCACCTAGCCCCCTGCTGCTCCACATTCACTCCTCAGATCCCCCTTCTGTGTGTGCTGATTTCTTCATCTCGGTAGCTGTGATTGGCTTTCATTAGTATAAGTTTTAGCTTAATCTGTATAAGAACTTTATGCATCTAAAAAAGAGACCTTAACAAAGTATTCCAGTCCTGGAGCAGGTTACAGTGCTAGGATACAGCACAAAATTTTGATCAGTGGCTATCTAACTTTTTACTCTCACTGATTCAGAGAATGAAGGGACAGAGTTACTCCTGCACTGCTGACTTTAATACAGCTCTATCTACAGGAATAGATGAAGGAGCCTGGCTTCTGTGGGGGCTTCACTTTATGGAACTGTGAGGTTTCTGACAGTCCTTGCAGTTTGCCATCACCTATATTAGTGGTGAAACCTTCTAAGTCCCCATTAAATAATTTCAGCTTATGGACAGCGCTGCTGAACATGGTGGTGTTACATTATATACAAAGATTAACTTGGCAGATAATGCACTATGATATCACGGTACAGAAATTCACACTTTGCCACATCCATAAGGGATAAGCCATAACTTTAAAACCAGTTGAATGGACTTATCAAACAGTGAGGTAGTTGAGGCAGCATTCCCAGCATTATCCAATGGTTATTGTCTAGCAAAAATCGTTGGAGCAAAGACAACCAGTAAACCAGTCACAGGGTATTGGGCGCCCAGCTCCCTTCAACACATGAGAGGAGAAGGCTAAAAAGTCTAAATCCACCAAAAACTCCTGTAGCACAAATTCTTGAAAAGGTTAGTTCTGGCTATGATAGAAGGTCATCATCACACACAGGGCATCGAGCTTAATACGTATGAATCTACTTAGGTGTAGACCAAGCAGAGCGTGCATGATGACCCTTTCTATCTCCAATAAGTATATCGTGTATGCAGCAAAACTGGACCATGGATGGAGCAATGGCAGAAGGTGGCCCTGGTGTGATGAATTTAACATCAGGTTTAACATCATGTAGATAGCCGGGTTCCTGTGTGTTACTCGGGGAAAAGATGAAACCAGGATGTACTGTGGTATGATGGCAAGTCAGAGGAGGCAGTGTGAAGCTCTGTACAATGTTCTGCTGGAAAATCTTGTTACCACCTGCCTACCTAAACATTGATAGACCTAGTATACCTTTATTTCACTCCAGTAGTAGTCCCTAATGACAGGGGCCTCTTTTAGCAGGATAGTGTCCCCGTAACACTGCAAAAATTGCTCCTTCTTCAGGGTTCAAGTGTTGACTTTTGTTTGCCCCAGATCTCATTTTGATTGAGAATCTGGTGGATGTGCTTTTGTCTCAGTGACTGGAGATTGGTCAGAAGACCATTACCGAACACCATGCAGAGACCTTCACAAGGAAATGTCTCACTAGTCCTACTCCTGAGAACATGGTGTGGGGTGGCATAATTTATGGTAGCTGGACCCCTCTAATCTTGATTTCGGGTACACTAACAGCTCTGTGTTACATGGATTGGGTCATGGAACCTGTGGCCATTTCTCCCAAAGTGTCCATTTTTCAGCAGAAAAATACCATGCTGCATGTTGCTTGTGTTACTGTGAGCAGCCTGCATCGCCTAAATGTGCTACAATGGCCCGCAGCTTCTCCTGATTTGTCTCCTATTCAGCACATCTGGGAATTCATTGATTGGCAATTGCAAAGGTATTTGTCAGCTGCCAATCTTTATGATTTGAGCAATCAAGTGCATTGAGCATGACATAACATTCCTCAAACAACTATTAAGAGCCTCACAGATAGCATGCCAAGCCGTGTAAGTGTGTTGTATTTCTGCATGTGGTGTTCATACTCAATACTGAACAGATCAACATTTTTTTAATATTTTGTGCACATTGTTTATCATTTGCATATAGGTAACATGTCTATTGATCCTGTGATTTCTATAATTTAATAATTTGTATATTTACTCCTCGATATTGAAATTGCAGCAACAGGAATTAAAGTCTTTAAATATCTAGAGTATATCTATGTATGTATATTCCAAGACTTTAGTTCTTGGTGTTGCAAAACATACTGTTTATATATGTCTTTGAATTCCAAGTTAAATTATTATGAAAATTTCCTACAGAGACACTGGAAGAGTCAGCGAAAGGCAAAGAACTGGACTTCCTTTGGAATGGTCTGACGTGACACTTGGTTGCCTCTCATCTCCCTTGAATGTGCTTGGAGTTGTGCGGCATTCATCATCCGGTTCCACAAGGCATTGATTACAATGAAGCGGTCACCAGTGTGTGATGGAGCCAAAGCACGTCCACTTCTTTACCTTTCTGTGATGGGTGGGGATAGGATACACTGTTCTATAATAGGCAACAACAAAGTCATGAATTAAACAGTGAGCCCTACGTTGTAAAAGTAAATGAATTCAATAGAAACAAGCAAACCATTCTTTATACAGTGCCAGATGTAATACAATGTAACCTTTACGAGAGATAAGCCGGATTATAGCCTATTAATAATTGTCACTTGAGTATACGACTTCAAAATCCCGAATTTTGTAGAAAAATACGTTTGGGCCCTATCTATAAACACTGTCATAGCATAAATGCATGGGACATAATAAAATGAATGAGTGTGGCGGCAGCTTTCAGAAAGGATATTGCCATACCTACAGGTTTGAGCACAATGTGCGGTCCAGAATCTGCTGTTTTCTACATACCCTTGAATTAAAGTGCACAGCAGCTGTCAGACCGCTCTGTACTCTTACTGTGACCTGAAATGAAAGGATTCAGTTATCTGCCCCTATCTAATACTTATCTCAAACTGTGCACTGTCTAAATAATCACTGTGGCAAATATAGCTATTATGACCAATGACGCCTACAGAAGGTAGAAAACTGAAATCCACTTCATTATATTAACATCGTGAGAATAAATGTTTGAAGTCTACTTTACTGACTACTCCCAGAGAGGCCTGAACACATGTTGCTATATGTCCATAATGTATGGGCCCATAGCAAAATTAAAGTGGGTCCCTCTTAATGTGGGTCTATAATTAGCCGTACCAACTCATTGGATTGTTTAAAGGCTTGGTGGTGTGGTGTGGGGATTCTCAGCTTGTTTATACATTTGATGAAACATCTACCCCCATCATGTTTTCTGTAGGGTGGCAACCCTTAGAAATAGTCATCATGAATTTCAGCCTGTGTTTCTTAGTTTGCAACACTCTTGAGGTCTTTTGCATAGTCTCCACATTTGCAGTCTGGAGGAAAGAGATAGAAGGGAATTGATGCACCACAACACCAACATTTAAAAGGGTTTTGCCTTCACAAAAATTGATGGCATACCAATAGGATATGCCTTAATTGTCAGATAGGTGTATGCCCCACTTCTGTGACCCATACCTATCTCCAAAATGGGTCCTGATTCTCCCAGCTCTGAATAAAGAAATGGCCATGCTTGCACAATCATTCTTTTCAATAGGAGTCCTGAGTACAGCTGAGTGGTTGTATTCAGCTCTACTCAGGGCTCCTGATGCAGTGAGTGAAGAGTAACTATCCAAGCATGGTTATTTTTTTATTTAGAAGGGGGAGTTTCGGTGTCTCGTTCTGGAGATAGCAGGATGTCCCAAATGTGGCACCATGGAAGGCACATCCTATCGATAGAACATCACTGTTTGTGATGGCAGAACCACTTTGAGGGACTTTTCAATCAGGAAATATATCATTACAGGGATTTCCAATCTTTACACAACAGCATAAGCATAATAGGCCTCGGTGGTAGATATATAACCAAGTTTTGGACAGGGGAACCAATGACCATACGAGGACATTATCAGAGCCCGTTATCAAAATACAGATGTACAGATATAGCAGAGTCTAGCTTGACCATGATATCACGGCTTTTGCGTTATCTGCTCTCATCTGTAAACAAAGGCCATTGAAAAGCATTAAGAAAGTAGAGATAACACTCTGTGCCGTGATATCACGGTGCATTATCTGTTCTGTTTAGTTCTGCTACATCTGAAGCTAGCATAAACGTGACATTTAACATGTTATGATAATTCAACTACAATGTAGTACAATTTTAGTACATTGTGCTAGTCATGTTAAGAATTGCTACATCTGTACACTTTTAATTGCATTATAACTAGTGTTGCACTTCAGATTTGAGTAGTGCTGTTTTGGCTGGACTCAAATTTTTCTGGCAATTGTAGGAAAATCATACAACCATTAACCAGCTTTTTCCAAACAGGAAAAAGGAAGTGAATCCAAACAATGAATGATAAACTTCCATCTGGAAAAAAGCTGGTTATCGATTTTCCAACGTTTGCCTAAAAAAATTGAGTCAAGCCATATCGGCCTTGCCTGAACCTGAAGCAGAACACTAATTGTAAGTTTTGATGGTATTGTTATGTACAGAGATAATTTTTAAATTAATACTATTAGGCTAAGTCCACACAGTACAGAAAAAAGACTGTATTTTTGGTGGTTTTAGTTTTCTAAAACCGCTGAAAATATGGTCGTTCAGCTTGTACACTTTAGGAGAAAAAAACGACCTGTAGTCTACACAGGTCGTATTTTTTCAGATCGTTTTCTTGCGCCGGCGGTTTTAGGAACATGTTATAAAAACGGCCGGTGCCTGACATCTTTCCATCTGCTTCCCATACATTCAATTGTACGGCCGACGTTAAAAAAAAAGCTAAAACCGACTGCAAAACGTGACAAAAACCACGGTCATTCATCGGACAAAAAAGGTCGACTATTGGATGTTTTTTGTCCGATGTTATATGGATCCAGCCTTCGTAATTGGTTACTATTTACTCATCTGTCCTAAAAACAGGTAAAACAAACATTAATGTGACACAACACATCAAATAACAGGATGCAGGAAACTTTAACTTGGCAGTTTTAATAGGATTTGCTGTCTTAATGGTCAACTACATCTATAGTTTCAAGTGATTGACAAATCATCATATGGGATGGTCTTTTGCTAGACCTTCCCGTGGAAATTGTAGCACATGCCCATTATTGTGTCTTATTTACAAAAAAAAAAAAAAATACAAATTTTGACTTTGGGAATCGTGAGCTAATTGTAAAGAGTCTCCTATCTATGAGAAAAGCAGAGAATGACTAAAAAAAGAATCTCTTGCTCTGAAGCACCTGGTATTTCTGTACATTATACTGTACATACAGTCCATTGATTTTAATGGGAACTATGTAGTTATTATTTTATTATTTGTTTTAAAGCGCTATTAATTCCAGGGCACTGTACATAAGAAAAAGGAGGTTTTAACAGATATCAGTACAAGTACAATAATCATGATCTAAATGAGTGACAGACTGGTACAGGGGGAGAGGGGACCCTGCCCACAAGGACTTACAATTTACAAGGGAAAGGAGATAGCAATTAGGGGTAGAAACTGTTTGTTTGTTAATGTAGAGGCAGCAAGGCTATTGTAGGTTATAGGCTACCCTGAAGAGAGAGATTTTGGGGTCAGTATCAAAGATTTACAATGTGTTGGGTTTGTGAGTTCCAGAATATGGAGGAAGGACGGGAAAAATCTTGGAGCTGGTTGTGTAAGGAGCAAAAGAAAGCATAGAAGGAGGTCTTGTGCAGATCGGACATTAGGGGCCACATCTATGAACCTGTTTAGGTCCAAAACTCACTCTTTTGCCCATAGCTTACTATGGGCAAAAAAGTGGGTTTTAGACCTAAACAGGTTCATACATTTGGCCCTAGATTAGGGAAGGTATTGGAAGATTAGGGTATAGATGTCTGAGGGGAACAGATTATAGACAGTCTCGTATTGAATGGTTAAAAGTTTAAACTGAATTTGCTGAGTAATGCGAAGACAGTGAATGTATTGGCAGAGGTCAATGAGAAGAGAGGTGGATTAACTGGCTTGTTGAGTTGGGGATGGATTGGATGTGGGCAAGAGTATTAGATGGGAGGTCAGAAGTTGAAGTACTCCAGGCAGGAAATGTTCAGGGCATGCACTCCAGGGCACCATTAGGGCAGTGCTGCCAGTACTCTTGTTAGGGGCCCTGAAAATATTTTACAATAAAGGAGCCCACTGATGTGATGCAAGATAGGAATTTGAGCCCTGGTGCTTTTGCTGTATGGGGCCTTGCAATTACTGTTGTGTTATAAAAAGAATGGGTTTTGGAATTATTTGTGAGTTTTAGTTGGCAGGACGTGATATGGGCTTGAATACTTTTTTCAGCTGCAGTAAAGCTGTAGAGGAATTAATAACTTGCCAGTTTCCTTCACAAATTCCAGCTGATCATTTAGGGTCTAAGCAGCAGGGTACCCTACAAAGAGCTCACTGTCAGGGACCCTTATTATAATAAATTATCCAGCCCCTTTCCAAAATACTGTGACGTGTCTGACTTTAGATTATGTTTCAGTTTCGCTGTGGATTTTATTCAATTCTTTTACTCGCCGTGTTTGTTGTCTCTCACATCAAAACCATTATTTTTGTATAACACCTTAAATAAGCTTCGGAGTAGGCTGTTTACAAAGTTGTAAATGCTCTTCTGTCACAGGACCCACTGACTCATTACTATTGTGTTGCCGCAAAGAGGTTAATCAGAAAAGCTGTAGAAAGAAACCATCTCTGTCTATTTCTATCCTGCTTTCCCAATTTAGCTCGAGCTGACAGGCTAAGCCACACTGGAGCAGAAGAATGAGATGCAATATGCAGTAACCATGGTTACCCAAAAAGTAGTTAAGGAGACCTGCGTGGATCAGCAGAAATCCCAGCGAGACACGCTGCTGGTTCTGCCTCTTTTCCCTGAAAGCTGGGAGAAGCATGTTGGAAAATGTAATTATTTCCTTCCAATTTCATCCTGTGTCACCTAACGCTTATTTACAGAATTAACCATTCCGGCATCTTCACATCTGTTTGCAGCTCGTGCTAAAAAATACTCTCTGATTATGAAATCATGTGAAGGTGACACATTGTGGTGATTTTTGTCCATAGGACTTTTCCAGATTTTTGCTCACAATCTGGAATATTATTATTATTTTACCAGTTCTGAGCCGGGAAATATTTGCATGTTTCAGATAAATCCAGGTCAACAGCGCGATAATGAGAGAGTCAATACTCGGCACAGCTTTCTGCCAGTTTGACAACAACTTTGATGTATCAGTGTGAAAGCTGGAAGAAGCCTAAAATCTTTATCGTAATGCTGACTGGGTTTTGAATACAAAATAAATGCTCGTTGCGGAGGCCGCTCTCTCGTCTCACTGAACTGGCACAGGATGCGAGGCCGGCAATGGTCAATCTCCCTGTATAGGCGCTGAGCGGCTGTACACAAACTGCAAATGAGAACATAGGGGGGATTATAGATCAGAAAATGAAGTGCATTCAGCACTGGGAAAATTCATGAATTTTTTTTTTACTCTAATGCAGAAGTCAAACAACAGCTTTGCTTAACTCGCCCGGTTTTATCAGGTTAAATTTATAATGAAGACAAATGCATTTTCCATGGAATATATTTTCTATGCTCACAAAAGATGGCTTGTTGGAGGGAGATGCTGGAGATAACTGGATACAGTATTTAATGAAATAGGAAAGACTCCGAGGTCAATGTGCAAGGTAAATGGCGCTTATACAATAAGCAGAATTTAGAAAAAAAACAACAATTCTTTCTATACATGGGTTCTGTAACATCTTACACACATTATAGGATACTACTAAAAAAATATTTAAAAGGTTATTTAAAGGCTAAGTCCACTTTGTAAAGCATTGCTTCAAAGTATGAAGCAAATTTGGGTATAGAGTCGTCCAAAAGTAGCCTACCGTTTTGAGTATGCCGCTTCTATGCAGACCTATGTGTGTCCATGGTCCATGTGTTGTGTTGTCAAAGTATGGGGATATAGGTAACATTTGTTTGCTGTTTGTAATTATGCAGACATATAGCTAGATGTACAAGCAGCATTCTTAATTTAAAAGGGTTACATAGTTACATAGTTAAATAGTTACATAGTTTGTAAGGCTGAAAACAGTTCAGACTGTTTTGCTAAAGTGTTGATCCAGAGGAAGGCCAAAAACCCCAATGAGGTAGAAGCCAATTGTCCTCATTTTAGGGAAATAATTCCTTCCTGACTCCAATCTGGCAATCAGAATAAATCCCTGGATCAATGACCCCTCTCCAGAATCCTAGTCACTCTAACTTGCTATATTATTACTCTCCAGAAATGCATCCAAACCCTTTTTGAACTCTGTTATTGAATTCACCATGACAAGTTCCTCTGACAGAGAGTTCCACAGTCTCACTGCTCTAACAGTAAAGAATCCCTTTCTATGTTTAAGTATAAACTTTCGTTCCTCAAGACGTAGAGGATGTCCCCTTGTTCTAGATACAGTCCTGGGTATAAATAAATCTTGGGAGAGGTCTCTAAATTGACCTTTGATGTATTTAAACATATTTATTATGTCCCCCTGAAGCCGTCTTTTCTGTAAACTAAATAACCCTAATCTTGCTAATCTTTCTGGGTATTGCAGTCCACCCAGTCCTTTTATTATTTTTGTTTCCCGCCTTTGTACCTGTTAAAGCTCTAAAATGTCTTTCCTGTACACTGGTGCCCATAACTGTCCACAATATTCCATGTGTGGTCTAACCAGTGACTTGTATAATGGGAGAATAATGTTCTCATCATGTGCATCTATGCCCCTTTTAATACACCCCAGGTTCCTGTTTGACCTGGAAGCTGCTGCCTGACACTGGCTGCTACAATTAAGTTTACTGTCCACCAGGATTACCAAGTCCTTCTCCATGTCACTTTTACCCAGCGTTTTTCGATTTAACATGTAGTCATGTAATGGATTTTTCCTCCCCATGTGCATAACCTTGCATTTATCTGTGTTAAACACATCTGCAATTTCCCTGCCCAGGCCTCCAACTTATCCAGATCCCTTTGTAATAACACATTATCCTCTATTGTGTTGATTACTTTACAGTGCTTAGTATCATCTGCATAGATTGATATTCTACTGTGCAATCCATGTGTAAGGTCGTTAATTAAAATGTTAAGAGGATAGGGCCCAATACTGAGCCCTGTCGTACCCCACTAGTAACAGTGATCCAGTCTGAGTATGCACTGTTAATTATTACCCTTTGTTTTCTATCTCTGAGCCAGTTACTTAACCACTTACACACATTTTCCCCCAGTCCAAGCATTCTCATTTTACTTGCCAACCTTTTATGTGGAAAAGTATCAAATGCTTTAGCAAAATCTAGATATATGACATCCAGTGCCTCACCCCGATCCATTCTAGAACTAACTTCCTCATAGAAGCTGATGAGATTAGTTTAACACTTAACAGGACCAATCCTTCATAAGCCCATGCTGGAATAGCGTTATACATTTATTTTCAGTGAGATAATCCAGGATAGCATCTCTAAGAACATTTTACCAACAACAGAGGTTAAGCTTACCGGCCTATAGTTTCCAGGATCACTTTTTGAACCCTTTTTGAATATTGGCACCACATTTGCTATGCATCAGTCCTTTGGGACATAGCCCCTTATTATACAGTCCATAAATATTAAGAATAGGGGCCTGTCTATGACATCACTTAACTCCCTTAGGACACAGGGATGTATACCATCAGGACCTGGGGATTTGTCTATTTTAAGCTTCATACGGCGGAGCTGCACTTCTTCCTGGGTTAGACAAGCAACACTTAAGTTGGAGTTTACCTCATCCCTCTACTCATCAACAGGAAAGTCATCCTTCTCGGTAAATACAGAGGTTACTTTTACTTTCTATGGCAATATGTCTTTCAGTCTCCAGCTTTGCTGCCTTTATGATTTTTTTACATATTTTATTTTTTTCCTTATAGTTTTTTAGTGCCTCTTCACTGCCCTCCTGTTTTAGAAGAAACACTTTCTTTTTTGTTATTTATTGCCTCTTTTACATCCCTGTTGATCCACACTGGGTTCTTCCTGTTTCTAATCATTTTATTACCATATGGTATGTACCTCTCACAGTGTGGGCCTAAGATGTTTTTAAAAATGTCCCATTTATTTTTTGTTCTGCTATTCTTAAACACCTGAAGTCAGAGCAAGTAAGACCCTTAAAAACCTGTGATGGGGAGCTGGTCACTGGTGACCAAGAGAAGGCAGAGGTACTAAATAGGTTCTTCAGCTCAGTATATACTATCAATGAGATAGTAGTTGCTGGGGATGGGCCAAGTGCAGATGTAGGTGGTGCCAGTACTGTTAATACATCATCTGCTATAATTAATTGGCTCAGTGTAGAAAAAGTCAAAGCCAAGTTAAATAAACTGAATGTGAACAAGGCTCCAGGCCCTGATGGCATTCACAGCCAAACCACTAGAAACACCAAATACCTTCAGGTAATAATGAATAAATAAGTACACACTTAAAATGTAACTTTTAATGCAACAATATAGTAAAAAGGGGAAAAATAATCCCTACAAGCCCTATTAATGTCTATCTATTTACACTATATGAAGATAAACGGAGTAACTGCCCTGAAAAAGGGCGACCCCGTATAACTAGCTAACTGAATCCCTACAATTCCCTAAAGCAATACCAAGACAAAAAGGAAAATAATACCAAACAAAAAAAAAAGTGTGAAATTAATCCATCACCAACCAATTAACGATTACTACATGAAGAATTAACATATATCTATCCCTCTATCCCAACGCGTTTCTTCCGCTGATCAAGCGGATTCATCAGGGGATAGTACAAAAAACATCCAAATGGTATTGCCAAAGATACATATGCAAAATATATGCTTACGTCCCTTCTTGTGCCATAATGTGTAGCCAATCCAGATGAAGGACAAGGGATCCTGGTAGATTCAAATAGATAATGCTTGGAGCATGATGGCATTCACCCAAGAGTTCTTAAAGAACTCAGCTCGGTTATCGGTGTGACCCTGTACATGATATTTAGAGATTCCCTGGTGACTGGTATAGTACCAGGAGACTGGTGCAAGACAAATGTAGTTCCCATCTTCAAAAAAGGTTCCAATTCTTGCCCAGTTAATTATAGACCAGTTAGGTTAACATCTGTTGTGGGAAAAATGTTTGAAGGGCTCATAAGGGACTATATACAGGAGTATGTTGACAAACACAATATTATTAGTGATTGCCAGCATGGATTTACTAAGGACAGAAGCTGTCAGACCAATCTGATCTGTTTTTATGAAGAGGTGAGTAGAAGTCTGGATAGCGGGGCAGCTGTGGATATTGTGTTTTTAGACTTTGCAAAGGCGTTTGACACTGTCCCGCATAAGCGTTTGTTAGGTAAATTAGAATCCATTGGGTTAGAGATAACAGTGTGTAATTGGATTAAAAACTGGCTGCTGGATCGTACTCAGAGAGTGGTGGTAAATGAATCCTACTCTGAGTGGTCCCCGGTTGTGAGTGGTGTGCCGCAGGGCTCAGTATTGGGTCCTCTCTTATTTAATGTATTTATTAACGATATAGTGGAAGGGATCAATAGCACGGTTTTGATTTTTGCAGATGACACCAAGCTATGCAGGGTAGTGCAATCTATGGAAGATGCTCATAAATTGGATGTAGACCTGGACACACTGAGTACTTGGGCATCCACTTGGCAAATGGGGTTCAATGTGGATAAATGTAAAGTTCTGCATCTGGGGAGAAATAATCTACAGGCATCATGTCCTAGGGGGAGAAAAACTTGGAGAATAGCTTGTTGAGAAAGATCTGGGTGTTCTTGTAGACTACAGAACAGCATGCAATGTCCATCAGCTGCCTCTAGGGCAAGTGAGATATTGGCGTGTATTAAAAGAGGCATGGACTTGCGGGACAAGGATGTAATTCTACCACTGTACAAAGCATTGGTGCGTCCTCACTTAGAATATGCTGTTCAGTTCTGGGCCCCAGTTTATAGAAGAGAGGTAATGGAGCTAGAGAGAGTAAAAAGACGAGCAACAAAACCTATAAGGGGAATGGAGCATCTTAGTTATGAGGAGAGGTTAGTAGAATTGAACTTATTTAGTCTTGAGAAAAGACGGCTTCGGGGGGACATGATTAATTTATATAAATATATAAATGGTCCCGACAAAAAGTATGGGGAAAAATTATTTCAAGTGAAGCCCGCTAAAAAGACAAGGGGACATTCCCCTCGACTAGAGAAAAAAGGATTTAATCTCCAGAACTGTGAATCTGTGGAATAGCCTGCCTGAGGAGCTGGTCACAGCAGGAACTGTAGAGAGTTTCAAGAAAGGCTCAGATACCTACCTGGAACTAAAGAATATTAATGCGTACGTAACTATGTAAAATTCTGGATCCTGGATGGTGGAGGCTCTGGGGTCAGAGATAGGGTTTCCACTGGAGCAGATTGGTTCTTGCCTTGTGGGTTCCAGGGCATTAACCAGTGGTGAGGCTGGGGTTAAAGTCCTTGTATCTCTCCCTCACCCACATTTTCCACATCTTTGGTTGAACTTGATGGACATGTGTCTTCTTTCAACCGTACTAACTATGTAACTATGTAACTATGTAACCTTGTCCCACTCAATACAGTTTAGGGCCTCCCTAAGCAGAATAAAATTAGCCTTCCTAAAATTCTATGTTTTTGTGGCTCCCTGACAAAAAAAACTCTCTTGAAGGATAAATGGAAATGTATTATGTTATGGTCACTATTTCCTAGATGCCCCTCAACCTGAACCTTTGTTACTCTGTCAGGTCTATTAGTCAATATTAAGTCTAGAAGGGCCTTTCCTCTAGTCGGTTCCTGCACCATTTGGCAAAGGTAATTATCATTAGTTATTGTCTCAGTACAAGGATAGCTTTTTATGCTAAAGATCTTGCAAAAACAAGTCACTATGCAATATGTGTCCATTAACCGTGTCCTACCTATTCTGAGATATCCCCTCTTGTATGGGCTGTATCAGCTCTTCAGGTCGCTATAGCTACAGACCTGTTTAATCTCTCCTTATAGGCTGCCAGCACTGGTTGCTATAGCTACAGACCTGTCCTTTACTGCAGCCTAGTGGAAGCCAGTAAACCCGCCATAAATTCAAAGTGAAACCAAGAAAACAGGACTAAGGTAAGATGAAAAGATGTAGTGAGACAACCCCTTTAAGAGATGAAGATGGGTGCCGGGTCAGGGATGGTCGACCTCAGATACCATCACTTTTCAATAGTCAGTTGATAGGAATGTTTAGCACAGTGCCCCTTGAATGCTCTTTCACAATGGGCTTTCCTAGTAATCTCAATTGTGGTACACCTTTAGAACCTCTTGGACTGTATCCCCTCATAAGTCTGAAGAAGAGTTTTTGCACGAAACATGCTATATTAATTCACATAGTGGATCTAAATTTTACTATAATATGAAAGATTAAATAAAATTAATGAGCATCTACCATTCTTGCTAGTGTCTAGATGTGCTGACCTTTCATATCCATTGACTATGGAGACATATTGGTCTGCATAAAAGCAGGATACAAAAAAGCTAAGGAGTAGCACTGTCTATGCTCAGCCCCTTTGCACAGTGCCTGGAGTCATTTTGTTCTTGTGAGTGATCAAATCCTCTGTGGTTATCACATGCTAGAATAGCCTAACTAAATACCATTGATTATTATTTTACTAGAACTCTTCAGATGGGATGACTTCTATGAATCCAAGTTTAAGGTAATCTAAGTTCATATCCAATGTTGTGTTTAGTCCAGCAACCTCAGTCAACCAAACATAACTGTTATTCTTACTTCATTAAAAACAACCAGGATTTCAGTCAGTCTCACTCTATTCTTACATGTTTTGAGTCCTCTAGGGTTTTTAGTCATATTTTAGTGGAGAATGAGGTTAAATTAGATTAAAAACCCATGGCTGATCGATTCTATAGGCTTAGGCATCCTCTAGGGATTGGGAAATAAAGGAAGGGTCACCCAATGGAAGATGAAAATATTCTAACTCTACCGAAAGGGGAGAGCCTGATAGATGGAGGAAAGTATGAAACCTCCACCCAAGGCTGGGACAACATGTAGGCAGAGATGGACAATTACCTAGGGCGCCACCTCTGCTAGACAATAGGGGGGCACAGGTAAGTGCTTGCAGTAGGTAACACTGACTCACAGAATGATTGATGATGAGTGCACAGGTGCTAAGGTCACTAAGCAGCACTGACCTTTTGCACTCAATGGCTTCTGCTATTGCCATCTACATTGCTCCTCCTTTGCTGCGCAGCGCCGTCTTCTGCAGAACACCTGACCGAACAGTAAGAAGGACACTGTGCCACCACATACCTACTGAGCCCATCGACCACCTGATTTTGAGTGTGGGTGCCGAGCCAGCACAGTCACTGACCACCTGACCTAACAGTAAGAAGAACACTGTGCCACCACATACTTCCTGAGCCCATAGCCACCCTGATTTTGAGTGTGGGTGCTGAGCCAGCACAGTTACTGAGCACCTAACCTAACAGTAAGAAGGGGTGCCAGCTCTTGAGACCATTGTCCACCCTACTTCTGAGTGCGGGTGCAGAGCTGACACAGAGAGTTACTAACCACGTAACCTAACAGCAAGAAGGGGCTCCATGCCACCACATACCTCCTAAAGCCCATGCTCCCCCCTTCCCCCCGCTAAGTGGGGGTGCTGGGTGCTGACACAGAAAGCCACTGTCACTGACCAGAACATATTGCTTCTGAGGGCCAGATCTATGGAGGTGAGTCTCAGTAACAGACAGGCCAGCAAATTCCTGTTGTGAGAAAGACAGTCCTGCTGCTCTCTAATATGAAGTAGAGTGGTGGGTGAGTGGCAGCCTGTCTGGTAATGTGCGGGCCCCTCACCCCCACAGTCTGTGTAGAAAGGAATTGTTTTTCTTAAAGTTTTTGTTGCTGTCATTTTTTTATGTTTAGTGGCACTGTGTCACTAGTAGTGGTCAACACTGCAGAATCCTCATTATCTGGGCACTTATTAAATATGCTAGTTCTCGCAGGTATCAGCCAGATTACATCCAGTGCACAAGATATATCCCCTGGTTGCAGTCTGTCTGCTGCCTGCAAGACTTGGCATTCATGGAATATCGAAATAAAATTTTTGACCACGTCCCAATAAAAAAAAAATATGAGTGTTTCTGGTCAGTGCTTTACACCACATGGGAGATATTGCTGTTACTGAGAGGCCATTGATATCTCATCCATGACAACGTCTCTAGTAAGCATTGAGATTCTATGAAGCACAGTACCCCAACATATATTATGGTGTAGTAATGGAGAATAATATGCAACTATATAACAAATGCAGTCTAAAAAAGGCTAGATTTGCACTATTATTCTCCATTGCTACACCATAATATATGTTGGGGTACTGTTTTAACTAACTGCATGGGGGGGTTTCCTTACATGTCAGGGCACCAAAATGCCGTGTCCCCACCACTGGGAGGTAAACCAAAATTAGACCCTGCCATGGGGGGAGGAGAAAAGGATTTGATCTACCATCTACAAAATGGATCTTTAGTATTCTTCATGGATATCACAATAATCTCTAATTACATCTGCAATCTCAAAATCAAACCTGTAATCTAAGGATCAAGGTTGACATGTATGAAATCTGGCAATGTCACCCCAGTTCTAAATCGATATAGAGGAGTGTAGAATAATGTAGAATACAACACTTATGTGTTAACCTGTCATATGTGGGTTCATAAATCTGGTGTGTGGTATGCCTTGCATAGTGTAGCAAATCTTTGTCGCATATCGCATGTATCTTTGACACATAGCATATCTTAAGCGCATATCTTTGGTGTATTCAGAAGTGCCGTGCCTGGAGCAAGTTTTGGCATACAACTGTTCATACATCTATAGAACAGGGCTACAACAGTTTTAAGGACTCCATTCATACATGTTGCCCTAAATCTCTAGTGTTCTCTATTGACAGTAGAATGAAGTCCACTAAATTATACACAAAGAGCGTGTCATATATATCTTATAATAATCAGGGTAGATCAGTTAAATAACATGACCTCAGTCCAGATTTTTATCTTATTTAAGTGAATTAGGTCCTTGCTATTCTCAAGAATTAAAGGTCGAAACTCCATTTCCATAATATTAAATGCGGCGAGGCACACTCAAAGACCTTTACATTTTTAGGGTGCCAGACTAGGAGGGGAATCCAAAAAAACACCAGGTACACAGTCTTTCTTTAGAAATAGTCTGCACACCAATCAGTGGTATGTGCTTGACAAAAAATATCTATCCACGTTACCAAAAATGTAGAAGACCAGTATAAAAATTGCACATAACTGCAGATATTGAGTTTTCGGGCAATAGCCCTTCTTCATGTTATAAATCTTGACACCAGCAATAAACACTTATACTATTCTATATTGGCTTCCAGGTTGGGGTCAGTGTTCCAGTGACTGCATTTGTGGAACTTAACGATATGGAAAGGTTATCTACTATTATCTGAGAATTATAGCCTGAAAAAGGACTATTGCACGAATGCTCGCGATATGCTATTTATATACAATTTATATATTGGGATTCTACATTTTCGGTAACATGTGGACTAATAAATAATGTTTGTCAAGCATATACTACTATCAGGTGTGCCAACTGTTTCTGAAGACAGACTGTAAACCCCATCTATATGTTAATATAGAAACAAGGGAATCTGTGTCAATGTAGACATTATGGGCGACATGTATGAATTTTGACGTGTACACGCCAATTTTCACGCGCATTCCAATAGTGTAGAATGCGCCTGATTTATGAACTCACTCTACTGCGGGTCATAAATCAGTCGCATTCTAGCGCTAATACAACATTTCTAGCTCAGGTAAACCACTATCACAGTGGTTTACCTGTTCCAGCAATAATGCGCCTAGAATTGCCATAGCGAAGCTATAAATCTATAGCTTCATATGGTTGTAGTGCGCCCCACCTTCCGCACGCCCTGCAAAATCAGATGCATTACGAAGTCCTCCGGGCGCTCTGTAATGCGCCTGATACTGGCGTAGGGAGGCATTTAACTATTGCGAATGGAGCTGCGCCAGATGTCGGGCTGAAAACACGCCAGACGTCTGGTGCAGTCCCGTTCATACATGCCGCCCTATGACCATTTATAAATACAGTTTATCTTTGTGATTTTCTTGTTGCTATATGTAGCCTCAACTTATGTCCATATGTAAGGCAAGAAACATTGAGTCGCATGAGAGTAAAAATAACAGAAATACTGCAGTGTATCCTCAATGGTTCCATATGGCCTGATTTTCTTCAAGACAACACTAGGTTGCCTGGGATCTGGGATCCTATAGAAAGATATTGGAGCTTAAATTGAGGTAATCGCACATTTGTACAGAGTGACCTTAGTTGTGACCAAATGTCTGTTCATTGTCAACATTTCTTCCTTTCAACGAGGGCTACACAATGACATTCGGTCATATGTCGGTTGCTGTAGAATTGCAGGATTATTTTGATTTGACCTTAATGTTTCCTCTAACAGAAACTAAGTTGCAAGAGTACTTGTCACCTTGTTTCCCGTAAAATAAAAACATTGAAGGTCTATTGATTGTGTATTACAATAATCCTGGAAAATGTCAGTGGTTAGCCCTTGTCCTTATTAGCTGACTACAAAGATCACCTCTAGGGCGTGCAGTCGTTCTAGTGGAGGCTCCTCTCCTGTGTAAGAAAGCTATGAAATATTCCACCTGGGGGTCACCTGGTACAGAGATGATATATCTGGGTCCCAAAGCTTTGAGCTAAACCATGAATATCACCATCTATTGGAGGCTATTTTTAGGCATTTATAATTTGCATTACAAAGATCTCTTCCTACACAGAAACTGTGCAAATCCATAATTTATTTTTTCTTCTCAAATCATATTGGTTTTCAAGATGCAAATTCATTTCAACAACCTTTCTCAAGACATGAATGTGGCCAATTCTGAAAAAAAATTCACAGCAACAAGCTCAGTCACTTGATGTAGCAAATTTGATCAAATTAATTTGCAAAATTCAATTTGCCTAGTTCACCCTAGCGAGACTGAGTGACTAGATGTGAATTTGCCACAATAGAATCAAATGTGCTGTATTTATTAGATGTTTGATGGATTTTCTACCTGAGCGCTTACTTGTCTGTTTAAAGGTATAGTATAAACTTGTGACACCGGGCAGGGAAACTGCACTTGTAATAAGCAGAAGAGGCTAAGTAGATTAACAGAAAAGTCAATGAGTGGCAGTGAGGTGGAAATTCCTCTCCGAGGATCCCACTGGTCAGTAACATACTTTACAGGTGTTGCATGACCAACTGTTCTCCATCATTGGCGTAACTATAGCCGTAGCAGCTGCTATGGGGCCCAAATGTTAAGAGGGGGCACTATTATGTAGGTTCTTTGACATTTAGCATTCTTATCTATACCCTTTCACAAAAAATTATGTACTTTTAAGTCTTATTGCAGTCAAGGTTGTATAGAGCACACCATAAGCCCACTCCATACCTGTTGGATGCTGGCTGCTTATTACCACCGGCAAATGCTGTCAGCGGCCGAGATCGAAGATAACTCAGATCCCAGCCATTAAACTACTTACTGTGGTCAACATGTCCAGAGCATCTAAACAATCAGGAAGGGTTGTAGTGCCCTCTTCTGATGCCCAATCACTACCCCCTCGACAAAATTGTGGGATGCTGTTCGGGTGCCATAGCAGCCATTAGCTCATTGAAAGTCATAGGTAGGATGTGATGTAATGGATCAATGAAATCCATATTGTATATACTATAATACAGCAGCACTGCAAGTGATCACAGGTTGAATGGAGGGGGCGGCTAAAGATTACAGTGATACAATTATATATATATATATATATATATATATATATATATATATATATATATATATAGATATATATATATATATATATATATATATATATATATATATATATATATATAATATACATATGTATATATATATATATACATATATATATATCTATATATATATATATATATATTATATATTTATATATATATATATATATATATATATATATTAAAGTAAAAAGCTTGAGAAATAACATTTGTATAGGTCTGATCCAGCACTAAATCAAATTATTTCTCTCGCAGGTGAGTGACGTAATAAAACCTCCAGAATTTAGTCTATTTTGGTCATCCTGCCTCCCAGAGAGTAAAATTTAATAAAAAAGTTGCATGCACTTCCAATTGGTATCAATAAAAACTTTACACAATGAACATATATACTATATAACATACAACACATTCCTCCCAACAGTCTAGTTCCCCACATAAAAGCAGTGCTAAGCAAGTTTGGGTATTTATATGCAGTTTGGAGAAGAACAGAGGAGTGGCTTACCAGAGGGGAGCTAGACATGATTCAGCCTTAAAATATTGGGAGTATGTAACGTGTGTAAAGCTTAGTAAGCATGTATAGTTTTCTTATCTATCTATCTATCTATCTATCTATCTATCTATCTATCTATCTATCTATCTATCTATCTATCTATCTACCTATCTCTGTCTGTCTGCCTATCTCATACTATCTATCCATCTACCTCTCTATCACTATATTTCACATACTATATATATCATACTATTTATCTCTCATAATATCTATCTAGCTGTCTCATACTATCTATGTATTTCATACTATCTATCTATTATCTATCTATCTATCTATCTATCTATATCATACTATCTGTCTCAAACCATCTCTCATACTATTTATATATCACTAAATATTGGCATATTATCTATCTATCTCATAATATCTATCTTTCTATCTCATATTATCTATCACTATGTATTGCATACTATCTGTCTATCTTTCTCATATCCATCTCATACTATCTTTTAATCTATCATCTTTCCACCTATTTCATACATATGTAAATATATATCTCCTTTCTTTATAATAAAACAAGTAAACTACTTTTTTATGACACATCATGTTCTGATTAAGGGTCTCCCGGGAGAAGACGGGAAATATCGGAGACAACAGTATGTCAGTGAATGTAGATCAGCCATCTGCATAGCTTTGGAAATGACTCTCTTTAGTAAAGAACATAAGGAGACTCCAAGTGTGAGACACTTAGCTAAATGTCAGTACAGTCTAAAGACATGTGAATTTTGACTACATAGCATGTGTCAAAGAAAACCATATAAAAGTGACAACGAAAAGTGCCTCAAGCACAAGATGTGCTGGATATACAAAAACTCCAAATGTTGGCTCTGATATTATGGTATCATCTAGACTATGTTGGACAGCTTCCCACACTTCCCTTTGTGGTTTGTAAACCTGTTGCGCTACTAAATCGCTTTGATAGCTTTATTTTTATCTTTGTTTAAACCTATTATAACAGATTTTGATGATTATTAGACGATACGGGCCATTAACTTGTCAACCAGATATATCAGTCTCTTTTTGGCGCCGGCTATTGTCTAACCCCACCGTTCTGGAGACTATTTATATATATGATAAGATACTATTATAGAATCCTTGTCCTTGTTCAACGTTATTAGGAAGTAAGAGCGAATTTAGAGAAACATGGCATCATAAAAGTTGTAATGAATTCTTTATATATAGCGCACCAGGTTCCTCATCCTCTTTCTATCTCCCAAATGTTTAAATAATAATGCAAAGATGTCTTGGTTTTTTATTGCTGCAAACCTTACTTGGGGACCAATAAATTTTTTCTAGTCGGCTGTTTCACTTCCAAGTCCCAGAGTTAATATACAAGAGAAATTCTATTCTTTTGCATAGTAAATGGAAATATTTTACTGTAGGTAACAATATTAGACCCTCACCCCCTTAATGAGTATAATTTCCAGTCGTCCTGGGTAATATTAGTTTCATGCATAATAGGTTCTAGTTGACAACCAAGGGGGCTGACGCTTAGCTTTATAACCTGCATCAATGTGACAATTCCTGAGATGTATATTTTGGTAAATACCTGTGTTCCCTGTAAAGTACCAAGTCTGGAGCATATTCTCCTATAAGTCTGTGTTGTGCTATTCCTCTGTTGTTGCTTCTAGAAATGTATTACTTAATCTGTAAGATGGGTGTCAACATTCTAATGTTCAGAGGGGCATGTCCCTTCACACAATGATTTTGGACAATGTAAGGCCATGTTCACACGGCTTAAAATGGGCCGTATTTTGGTCCGTAATTACGCGCGGAAGTGCGCAAATTACGGGCTGAAAACGGCCCATTCATTACAGTAATCCACAGTTCTCATAGAGAACTATGGATTACGTCTCCTCTCCCTGCTCGGCGAATCCGCCGCGGGGGGGAGATAATTGACATGTCACTTTCTAGCGGCGTATACGCACCGCTAGCATTGACTCTCTATGGGCCGGCGAAGTGCCGGCCCCCCGCTCCCACCCCGCCTCCAGCCACACGGCGTAACTGCGGGGCGTAATTATGTCCCGCAGTTAACCCGTGTGAACATAGCCTTAGGCCGTGTGGACGGGGGCGGGGCGGGAGCGGGGGAGTGAGCGGGGGGCCGGCACCTCGCCGGCCCATTTACTTGAATTGCTAGTAATTCACATGTCAATTATCTCCCCGCCCGGCGGATTCGCCGAGCAGGGAGAGGAGACATAATCCATAGTTCTCTATGAGAACTGTGAATTACCGTAATGAATGGGCCGTTTACGGCCCGTAATTGGCGCACTTTGGCGCGTAATTACGGACCGAAATATGGCCCATTTTAAGCCGTGTGAACATAGCCTAAGACTGTGCAGGGACTCGCCCCCAGTTGGTAACACCCATCTGACAGATTCAGTGATGCATTCTAGAAGGAATAACAGAGGAACAGATCAACACAGAGTTGTAAGAGACGATGCTTAAGAATTGTTGTTTCAAAGGGAACACAAGAGTTTACTAAGTAGACATGTGAGGAGATATCCCAGGACCTCTTTAACGTCTGCACAAATGTTGGTTTGGCTCAGGCTCCCTATTAGTGAACCAGGTGGCCGACGATGATCAGTGATGTGGGTCTTGCTTAGATAGGAGAATCTTTGTTACATTCTGATCAGGAAAAGTTTGGTGACATTTTAGTTGCATTTCTGTCTGTGTTTTGTGGCAAAAAATGTAGTAGCGACATACTTTCTAGTAGTCAGTAGTGTTGAGCGATTATTATCGACAAAGTTGAAATCGGCACGGTTTTTATGTTGATCGGAATTATTAGATCACGCGATAATTTAGGTTAAAATCTGTGCATAATCTATTAATATCGCGCCATTTTCGGCGCTTCCTGTCATTTTGGCGGCCAGCAAATCAGCTTACAGAATAGAGCAGGGTGAGCTGTGTGTGCGACGTCATGACTGGGATGTGTATGTTTGCGATTGGCTGGAAAAATCACATGAGCTCGTTTTACATAGAACAGCCCTTCCTGTTCATGATCAGTGTGTGTCAGTATCTCAAAGGAGTAGAACGTGCGCTCAGTCTCTGTGCAAGCAGCTCAGCGAAATTATTCTATTTGTTCACAGAGACAGCTATACTTTTAGCTGTGTTAGATCAGAGAATTGCAGATCTTAGGTAGTTAGGCTGAGAATTTTAAAGGAGCATCTACCGCTGTAAAGTCACGCGGGTACCGGGAGGGGGGGGGCCCGCGGGCGAACACAGACAAGCTCTTTAAAGGATACTGGATATTGTGCACCCAGACTTAGTGTAGACATTGCATTGCAATAGCTTTATTATTAACAGTTTTCTGTTGAAATATTACTTGGATGTTGGGCAACCTGAACTTATATTAGGATACAGATCTTTTCTAATAACTACAGGTCTATTTGTTAGGTGCAAAACTCCACTTATATTATCCGTATACATTTCAGATAGGTGTTTTTTTCACTTTTGGTCAGTCAAGCTTTGTTGATAGAGGTACCTTGCACTTAAATTTGAATCCAGCAATTTTGTAGTCACCACAGGTGTATTGATAGATGCCAAAAATACCTTTTATTATCCGTATACATTTCAGATACGTGTTTTTTTCACTTTGGCGCAGGCCAGCTTTGTTCATAGAGCCACCTTGCAGTTAAATTTGAATCCAGCAATTTTGTAGTCACCACAGGTGTATTGATAGGTGCCAAAAAATACCTTTTATTATCCGTATACATTTCAGATAGGTGTTTTTTCACTTTTGGTCAGTCAAGCTTTGTTGATAGAGGTACCTTGCACTTAAATTTGAATCCAGCAATTTTGTAGTCACCACAGGTGTATTGATAGGTGCCAAAAATACCGTTTATCATGTGTATACATTTCCAGATATAGTGTGTTTTTTTAACTTTTGGTCAGTAAAGCTTTGTTGATTGAGGTACCTTGCACTTAAATTTGAATCCAGCAATTTGTCGTCACCACAGGTTATTTTTAGGTGCCAAAAACACTTTTTATTAACCGTATACATTTCAGATTGGTGTTTTTTTCACTTTTGGTCAGTCATGCTTTGTTGATAAAGGTACCTTCATTAAATTTAAAATCCACAATTTTGTAGTCACCACGGGTGTATTGATGGGTGCCAAAAATACCTTTTTAATCCGTATCCATTTCAGATACGTGTTTTTTTCACTTTTGGTCAGTCAAGTTTTGTTGTAGAGGTACTTGAACTTAAATTGGAATCCAGCAATTTTGGAGTTTTTGGCATTTTTATCGACAAAGTTAAAATTTGGGAAAGGGTTTTTTTATGTGATCTAAATTTTTAATCTCGAAAATTTAAAAGGTAAAATCTGTGCATCATCTATTAAGATGCGCCTTTTTTGGGGCCTTTCCCCTGTAATTTTGGGGGCCAAAAAACAGATTACAGATTAGAGGGGGGAGATGTGTGTGCGACGTCATGACTGGGGATGTGTAGGGTTGCTTTGGCTGGAAAAATTCACAGACCCGTTTTAAAGAACAGCTTTTCCTGTTCACCCTCATGCTCTCAGCGTTGAGCAAGGGGGACGTGCCTCTGCTTGCCCCAAACAGCTCGCAAAATTTAATATTTTTTTCACAGAAAAACCCTCTACTATTAGTTTTGGATCCTTAAAATTTATTAGATTAAATTGGAAGTTTTATAATTTTAGGAAAAGAATTTTAAAGGAGCATTTTAACGCTGTAAAGTCACGGGGGGGGGGGGAGGGGGGCCCCCGCGCGCAAACACAGACAAGCTCTTAAAGAATACGGTAAAGTTCCCCAAAGATTTTATTGTAGACATTGCATAGCTTTATTATTAACGTTTTCTATTGAAAATTTCCTGATATTGGGCAGCCTGAACTTATAGTAAACATTTTTTCTAGTAACTGCAGGTCTCTTTGTTAGGTCAAAACTCCACTTTTTTTTTCAGTATACATTCAGTAGGTTTTTCTTTTTTCAATTTTGCCCATTCCCCCTTTGTTGATATATCCCCTTGTATTAAAATTAGAATCCAGAAGTCAGCACAGTTTGATAGGTGCCAAAAAACTGTAATTTTTTCCTGTAATAAATTTCAGATACGGTTTTTTTACTTTCGCACTACAGTTTTGTTCATTGACACCTTGCCTTAAATGTAAAATCTGAATTTTGTATCCCACAGGTGAATTGATAGGTGCCAAAAAATCCTTTTATTACCGAATACTTTTCAGATACGGTTTTTTTTTTCATTTGGCGCATACGCTTTGTCATTGGGGCACCTTTGCACTTAAAGTGAATACTGCAATTTTTTATCCCCACAGGTAATTGTAGGTCCAAAAAAAAAAAAATCCCTTTTTTATTATTCAAATTTTACATTTCAGTACGTTTTTTTTTTCACTTTGGCCGGGCCAGCTTTTTTGATTATTTTGCGTTAAATTTAAAACGCAATTTTGTAGTCCCACAGGTGAATTGATAGGTGCCAAAAAATACCTTTTATTACCCGAATTTCATTACAGATACTGTTTTTTGCATTTTTTTTGCCCAGTCCAGATTTGTTGATAGAGCCCCTTGCAGTTAAATTTAAAATCCAGAAATTTGTGTAGTTACCAGGGGTAAATTTTGATGGGTCCCAAAAAAATACCTTTTATTATCCGAATACATTACAGGATTGTTTTTTTTATTTTGGGTGCACTAAGCTTTGTTCATTGAGGCACCTTGCACTTAAATGTGAATACTGCTTTTTTTTATCCCCCACAGGTGAATTTGATAGGTCCCAAAAAGTCCCTTTTTTTATCCGAAATATTCAGATACGTGTTTTTTGACTTTGGCCACTACAGCTTTGTTCATTGACGCAGTTTTGCACGAAAATCAAAAACAGAATTTTATAGTATCCAGGGTTTTGAAAGGGAAAAAAAATCCCGGGTTATTATACGAAAACATAAAAAATCGGGGTTTTTTTTTTTGGGCACTCAGCTTTTTCATTAAACCAGCTTGCACTAAATTTTAAAACAGAAATTTTATAATCACCGGGGTGAATTTAAAAGGTAAAAAAAATAATTTTATTATTCGAATACATTTCGATACGTGTTTTTTGACTTTGGCGCATACAGTTTGTTAAATTTGACGCAGTTTGCACGTAAATTTTAAAAAAAACAGCAATTTTATAGTCACCACAGTGAATTGAAAGGGCAAAAAATACTGTGATTAACAAAAAACATAACAGATACGTTTTTTTTGACATTGGGGCACTACACTTTTTTTCATTGACCAGCTTGCACTAAATCTGAAAACAGCAATTTTATAGTCACCCAGGTAATTAAAAGGGTGCAAAAAATACCGTGTTTTATACGAAAACATAACAGATCGGGTTTTTTTCCCTTTTTTGCCCAGTCCAGATTTGTTGATAGAACACCTTGCAGTTAAATTTGAATCCAGCAATTTTGTTTTGTTTAAAAGGGGTTTTGAAAATAGCTGTGTTTTGCCGTCTTTTAATAAAAAACTTTCCAAAAAACTATTCCTTTCCCTTCTCATTTTTTATATTTCTGAACAGGGAGAAAAATGCGGGTGGTAAGCGAGCAAAGAGGGGTGCACATGGGGGTAAGATACGAGAAAAAGGTGCTCCTTCAGTGCTGGCGACAAAAACGCAGCCAGGGACGTATTGCGGGACCGTCAGGCCTTTTCATGCGGGGTCGGGGCCCTTGAACCCTAAGAAACGAACATCGTCCCAATCTGTCCTTCAGGGTTATGCAACCCTGCATCTAGCAGTCTTCCCTCCTCGCCTCGCAGCCCAGGGCCAAAAAATGTCATCATCAGCATCTCACATCCGTCAACATGAAGCAGCCAAAATGTGATCTCGTGTACCCATCACTGTGGAAAACCCTTGTCTGAAGACCTTTTGATGACAAAATGGGGTTGGGGTTAGAAGGCATGTTAAAAGATCAAGAGGATGATTTATTCTGTCGAGGGCCCAGTTACTGAGCCATCAGAGGAGGAGAAGGAACCCGGGTCAATGGCAAATACCCCGGCGGTCGGCGACGCCTTGCAGCCCTCTTCTTGTACCCGCGCTTCTGGATCAGAAAGTCAGACACCAAGTCACCTGTGTTGATGAAATGATGACTTCGGATCCTTTGTGGTCTTTTCCGCAAATTTTGTTGCGAGCGTTCATCAGGGACGAGGGGGAAGACAGGGGGGTAGTGTCAATTGGTCCCGCCAAAAAAAGGGAGAGGGCGGTCGCAGAAGCCCCGCTGATATGATTCCCCCAGCCACGGTCAGGAAACCCCCGTCCTCGTTACGCGGTCAAAAAGGTCCGGGACCTCTCAAGCCTGGCCTTCTTGAGCAACCTCTGATTCCCCCAGCAGTCATATCCGCCTTTGCCGCAAACGCAAAAGTAGAGGAAAAAACCTTAAGTGGTTAACCACCACTAAAAATGTTTAGTCCACATGCACGAATGCATGTTTTAAAGGAGGGAACACTTCCCCAAAAAAGGCCCCTGACCCTGGGCCCCCAAACCGTCCACCCCTGTCTCTGCCTCCTCTTCCCGCCACCCAAAGGGTTTTCCCACTGCCATGCCTCTCGAGTCATGATCGGGGATCACCTCCGCTTCAGCCTCCACCGTCCCCAAGCCCACCAGCCCCACCAAGACCCACCAAACCCCTTCTCCTTCCGCCATTTGTTTGACCTGCACGCCGTACACGGCCATCAGCAGCCACCCTTCTTTTTCCCCCCGGTTGGGAGCAGAAGAAACACTTTAACCAAACCACCCCAAACCCAAAAAGCCTGAATGTGGGCATTGCCAGGTTTTTTTGCCTTGGAAATATTGCCTTTCCTTGGGACACAGAGGGTTCCGCACGTCATGGCCCTTGCCTGCCCCCAATACCAATGGACAGGCTTTTTCTTGCCAGAAAAGCCGTCCCTGCCCTGGCCACCCGTGCATCTAAAATTCAAGCGGTTGTCGCATCGTGCCCGGAAAAGCCCTTTGACACCGACACATGGACAAAAAGCCGGCCAAAACCGCTAATCTCTGGACAGCTCACGGGGGTAGGGGGTGGATGTCTCGGGGGGTGACGGGGGTCTCAGGTTTGGCCCCGCTTCAAAACCGAAAGGGATGGGCAGGGCTTTTTCCCCCCCAAGGTCCTCTGGGGCATCACGTCCCAAAAACCAAGCCGTTTTAAATTAATCTGTGTTGGAACCGCCCCCCACAGGTCGGGAGCGTGGACGGGTCTCCGCAAAAAGAACCGAGCGCTGGTGGTACAAGAACCTTGTGCCAGGCAAGGGGGTACAATAACGGCGAAACCCGCTGGCCCCCTTAAAAAACGGTAGGCTGGAGCACTCCATTTCCCCGGCACTGTCATGAAATGGGCCCTCCCGAAATTTTAAAGAGCTACCCGGTCTGACTCCCGCTGAGGAAGGGCCCATTTTGATTCGCAAATTCGCCGTTCGCCCCCTGCTTGTCCCGCCTGGGGCGTTGCAGCGTCAGCTGGGCCCCCCCCCGTAACCCCCTCATTGTTGACGTGGCAACACGCTGGAATTCCACCCTCCACATGCTCCAAAGTTTTTTGGCAGCAGCGCAATGCCCTACGCAGTACGAATGAAAACCCTGGCCTAACAAGCCGGTGCGGACCTGGGTGTTTAGCCCCCCCCAAGAGTGGAGCAGGGGAAAGAGCTCTGCCCATCCTTGCCAGTTTTGAAAAGCCACCCAAAAAGGTCAGTGCGGGGAAAAGCCCCTTTTCAGCATGACATTGTGGGGATCTTAGTTCTGGAACATCTTGGACACTTGAAAAAAACAGGTCCCCTAGGACGGGGAGGGAAAGGGAAAGTGCGGGCACGGAGCCTTTCTCTCCGTCAAATCCACAAGGCCCAAGTTTTCACCAATTTCATCGGTTTCATTTGGCAGTGGTTCGGGTCCAGAGCTGTGCAAGGTGGGGGCATCACTCTAGGGTGCATCATTAGCAAGTCGGGCTGTGTTGACTGTTCCGGAGGGAGCGGAGGAGGGGGGGGAGGAGGAGGAATTTTTCCCAGCACCGATGTTACCGACTCCCTTCCCCCTTTAAAGAGGTTGGCGCGAATTTGAGGGGAGGGGGGAAGATGAGGAAGCAGTTTTATGCCCCCGACCCCGAGGCCTTGGGAAATCAAGGCTCCATCTTCACATGAGTGCTTGGGTGCCCATTTCCCCAACATATCCCCGCATTAAGGCCATCAAAATGCACAAGAGTTACTGGGTGGCCGCCCTCCTGGGTCCCCGGGGAAAAAAAAAACTCAGCACTTTCCTTCCCCCCACCCAAATAGAGAGTAAAATGCAGGGAAAAGGAACCTTGCGATTGTTTTAACTGGAGACATCGTTGCGTCTCTTCACTTTTTTCAAAGTCATGGGGAACAACGCCAGCGACGTGCAGCAGTAGGTGCCAAGTACCTGCGCAGCAGAGCAGGAAAGGTGGCAGAAGCCTAATGGGTGACCTCTGGGAATCTTTATTTTCCACCTCTCAAAGCAGCAATGCAGGGACACATCAACACCCAAACCAGCTAAGATCAGGTGCACGACATCGCTCCAACACCGTGTTTTTGTTTTTGTTCCGACCCAATAGACTTCTGGGTATCCAAATGGACAATGGCCGAGCTGGCTCGCCACGCCATAGAGGTGTTTTTCCCCCCAGCAGCCACTCATATCTGGGCGACATTTAGCACAGCCGGAGGGGTCATTTCCGACAAACGCAAACGCTTTCCACAAAATTTGGGGTCGTTTGACTTTATCAAGAGAATCAGGGATGGATCCGGGATGTTGTGGCCCCAAAAAGCCGAGGTCCAAAAGATTGTTGCTGGGCTACTTTACATTCCCTCCATACAAAATATCCTCTTGAAAAAAAATTTTTTAAAATGTCATTTCTTACTGCAAATTTTTTTTATCAATTCCCAACGTTCATTTTTGCTGGGGTTTTTTTGATAACTAAAAGACACCAAGGTTTCATGACAAAACCATATTCCATTTACTCACTTCATCTTTAAATTTTCGCATTGCAAGGTTTTGGGGTCATGTCGCCCCACAAATTTAAACATGGTTGAAATCATATTTTTAATTTTTTGGGGTCAGTTGCTGTGAGATACAGAATAATCATGGTCCTTTGGAACAGAAATGTGGCTTCTAAGTGGCATTTCTCCCTTTACCATTGTTAAATGACTGAGAAAATCATATTTAAATTTTTTGGGTCATGTTGCTGTGAATAAGCAATAATCATGGGCCTTTGGAACAGAAAAAGTGGGTTCTAAGTGGGGATTTCTCCCTTTACATTTTTTAACATGGCTGAGAATCATTTTTATAATTTTTTGGGCCCTGCTGCTTGAAAGGAGCAATACACAGGTCCTTTCAAAAAATGTTTTTCTAAAACATTTGTTTCACAATTGTCAAAAAGGCTCATGGGGGCAGTTTGATTTTTTTGGGGATTTTGCTGTGACATGCAGCAACTACATTCCTATTTTAAAAAAAAAGTTTTTCTAAAAGACATTTTTTCTTTACAATTGCCCCAAAATGGCTCAAGGGGTTTCTTTTTAATTTTTGGAGCATTTGCTGTGAATGCAGCTAACTACAGGGCCCATCTAAAAAAATTTGTTTCTAACGACATTTTTTTCTTCACAATGGTAAGATGGCTCAAGGGTGATGGGGGCTTCGAAAAAAGGGAAAAGGTAGGACACTGTTTAAGGGGCACATATTTCAAAATGATTGTTTTTTTCAAGAAACTTTTAAAATAGCTACATCCCTTATTTAGACAACTCATTTAATACAATTAAAAAAGAGAAAAAAAGACTGGTGGGATTCCCTCCCCATTTTAAAAAAGTGTTTTCAGAATTAATGTATTAAAAAAATTTCATGACAAAAAAAGCTGTTAAAAAAAACCTCTGAATTGTACAAAGGGGGGACAGGAAAACTTGACCCAGATGTAGGTTATTTAAGGACTGAGTATGGAGCACGGGACAGAGAACAAAGTCGAGACCATTTCCTCCAGCACGTTGAGTAAAATGAGAAAAAGAATGCCAAAATAAAGGGCACCTGGGGTAAAAGGACGTTTTCCACCATATTCCAAATGAAGCCCCCAAATTTGGGCCACACTCAACGGATGGGGAAGCGCTACCCAGGGATTGTTGTGTATGAGGAAGGCGGAGTTCTCACACCTCCGCTTTCCCCACTTGCTTCAGCACACAGTTTTCGTTTCTGCGTCACAGGCATTTTTAACCTGCGTGTTAATAGATGCGGACCCACCGGGGGTCTCACCGCACCCACGTAACTCCGGCCCTGGGGTTGCTGTGGCCCAGGGCAGGAAAGCAATGTCCATGAAACAAAATGGTGGTTGAAAGACTCCTTTTTCCGGCACTTTTAAATGTGGGGGGCATGCAGGGGTTGGGGGTTAGCTTGGCCCAGGACAGGGATAGTCAATGTCCATGAAACAAAATGGTGGTTGAAAGACCCCTTTTTCCGGCACTTTTTTAAAACTGGGGTTATGCAGGTTTGGGGGGCCCTGCTGTGGGGGCCGGGAAGGTATATATGTCCATTGAAAAAAATGGGGGTTTTAAAACTCCTTTTCCGGGACTTTTTTTTAAATTTGGGGGTCTGCAGGTTTGGGGGGGCATCTGTGGCCCCGGACAGGTATAGTCAAAGTCCATTGAAACTAAAATGGGGGTTGAAAGACTCCTTTTTCCGGGAATTTTTTAAAGTGGGGGTATGCAGGTTTGGGGCCATGCTGTGGCCCCGGACAGGTTAATCAATGTCCAGTTCAACTAAAATGGTGGTTGAAAGACTCCTTTTTTCCGGCACATTTTTTAAAGTGTGGGTCATCACGGGTTTTGGGGCTCTGCTGTGGCCCCGGACAGGGTTTGTCATTGTCCAGGAAACTAAAATGGTGGTTGAAAAACTCCTTTTTCCGGCCTTTTAAATCTGGGGGGCAAGCAGGTTTGGGGCTCGCTGCGTTCAAGACAGGGGAAAACAATGTCCATTTCAAAAAAGATGGTTCAAACTACTGCCTTCCCGGCACTTTTTTATTTTGGGTGACAGTTTTAAGGTCATGTGTGGTACAAGACAGGGATAGTGAATGGTGTGTTTTTTTTTTCTGTGGTTTAAAACCAAGTGGTTGCCTAAATGTAGCAGTATCCCTTTTACTTTGGGATGTAATTCCAGCTTCTCCAGCCCCGTTTTTTGGGGGTAAGAGTGAAGGTGTTGTTCCCCCCCCATAGACTTTTAAAGGTATCGCTCATAACGAAAACCTTTTGTGGGGGCCGACATCGGATATCGCCCGATGCGTAGCCAAGAATCGTCAACACACTGAAGAAGGATTTGGAGGAAAAATGAAACCATTGAATTTTATTGGCTGAAAACCTAAAGCCGGAGGGGAAAAGTCTTCTCAAATAAGAAGTTTTTGGGGTGATTTAAAATTTTTTTTACTTAAGGGGTGTGTGGGCGAATTAACACATCTACACGGTAAAAAATACCTTTAAAAACTGCAGTGAGGGGTGTATTTGTATGTTTCAAACTTGAAAAAAAAAGCAAAAAGATAATGATGTAAAAAATATAAATAAAACTTCCCTAAATAAATTCTGTAAACAAATGTCAGTTACCAAAAATATACTAAATGACAGTCACTGTACAAAATAGCATAGTGCCACTTTGTGATCTGTGGGTCAAACAGGTTTAGGGGTCATTCTGCGGTACAGGACAGATATAGTCAATGTCCAGTTCAACTAAAATGGTGGTTGAAAGACTCCTTTTTACGGCACTTTTTAAATATGGGGGTAATGCAGGTTTGGGGCTAATGCTGTGGCTCAGGACAGGATAGTCAATGTCCAGTGAAACTAAAATGGTGGTTGAAAGACTCCTTTTTCCGGCACTTTTTATATCTGTAGTTCAGACAGGTTTGATGGTCATACTGTGGTCCAGGACAGGCATAGTCAATGTCCAGTTCAACTAAAATGATGGTTGAGAGACTCCTTTTTCCGGCACTTTTTAAATCTGGGGGTCATGCAGGTTTGGGCTTATGCTGTGGCCAGGACAGGTATAGTCAATGTCCAGTGAAACTAAAATGGTGGTTGAAAGACTCCTTTTTCCGGCACTTTTTAAATCTGGGGGTTATGCAGGTTTGGGGCTCATGCTGTGGCCCAGGACAGGTATATATGTCCATTGAAACTAAAATGGTGGTTGAAAGACTCCTTTTTCCGGCACTTTTTAAATGTGGGGGTCATGCAGGTTTGGGGCTCATGCTGTGGCCCAGGACAGGTATAGTCAATGTCCAGTGAAACTAAAATGGTGGTTGAAAGACTCCTTTTTCCGGCACATTTTAAATGTGGGGGTCATGCAGGTTTGGGGCTCATGCTGTGGCCCAGGACAGGTATAGTCAATGTCCAGTTCAACTAAAATGGTGGTTGAAAGACTCCTTTTTCCGGCACATTTTAAATGTGTGGGTCATGCAGGTTTGGGGCTCATGCTGTGGCCCAGGACAGGTATAGTCATTGTCCAGTGAAACTAAAATGGTGGTTGAAAGACTCCTTTTTCCGGCACTTTTAAATCTGGGGGTCATGCAGGTTTGGGGCTCATGCTGCGTTCAAGGACAGGGATATTCAATGTCCAGTTCAAGTAACAGGATGGTTCAAATCATACTGCCTTCTGGCACTTTTTAATTTGTGGGTGATGCAGGTTTAAGGGTCATGCTGTGGTACAAGACAGGGATAGTGAATGGTGTGTGTTTTTTTTTCTGTGGCTTTTATAACCTAAGTGTGTTGCCTAAGATGTAGCATGTATCCATTTGACTGTTGTGGATGTTAATTCCAGCTTCTCCAGCCCTGTTTGGGTGTAAGAGTGAAGGTGTTGTTGCTCTCCCATAGACTTTAATGGTCATCGCTCATAATCGAAAACCTTATCGATGGTGGCCGACTATCGACTATCGCCCGATGTCGATAGCCAACGTAATCGCTCAACACTACTGAAGAAGGATTTGGAGGAAAAATGAAACCATTGAATTGATTGGCTGAATCACTCTCAGAAGCCAGGAGGGCAAATGTCTTCTCAACTAAGAAGTGTTTTTGGGGATGATTAGGACATTTTTATTACTTATGGGGTTTGTGGACGAATTATCACATCTACACGTGTATAAAATTCCCTTTAAAAACTGCCAGTGGGGGGTTTTATGTTGTATGTTATCACACTTGAAAAAAAAGAAAAAATGATAATGATGTAAAACTATAAAAAAAACCCTTCCCTAAATAAATTCTTGTAAACAAATGTCAGTTACCAAAAAAATATACTAAATGACAGTCACTGTACAAAATAGC
The DNA here is from genome assembly GCA_025379985.1 of Phyllomedusa bahiana. NCBI lineage: Eukaryota > Metazoa > Chordata > Amphibia > Anura > Hylidae > Phyllomedusa > Phyllomedusa bahiana. The sequence goes on from JAODAL010000239.1 coordinate 204,658, forward strand.
TAGTGCCATTTTGTGATCTGTGGGTCAAAACAGGTTTAGGGGTCATTCTGCGGTACAGACAGATATAGTCAATGTCCAGTTCAAACTAAAATGGTGGTTGAAAGACTCTTTTTCGGGCCCACTTTTTAAATCTGGGGGTCATGCAGGTTTGGGGATCATGCTGTGGCTCAGGACAGGGATAGTCTATGTCCAGTGAAACTAAAATGGTGGTTCAAAGACTCCTTTTTCCGGCACTTTTTAATATGTGGGTCAGACAGGTTTGATGGTCATACTGTGGTCCGGGGACAGGCATAGTAAATGTCCGTTCAACTAAAATGAGGGTTTTTGAGAGACTCCTTTTTCCGGCACTTTTTAAAATCTGGGGTCATGCAGGTTTGGGGCTTATGCTGTGGCCAGGACAGGAAATAGTCAATGTCCAGTGAACTAAAATGGTGGTTAAAAGGGATCCTTTTTCCGGCACTTTTAAATCTGGGGGTTATGCAGGTTTGGGGCTCATTGCTGTGGCCCGGGGACAGGTATATATGCCCCATTGAAACTAAAATGGTGGTTGAAAGACTCCTTTTCCGGCACTTTTTAAATGTGGGGGTCATGCAGGTTTGGGGCTCATGCTGTGGCCCAGGACAGGTATAGTCAATGTCCATTGAAACTAAAATGGTGGTTGAAAAAACTCCTTTTTCCGGCACATTTTAATGTGGGGTTCATGCAGGTTTGGGGCTCTTTGCTGTGGCCAGGGACAGGTATAGTCAATGTCCAGTTCAACTAAAATGGGGGTTTTGAAAGACCCCTTTTTTTCCGGCACATTTTAAATGTGTGGGTCATGCACGTTTGGGGTCATGCTTTTGGCCAGGCAAGGTATAGTCATTGTCCAGTGAAAACTAAAATGGTGGTTGAAAGGGACTCCTTTTTCCGGCACTTTTAAATCTGGGGGTCATGCAGTTTGGGGCTCATGCTGCGTTCAAGGACAGGGATATCAATGTCCAGTTCAAGTAAGATGAGGGTTTTCAAATAATACTGCCTTCTGGCACTTTTTAATTTGGGGGTTTGGATGCAGGTTTAAGGGTCATGCTGTGGTTACAAGACAGGGATAGTGAATGGTGTGTGTTTTTTTTTTCTGTTGGCTTTTATAACCTAAGTGTGTTGCCTAAGATGTTGCATGTATCCATTTGACTGTTGTGGATGTTAATTCCAGCTTCTCCAGCCCTGTTTGGGTGTAAGAGTGAAGGTGTTGTTGCTCTCCCATAGACTTTAATGGGGCATCGCTCATAATCGAAAACCTTATCGATGGTGCCGACTATCGACTATCGCCCGATTGTCGATAGCCAAAAGTAATCGCTCAACACTACTGAAGAAGGATTTGGAGGAAAAATGAAAAACCATTGAATGATTGGGGTGAATCACTCTAGAAGCCAGGAGGGCAAATGTCTTCTCAAATAAGAGTGTTTTGGAGATGATTAGGACATTTTTATTACTTATGGGGGGTGTGGACGAATTAACACATCTACCGTGTATAAAAAAACCTTTAAAAACTGCAGTGAGGGGTGTATGTTTTAGTTATCACACTTGAAAAAAAAGCAAAATGATAATGATGTAAAACTATAAATAAAACTTCCCTAAATAAATTCTGTAAACAAATGTCAGTTACCAAAAAATATACTAAATGACAGTCACTGTACAAAATAGCATAGTGCCACTTTGTGATCTGTGGGTCAAACAGGTTTAGGGGTCATTCTGCGGTACAGGACAGATATAGTCAATGTCCAGTTCAACTAAAATGGTGGTTGAAAGACTCCTTTTTCTGGCACTTTTTAAATCTGGGGGTCATGCAGGTTTGGGGCTCATGCTGTGGCTCAGGACAGGGATAGTCTATGTCCAGTGAAACTAAAATGGTGGTTCAAAGACTCCTTTTTCCGGCACTTTTTAATCTGTGGGTCAGACAGGTTTGATGGTCATACTGTGGTCCAGGACAGGCATAGTCAATGTCCAGTTCAACTAAAATGGTGGTTGAGAGACTCCTTTTTCCGGCACTTTTTAAATCTGGGGGTCATGCAGGTTTGGGGCTCATGCTGTGGCCCAGGACAGGTATAGTCAATGTCCAGTGAAACTAAAATGGTGGTTCAAAGACTCCTTTTCCCAGCACTTTTTGAATCTGGGGTCATGCAGGTTTGGGGCTCATGCTGTGGCCAGGATAGGTATAGTCAATGTCCAGTGAAACTTAAATGGTGGTTCAAAGACTCCTTTTCCCAGCACTTTTTAAATCTGGGGGTCAAGCAAGTTTGGGGCTCATGCTGCGTCCAGGACATGGATATTCAATGTCCAGTTCAAGTAAAATGATGGTTCAAATCATACTGCCTTCTGGCACTTTTTAATTTGTGGGTGATGCAGGTTTAAGGGTCATGCTGTGGTACAAGACAGGGATAGTGAATGGTCTGTGAGTTTTTTTTCTGTGGCTTTTATAACCTAAGTGTGTTGCCTAAGATGTAGCATGTATCCATTTGACTGTTGTGGATGTTAATTCCAGCTTCTCCAGCCCTGTTTGGGTGTAAGAATGAAGGTGTTGTTGCTCTCCCATAGACTTTAATGGTCATCGGCGATAATCTATTATCGACTATCGGAAATCGTCTTGATAATTGCCGATATCGACTATCGACCCGATGACGATAGTCAACTTAATCGCTCATCACTAGTAGTCAGTAGTCATCTCCTATGAGAACAAAGTATTGGACACAATTAAGTCTGATATGCTTAGTCGTTCTTTCTCCCAACACCAGGGAGAGGTAAGAAAACTTCCATACACATAGTTACATTGTTGATAAGGTTGAAATAAGACACAAGTCCATCAAGTGCAATTAGTTAACCCTATCGTACTGATCCAAGAAAAGGTAAAACCCTGACAAAGCTGATGACAATTGCCCCAAACTAGAGTAGAAGCTTCTTCATGACTCCAATGTAACAATCATAATAAATCCCTGGATCAACACCCTATTTCTAGACTCTAGTACCTTTAGGGTATCTCCACAAAATGAGTAAAATTTACTCGTTGGATCCTGCCATTTTAAAACCACATCAGACGACACAGTTTTCACATGCTTATTGCATGTAGAAGTAGGTTCATTTTTTTTACTTGTGGCTTACATCTGAAACGAATCCAATTCAATTATATGCAGATCCGCATTAAAAACATTTCCATGTGTTTTCCACTTGGAATATGACTAAAGAATGAACATGTTCCCAGTTCTTTTACAGCGCAAAGCCAACCTCCAAAAATATGCATTGTATGAACTTCATCACATATTTTCAATTGATGTCAATGAGAATGGTTTACTTTCCATTTTAGACGAGTAATTAAAGTCGGAATCCGTGTGGTTTTCGACTTGAAATGCTTGTTGAGTGCACAGAGCCTTAAAGAGTTTTCCCATTACACTTAAACATGTAGGCAAAGGTAAATAAAGATGATAGCTCTAGCAGTTCCTATCTCCTGCTTGTTTACAGAAGATTTCCTAGGTTGCCAACCAATTCTCTCTGCTATAGCAGTCCTGACTTGGATGGTGACATCATTAGCAGGTGTATCTTATCAGCAGAACAGGAGCTTGTTTGTGTTTCTCACTGACAAGCTTCAAGCCTTTAGAGCTCTGTAGCCTTGTGTTCTGCTGTTAAACCCCACCCCTCAACAATGTCCTTCTAACAGGCTCAGCTAAGAATAGCAGAACTGAAATGCCAATGCTGTAGAACCAAACACAGCCTGAACAGGAAGAGAGAGCCTGAAGCTGGCTGTGGCTCTGTCAAATAGCATTTGATTCCCCAAAATCTAGCAATTGATCCCCAAAATGTATTCAGATCAAACACCTCTTGGTACGTTTGCCTTGTTAGAGATCGGTAACCTGTACAAAAAGTACTGAAATATTGAACAGTTGGACATGTGCATTCTAAAGGTAAGAGATGGTCCTATTTAGTGCATTTAAAAAAAATGTTCAAGAAATATAAGGCGACATGTCCGAAAATTGGCAGTTTTAGGTGCATTAAATCAGTGTAAAGTGCGCCAGAAAACCCGATCCTCTCAAAAATCTGGCGTCAGGTAAACCTTGCATAGTAAACTTAATGCGCCTAAAAAGGCATATTGCGCAAATTGCAGCACATAGCATATCATTGGTAGTGTGTATCGAATCGCATTGCGCAATGGAGGTGCATTACATATCATTACTAGTCTACTGTATGTAATGCGCCTCAATAGGTGCATTGCGTTATGGAAGCGCACAGCGTATCAATTTTAGGCGCATTACAATGTGTCGTGCCCAGGGTGTAATGCGCCTAGTTTTGGCGTACAACAGTTCATTTACATCGAGAATATGGCATCAAAAGTGGTTTTGCCGCAAAATAGACCAAAAAACTGGCGTTTGCGTATTAGGACATATCGTCTATAATGTTCATCCTGAAATTTCAACCAAAATTCAAATATCCCTACCTTTTGTGAGTACTGTATATCTAATGTGTATAGACACCTTAGGAGCCAAATGGAATAGTTCTTTAAAGTAAGAAAAAATGGGATTTATGTTAAAATATCAAGACAACATGTTGCAGACTTTCAGTTAACATTTTAAGAGATGCAAACAAGATTTGCTAATGTCTATTTTCCATCAGTGCTGAATCTAACCTTTATGGCTTGCCACTGTCTCCATCTCTTAGTCCATCATGTTGACGCTAGGATTCATGTTTTTCATTAGGCAATAACATCTGAGTGCATACACGGTCTTCCTCTGCATCTGTTACTCTCCTTATCCGCTAAAACTATGGCTTAACAGAAGATGATTTAATAAAAGTAACATTTAATTCCATAGACAGAGTCAGCATGGTTCCAAGTTTCCTCGCCGTTTCTCATCTGCCTTGATAAAAAGGTCCCGCAAAATGTTATTGAACGGAAAAAAAAATAGCAAAAACTTAAAATGCCATTAAAGTATGAAGTTAAGATCCCTGATGAATTTCTAAATTAAAAATGACCTCTAATAAGGACAGCCAGTGCTTACATTACCCTTTGACTGTTACATCCAGTACAGTATGTCAGGTTTTAAGTACCACTATGGAATTAAGCAAAGGCTTGTTCTTGACCACATGTATGTTGTGTAAATTCATGTTACATTTACATTTCACCCTCTACTGTAAAAAATGATGATGAAAGAGAGTTTTACCATCAAAAACACTGATGGCATATTGATGTTTTATACCATCAATGTGTGACAGGTGCAAGCTCCAGAAGGGGCTCCCAAAACTGATCAGAATGGAGAAGTTGCCATGCTTGAGTGTTTACTTCCAATCATTTCAATGGAAGTTCTGAGTATAGCTTGAATGTACTTGGAACGTCCACTGGAATGAATAGAGAGCAACTGCGCAAGCATGGCCACTTGTCCATTTAGATTGGGCATTCTTAGGGGCCTGCTCTGGAGATAGGCTGGGGTCCCAGACGTGGCTCACAAAACTGCCCGATGAGAGTGGAGAAATGGCCATACTTGAGCAGTTACTTTCCATTCATTTCAATGGGAGTACTGAGTATAGCTGAGTGACTGCTCTTGGCTGTAGTGGGAACTGTCACTGAAATGAATGCAGAGTAACCGCTCAAATGTGGTCACTTCTCCATTCTGATTGGGCAGTTTCAAGGGCCCGCTCTGGAGATAGGTTGTGGTCCTAGAGGTAAGACCCCAACCTATCACTCATTGATGGCATATCTCATCAATATGCCATGAATGTTTGTGCTGATAAAACCACTTTAAGGGGGTCATAGGAGAATAAAAAAAGCCAAGGTGGAAACAAAGGCTATGCAAGCTCAACTAGTTCAATCTGATGCTCAATGTCACTTTCCCGAGTAAAGAGGACTGTTGCTTGTGGGTCAATGTAAAATGATCAGAGATGCTTTAAAGTAATCATTAGTAGATGCACTACTGCAGTCATTGTGGTCCATAGACACCACCAAGGGTGCTCCAATTTCAGCAAATAAATGTTATTCTATCTACCTCGGAAAGTTATACAACTTTTTTCCATCATGTATAAGTTCATCACGGATTTAAAGATCTCTGCTTGCTGACATAAAATAGGAAATTTATTGTTTACTTCCTGTGGATGACATTTGCCCTCACCAGGTGCTGAACACCTGCGTGCAAAATGTATTACAATTGTAGTTATTTTTATTTACCTATATAGTGCTGGTATATTCTTTATTGTGATATTGAGCTTTCCATCACTCAAATCAGTTCTGAGCCCCAATAGGGACTTAACAGCTAATTTCGAAATTAGATCCCATTCAATTTTGAGGCCCCCTCACTGGTGTCCATACCTCCCAATTTTTACCTGGTCACAGAGTGACACTCATGGTTCATTATGTGAAATATGTTTATTTCTTCATGTGGATGTATACATTTCAATAGGTTATCATTCACAACATCATTTGACTATATACTTTTTATGTCCAAATTGCAATAAATTCTGAAATAATATATAAATTGCGGTACAGCTAGGTGTTTTTTTTGGGTGGGGCAATAGAGTAAGTTTATAAATGCTAGGTTTAGCTATCAAGTTAAAAAGAGGAACATTAAAGGGAGTTTTGCTACTTCACACAAGCCCTTCTGAGCCTAGTTAATAGTTTGCTATAAGCAAGCCTAAGAGAATGGGGAGAGGACCATGCTTGCAGAGCTCTTCCCCATTCCTCTCTATGGGAGTTCCAAATATAGCCGAGCAAGTGTGCTTTGGGATTTGGGTCACAAGTAGGAAATAACCACTTAAATAAAGGACATTTGCGAGTATGCTAGTATCCACCATGATACAGTTAAAAAGTTATACCGTGGGGTCTTTAGGGCAAACATAGTCTTGTTTGGGCTATCATGAACTGTTCCACAAGTAAATATGCTTTATGGTGGTAAACCACACTTTTATGTCCAGCCCATAAAACATATAAAATTAAGAAATAGAGCGAATGTAGTTGAAAAGAGACTACATTTGCCTTAATGTTTTATATGGCTTTACTGTGATATATATGGGGATACCTTTTTCACCATATCCTGATGGATTTGGGTGACTTTGCAACAAAATGTGATGTGAATGGGTCCTTAACCTATATAGTACACAAGTATACTTTTTTTTGGGTGTGAGAAGGAACCAGAGGAGAACATGCCAACTCCATGTAGATGTTATTGATCAGGTTATAAATCAGGTTCTTAGCACTAACCACTGAGCAAGTGTAATTCTCACGATTATACAATACAGTTATCAAAGATGTTATGTATGTCTTGTAAGGAGCCATGCATGTGTGTTCACCACATTATCAGGACAAATGTCTATCCTCTAGAAGTAAACCATCAATATTCCCGTTAAATGCAAGCAAAGATTTTAAAAATCATGAGAGATAGAAAACATATCCGAACATTGCATAACCTTTAATTATACAAAATATAGCTTTCAATCAATAGGAACTAACCCAAGACATCATTGAGTTGATTTTTAGGTGCATTTGCTACCTGATGTTTGGAAGTTGTCCAGACTATTAAGCCATATTTCACAGGGTTGGACTTGATGTGGCTTTAAGCACAGATTCTGCCCCAAATCCAACAACGATAAACATCCCATGCATAGGAATGGTGTTACAGTAGAAAAAAATCAGCTGAAACATGTCAGCCGTGGAAATAAGTAGCATGTTTCTTTTTATGGGCAATTGGATAAGGATTTGCCTCGTTCACTAACATGGAGTTACATAATCCTGCTACAGATCTACTGCACACCCAAAGGACGGCACATCTACGACAGAAATACAGGTTTGACGTGTAGCCATCATCATCCAAGCCGATATGACTCATTATTTTGGGTGGCATGTATGAATGGGGCTGCGCCAGAAGTCTGACATCCAGCACAGCCCCATTTGCAATAGGTTTAAATCGCCCGCACGCCAATATGAGGCACATTACAGAGCGCCCGTGGCACTATGTAATGTGCCTAATTTAGGGAGGAGGGGCGCACTCGAACCGTAAGAAGCTATAGATTTATAGCGTCAGTACGACAATTCCAGGCGCATTACTGCTGCAACAAGTAAACATTTCAAAGTCGTTTACATGAGCCAGAGTTGTTGTCTTTGCGCTAGAATGCGCCTGATTTATGATCCGCAGTAGAGCAGGTTCATAAATCAGGTGCATTCTACGCTACAGTTATGCGCAGAAAAATTGGCGTCTAAGCGCCAAAAATCATACATGCCACCCTTTGTCTCTAACCATACTAGACACATCTCAGAAACTTGGTGGCTAAATCCCTGAATACTCTAGATTGCCCATTCCAAAGATTCTATACTGCATGGATCTGCTACCATTAGTGACTTGCATATTCCACCACTGCCTACAGGACAGTGTATAACAGAGCCGTCTTAAAAGCATTATGGACCCCTGGGCAGAACATTGCAGTGGGCCTTGTCCAAATACATGACATCACACTAGGTCATGCCTCTAGCCACTCCCAAGCACACCTAGATTATCATGCCACTTATGCCTGGACCCCGGCAGCCTGCAGCCTTTAAGACTATTTGGCAGGGCAGGAAGCCTTTGGCTCTTTTCTCCACATATTTTTTATTTGTTTGCACATTCTAAAAACACACAAACAGTAAAATAAGCAAAGCCAACTAAGGAATCCTGGGTATGTTTCTTGTATTCTTGGGACAAGCATACACCACCTGGGGCCCCTATACTTGTGGGGCCCCCCGGGCAACTGCCTAGTGTGCCCAATGGAAAAGATGGCCTTGCTGTATAATGGACAGATAATGACCTACTAGGTATATGTAGAACAACTAGCAAAAGAGTGACATCACATGAGTACAGAACAAGATATAATAATATATTAGAGACTCAGTAACAATTATAGCATAAAATAAATAAGGTGATGGCGCTACCATAGCAAGGATAAGAAAGGACTCAAAGTTATGCACATTTGTACATTTTTATTGAGTGTTGTACCCTACCACTGCCTGCAGATGTCACTATTGCTCCTGCCATATCAGTATGAACATTACAGTCCATTCTTATCGTCTCATATTTCATATGGTACAATTTGTCATATTATTAATGAAAATGTGTTTTTGGGAGAACTGCCCTTTAAATTAGCAAGAACTCAATAAAAAAAAAAGGTATTTTTTTTAAAATTCCTTCCATATACAAATTGTGATTGTAATGTAGCAGAAATGGAACAGCAAATTTATTCAAGCCTTGGATCCCCATGTTGCAACCTAAACCTGAGGCTGTACAAAGACCTGTTCGCCGAACAGTATAAGTATAGTTGAGAATTGTGCAAACCAGGTGGCCTTGAAAAGTTTTACAGTCCAGCGACAGCAATCTGTCTTAAATAAGGATCAATAATTTCTTAGCTATGAAACATCTGAACATATATGTGTGGCATGCACACATAACACTGGTGATCTAAAGGTTTAGATGAGAAGAATAAACGTCAAGATCCTTATTCTAGTAGTTGACAATTGTGCAGTGTATAGCTGAAGTGATCTACAGGGGGAGCGAATGACTGTAAAACACAATAATGTTCCTTGGGACATTGAAAGGGTTACAATTTAACACAAACCACAATATACTAACACGGTTGTTCTTGCAAGAGTGCTTATATGCATTGCAGTATGGCATCTCAGTGCTTATCATTGTGCCCAGCTGCAGTAAGGTCCTGGGTCGGAATCCAGCTAAACGTAGCATCTAAATAGAGTTTTCAAACTCTTCTGTGTTTCCCCCATGCCAAAAACATGCCAATATATTAAAGGAGTTGTCCACCTCAGTGTTTTTTGCTAGAAGTATGCTGCTGCAACTGTAAGAAAATAAAAAAAAAACATTCTCACCTCTGCACTGACCTCTGTTGCATCAATGCTACTGCCAGGCCTCTCCCCAGGTCTTTTGTTGTCTTCCATCTCTTGGCAGTTGGCTTGGGTGCACTGTCCAACATCACTGTTCAGAGCCTTTTCTTCTGAAAGGTGAAAACAGGCAATGTTCCGCGATGGCTGCAACAGTGTAATTCCAGCTGCTGGAAGATGAAATACAACAGAAGACCCGGGGAGAGGTGGCATCACTGGAACGGAGATCAATACAGAAGTGAGGGTGAGGGCTTATACTTCTTTCAGCTGCAGCGGCATATTTTTAGTGACAACCCTTTTTAATTAGAATTAAGACTTTGCGTCTCAGTAGGGACATGGAAGTATCATCTATTTACAACGCACTGGAAAATGTTGCCTCTAAATGACAAAATATCATAGTTATGGGTTCCATATACTCAGAATTCTCCATCCACCATTTGGCCATATATTGCTTCTACTACTAACAACTTTTGACTAAGTAGAGTACAGATGCAAGCTTTCGAGAAACCTTAGTCCTCTTGTGACCACAAAAAGCCTAGGAAGTATTCCTAAGCCTGGGAACCCATTAAAAACCAGTCGTGATGGCTGTATATGTATGAATACTATTCAGATGTTTGCTGCTGCTTAGCTATCGGCTAAAGCAGAGCAAATTAGTCATCTTACAGCTAAGTTTTCTATATTTTTCATTGTATACACTTTATTTGTGAGACAGAATAGCATAGACCACTAGGCTATTTGGTCCAGTAACAAGAAGTCTATATTTGCTTTGATTGACCCTTGGCTATGTAGTAGCCACACCACAACCTTTTAGCTCGTATTCAGATGTATAAAGACAACATATATTGGACTAATTTCTGATGTTAAGAAACCCCAAACTGGCTTAAATTACAGCATTTTGGGACACACCCTATTAACAAGGTAAAAGGAACCCTAGCCCCTAGAGGACCCATTTGGTCCAGGACAGTTCAACTTCATCTAAATGGGATATGCACCTTTCCTGTATTGTTGGTTGGCGGTTTTATCTTAACATTTATCTTTTTACATTTTACAACCCTGTATGGAGTAAGTGATATAAATTGTACACAAACACTGTATATAGTATTCCTATCTCTACAGCAAGGTCTATAAAATGCATAATTCATCATTTTCTTTTTCCTTGAATAAGAATTCAGTTATTTGGCACTAAGAAGCATTGGCCTCTTAAATCTCATTTTCTTACTCAGCATTGGTGAAAAAGGAGTATACGTTAGTTGGAGCGTCTATTTCTTACTCTTATTATTTGGTAGAATTTGTGTTTTACATGTTTTGTTTATTCATGTAATATTTTTGCTCTGTTCTTTTTGCTGTGAGTGTTTTCGAGTATACTATTTTATTTGGAATTACCGATGTAGAAAGTATAACTTGATGGTGATAATAAAGGCTTAAGATGCTATGTAATCTTCTTTACAACAAAAGCTATTGAAAAAGTCCAGATAACTTTCTATGTGGTGATAAATTGGGGGATATATGAAAACTGTCAAGCAGTAACACTTTTTGTTGCCCATAGCAACCAATCAGAGCTTTATATGGAACGAAAGGGGAGCTATGATTGGTTGCTATGGGTAACAAAAAGTTTTAGACCTAGACAGCTTTCATACATACATACGTATCTTTGTGGCACCACCATTTTTAGCTATATGTATTTGGTCTTTGTATTTTTGTGTTTTTACTATACATTTTTTAATGAATAAAAGTTTTGTATTTATGTATTTTTGTATTTCTGGTAGTTTTTTATATACTGGTGCAGATTAGCTTTCATACATGTGGCCTTTGGTGCGATGTCTGTCAAGTTTATTTTTACTACAGTATATTTGTACCAGAAGATACTTTTTATTTCAGTCATTTAATTTTATGCAATGCCCAATACAACTTAATGGGAATGTGTCATCAAAAATTGACTTATTGTTTAGCTCACATTTTTCTGTTAAACACATTTCGTGATGAATTTTTGGTTATTTTTATAAATTTTCCATATAACTTTCATCATTTTTTAATAATTCTTAAAGGGGTTGTCTCACTACAAGGATTGCTTTTTATGTTAAAGACCTTGCAAAAACAAGTCACTTTGTAATATGTGTCCATTAACAGTGTCCTACCTATTCCTAGATATCCCCTCTTGTATGGGCTGCATCAGTCCTCAGGTCACTATAGCTACAGACCTATTTGATCTCTCCTGATAGACGGCCGGCACTGGTTGCTATAGCTACAGACCTGGCTTCTACTGCAGCCTAGTGGAAGCCAGTAAACACGCCCCTAAATTCAAAGTGAAACCAAGAAAACAGGACTGAGGTAAGATGAATCAATGTAGTGAGACAACCCCTTCAAGTCCAGCAGTTTTCACTTTGGCCACTAGGCCTAATAATAGTCTGATACTTCCTGTTCTGTAGAGAGAGATTTGCAATAGTCTGCTCATTAGTCTGTTCATTATCAGCACAGGCAGGATTACACTGAAAGGTGACACCAATGTATATAGATAACACAGGATCCACCAGTCACAATAGGAGATATCACAGATCCCCCTCCCTGCACACTGACTTCTTCCCAGAGCATACCTAGAAAACTCTCCTATAGAAGTCAATAGGACTGAGTCAGTCTTAAGGCCCCTATGTGCCTGAAGCTGCTGTAAAGCATCTCTCTATGTCTAAGTTAACACAGTGCAGGCAATAATGCTGTCCCCACAATCACATATAGACGACAGAATTGAGAAATCTACAATTAAAAATTAAAAACGCTCTGAAGAAAAGAATATGGATCTGGGGCTTGATTTAATGTAAAAAAAAAAAAATTGGTGACAGATTCCCTTTAAATATTTATCTCTCATAAAGAGTCCCCTGATGAAGCTGTATTTTACATGATAGACCTGGGGCTTCTTGTCCCTCTCAGCACAGCCCTTATCCTCTTTTGAGCCTAATACGCAAGTTGTTTTTGTGACTGGGCTTTTTTGACTCATGATCTTATATCTATGATCTTGTCCTTTTTTGCACATGGGCTATGCTCTAGTTCACTACAAAACTCCTTTTCATTGTTTCTATTAGCATTTTTGTTTATGGATATTTACCTGGATTTCGTTCAATATCTATTGTGTTATTTGGTTCTTTGTATTCATTTTAGATACTCTATTTTGGGACTTCTATATATATAACTTGCTGTGCCATCTGCGGTTACCCTTCTTTACATTTATGCAAAGAGATTAAGAATGTACCTAGACTCCTTAGGCCTTTTAAATTGTTTTTCAATAAATAAAATATGTATCCATTTGATGGCAGTGCACCATTTTGTACATTGAGTTCTTTTTTATTTTTGTTCTTGTACTTGACTTATCACATTAGGGCTGCACCCCATTACATTGATTAGTAGTGCCCAAGGATATGTTACTGTCATGGGGGTCGCGGGCGCCGCTACTCCCCGCGGCCGCCCCCCTGCGGGCAGGGGGTCCGGCGCAGGTGCTGCGGCTGCCCGCGAACATCCCCCTGCTGCCTGCGTCCCGGCGCCGGCTCACTTACCCGTCCATGCTCCGGTACACGCTGATCCTGCCTGTCCCGGCCGCCGCGCGCGTACCCGCTGCTTAGGGCGCGCGCGTGACAGCTTCTCTGGATTTAAAGGGTCAGCCAGTTCGTTGGTGTGCGTTCAGTGTCTTTAGAGAGTGTTGGAGTTCTGTATTGATTACCCGTGTACCAGTCCGTTCCTCTACATTTCCTGACCTTGCCTGTTTGCCACCTGCCCTGACCGTCTGCCTGTCTCTACCACGAACCACTGCTGCCTGCCCTGACCTTCTGCCTGTCCCCGACTACGTCTCTGGATTACGATTCTATACCTCGCAGTACCCCGTCCGCCATCGCAAGCAAGTCACGTCAGGGGTAGTGACCTGGTAGCCTCACGCCGCAGCAAGTCCATCCCGCTTTGCGGCGGGCTCTGGTGAATACCGGGGGCTACTTAGACTCCGCTCCCTGGCGTAGCTTAACTATCATCACTTGCGATGGTCCAGCGAATCCACCTCCGGGTTACAGTTACTATGTTGATCTCATGAATAAATGACAAATCAGCAGGATATATCATTGCTTACTTAATTACATAGTTAGTACTGCGGATAAAAGACATATGTCCATCAATTTCAACCAAAGGGGAAGGGTCAAAACTGTGGGAACTGCAGCAATATTATGAAAGAGTTGCAGCACTGATTTAGTGATGCATCCTCTTCAAAATTTGAATGCGCATTGGCACTCCAGACCACCCGACCCGCTGTACAGGGAACGGCACATTGTGCTGTACAGAGCTGCCATTAGTAATTTCAGGACTCGATGCAGCCATTATCAGTTCCTATCTTGAATCATAGTGGTCCCGTTTTTTATTTTGGTCCCAGACAGGAGTACTGCCAGTACTTCCCTGATGGCAGCCCTAAGCACCAAAACACCATTCACTTGAAGTAGACCCTGCTTCAGTTCTCTGTACAATAAGTGGCAGGAAAAATAATGAATGGGACATAGCAAATCAGTGCTGCAACCCCTTTTTCTCAGGATTAGTGGAGAAGTCAGATCTCCACCAACCATCTTTAATTCTTATAAGATGACTCAACTACTCGCTCTTCTGACCCCAATGAGTAAATGCTGCTTTATCTTCATACAGATGTAGCAGAAATAAACAGAACAGATATTGCACCGTGATATCACAGCACAGAATGTTATCTCAGCTTTTTCAATACTTTTCAATGGCCTTTGTTTACAGATCAGAGCAGATGACACGAAAAGCCGTGATATCACGGTCAAGCTACATCTGTATCTTTGAGCAGGTAAATGTACATATGTTAAATGCAGGGAGGACGAAAAACTTCCTAGCCAACAACTGTCATACATCTATTGTAATAAAGTAAATCTAATGACTTTTTAATGAACCATGTCCTGCTCTATGTACATTTCAAATTGAGCTATGACTCCCACCTCTCGGCTCCATTAAGAGGTTCCTATGTCCAGGAATCTCTCTATTCTCTGCCTCTTTGATATCTGTATTATATTCCAATCTCCCACATGTTCTGATGTTCGAATAATTCTACTGTAAATTACCATATACACAATTAACTGATCTGAGATAGAAAAACCTCCAAGGACCAAAATCAGTAACACTCAATTGAAGTCTAGGGGACCGTTAACGGAATGAATACATTAACAATAATAATTTTGTCCCCATGGCAACAAGATATTAATGAGGAAAAAAAATAATTAGTGATATCTTAACTACTAAAGTTTAGGAAGGCTTTCAAAGTCAGAGGTACAAACAGCTGCTCATCGGTCTTCATGCTGCGAAAACAGAAAAGACTCCGCAACAGGCTTCTGTGTATATTGCAATCTCTGTATAAAACCAGCAACAAATATTCCTAGGAGTTGAATGTGTCTATATATAAAACAGGCTAAGGACCATTAGCTAACATGGCAACGGAAACCATTCCAGTTTCTAAGCATTCAACTAAATCTCCTTACCTCACAAAGAATTTTTAATTTCATAAAGATCCAATGGTAAAATTGACTTGTGGGATTCAATAAATACATTGCACATATTGCACACATTGCATACATATACATATATATAGTTGAAACCAGAAGTTTACATACACTATATGAAACACACATATGCATGTTTTTCTCACTATTTGACATGAAGTCAGAATAAACCTTACCTGTTTTAGGTCAGTTAGGATTACTAAATTTATTTATATTTGCAAAATGCCAGAATAATGAGATTTAGTTTTTAAGCCATTTTTATGACTTTCTGCAAAGTCAAAAGTTTACACACACTTGGATTACTATGCTTTTAAACAATTTGGGACAGCCCATATGGTTATGTCATTTCTTTGGAAGACCTGTGGATGTATTTTAATCACATCAGGAACACGCTGCTTCTATGTGTAACGTCTAAAGAAATCAGTCAAGATATCAGGAAGAGAATTGTAGACTTGCACAAGTCTGGATCATCCTTGGGTGCAATTTCCAGATACCTGAAGGTGCCTCATTCATCTGTACAAACAATTATACGCGAGTATAAACATGATGGGAACGTCCAGCCATCATACCACTCAGGAAGGAGACAGGTTCTGTGTCTCAGAGATGAACATGCTTTGATCCAACATGTGCACATCAACCCAAGAACAAAAGCAAAGACCTTGTGAACATGTTGGCGAAAACTGGTAAGATTGTGTCAATATTCACAGTGAAACTAATACTGTATCAACATGAGTTGAAAGGCCACAGGAAGAAGCCATTACTCCAAAAGAAACATTTAAAAGCCAGATTAATGTGTGCAATTGCGCACAGGAATAAAGACCTACATTTTTGTAGACATGTCCTGAGGTCTGACAAAACAAAAATGGAACTGTTTGGCCATAATGACCATCGTTACATTTGGAGGAAAAAGGGAGAAGCTTGGAAGTCTAAGAACACCATCTCAACTTTGAAACATGGGGGTGGCAGCATCATGATGTGGGGTTGTTTTGCTGCAGGGACTGGTGCACTTCACAAAATAGATGGCATCATGAGGAAAGAAGATTATGTGGCATTACTGAAGCAACGTCTCAAGAAATCAGCCAGGAAGTTAAAGCTTAGGTGGAAATGGGTCTTCCAAATGGACAGTGATCTGAAACATACTGCCAAACTGGTTACAAAGTGACTTAAGGATAACCAAGTCAATGTTTTGGTTTGGCCCTAACACATCACTGATCTCAATTCTATTAAAAAATATGGGCAAAGCTGAAAAGGCAGGTGCAAGCAAGGCGACCTACAAACATGGCTCAGTTACACAAGTTCTGTCAGGAGGAATGGGCCAAAATTCCTACCAACTATTGTGAGGAGCTAGTGGAAGTATATCCAAAACATTTGACCCAAGTCATACAGTTTAAGGGCAATGCTACCAAATACTAATGAAATGTATGTAAACTTTTGACTTTGCAGAAAGTAATACAAATGCCTTAAATTCTCTCTCATATTATTTTGGCATTTGGTAGATATAAATAATTTAGTTTCCTAATTGACCTAAAACAGGTAAGGTTTATTCTGATTTCATGTCAGATAGTGAGAAAAACATGCATATGTGTCATTTATATAGTGTATGTAAACTTCTGGTTTCAACTGTATGTCTCTATGCCTAATAAATAGTTATTGTTCTTCTGTTAGAGTTTTTTGTGGTTCACAGCAGCTTAGAGTTCAGTGACAGTAGTCAAACTACTAAATGCGGTAACTCGAGTTGTGTCTATAGGATCTCAGGATAGTGCAACTCCTTTGCGTGAGTGCATTGCATACATTTTGGCGAAGCTGGATCATTGTACAGTGCCACGTTATTCTATGTCCCTTTTTTTCTCTATGTTGTGACGCATTGACATCTAATGAACCGAGGGTACTGGAATTACATCCTGAGGATACCATAAACCATATGTAAGGTGTATAACATATGTGAGGTTGTGCCTTACATAGCAAAAATTAAAAAGTGAGCACATTTGTGAGCTGATCTACCTGATAAGATGTACACAAAGCTGCACTTTCCCTCTTTGTCTATCTTTATTGGAAAGATATAGATATATTATATAACCTCTTTGATAATCATTTTTATTGATATTTTTGAAAAAAAATTGTTGTCATTCTCATGTTATGTAGAGAAGGGTGTAAGAAAATGTCAGAATAAATACCATTCCTAGAGCATGTTGCATTTTGAATAAAAAATTTGAAAAAATCACATATATCATGTATATATATATTCACAGTCCTGTGAAGACAGGTAGAGGTTAAAACAACCTTTTATGTTTTTCTTACCCTCCCACCACACAAAAAAAACTAAAAAAATATTTTTTGTGTAGGAATTTAAGGAGCAACTTACAAAAGCTTGAAATATTTGTTTACAGTGAACCACTTCCATTAATATCAATAAAAAATATGTTTGCCGGTTGATTTTTCATCTTAAAATGCATGGAAATTTACTATTGATACAATAGAGATGGCTAAAAACCTCATGTAAAACATGCTCAAAACATTTGTATGTGGTTTTTACCACATATCCACATTGGAATGAATTTTACTTGTCATGTGGCACCCAAAAAGTGAACTAAAAGGGAGGAAAACAATCGCAAACAAAATGCATTTTTGTAGAACATTTAACCACTTGCAGACAATAGGCTTAAATGGTGTCATGTATGTAAAGGGCTGCACCAGTATTCTGGTGTTCTTTCAGCCCAAAAACTGTTGCAACCCAGTTCTCTAGATGTATGAGCAGGCGCATTCCAAAATTAAGTGTATTTTGCGGCAACTGCAGCACTTTGTTATGCGCCTAAAATGTTGGGGCATTCTGGAGATGTGTTGCGCCACAACTGTATGATTCTACACATTTATGACTGGAGGACGCCAAAACTAGAGGCATTACTGCTAGAACAGCCAGACCAAGTTAAAAGTGGTTTACCTGAGCCTGAGTTGTTGTATTGGAACTAGAATACACCTGGATGTATGACCCGCAAAAGAACAGGTTCATACATTCTGGCACATTCTACACTGCTTTAAAGCTTTTTATAACTGGCCTCTATGCACCTAGATCATGCATGACTCTCTAAATGTCAAATAAATCCACAAGTAACTCTGCAAGAACATTGCTGCAACTGCTTAAAGTGTCTGCAGCTACATAAAGGTTGTGCAGATTCATGTTGGATATAAGAGGCAGCTGGCTCTCCAGAGGGAAGAAATAGATGGTTTATTACTATCCCTGCTTCCAGATTGCTGTATATACATCATTTAATGAGCAGCATGTATACAGCTCTGTAGGCAGCCTTCATGTCTCCTGTTTCCATCCCCAGTGATCTTGCAGTAATTGTTGGGTCTTAACAGACTCACATTGGCTCTGCAGTCAGTGCTTGTGAACGAATTTCCCCCTGTAATGGGGGCTTATATGTCAGCTCCAGTCGAAGAGGAATCCGCAATAGAAAAAAAATGTTGTTAAATTGCACAAGATGTAAAATTAATTAAAAGACAAAACAAAATTAAAAACAAACAAAAAACAAACACATTGACTATTCAAATGCCAATTTAGGTCAGGTTCACCTCGATTCAGAGGTTCTGTCCGGAGCCTTCATGGCAGAGGTGGCACCAGACCTGTTTCACAATAGATACCAATGGCATCTGACGGAGACCACAATGGGGTCCATCAGGTTTCCATCACGGTGTCTGTCATTTTATTGGAAAAAATATTTTTTCTGTCATTTATTATAGAATCTGTGATGGAGACTCCAATTGGAACTTATGATGCAGATGAAAACCAGACCTTCTAGTCTTATCTCTGACAGTCCAAAAACTATATATCTCCTACATAAAAACAACTTTAACAGGAAGGTACACAATGTAAAGACATATATTTGTTGCTCTTAAAAAAAGAAAAAAAATATTTTGTTTTCTTCTAATTTCCCTAAAAATCAAAATAGGCAAAGAAAATAACAGGGCATGAGTAAGTGTTAAAGCTTTCAAACTGGCATGTTGAAAATGTGCCTGGTCAGGAACCGGGTTAAATAGTCCACTCATGAAGTAGTTAATATTTCGCTCTCGGCTATTGGCTTTCAGCTAATATCTGCCTGGAGCATTGTTTGGCATAAAAAGCATGAAAAAATGCCAAGAAATATACTGCCAAAAATTAGGTTTTTTCCTCCAAAAAATGCTTTGCATGAATCTGTCAATCAATTTTAAGCAATTTCTAGGGATGTCACTCTGCAAATCAGCTGTATGGTATCTTACTCTCTGTTCCTTTCTATCTAGCAGAATTCCAATACGTTCTACATAGTTCTTACACATTTTCTATATTTCAGAAAATAGTGATTAGCTATGAAGCTGTATTTATTACAAGTTTTATGGAGTATGATACATTTGTCAGTAAAGTATAGATTGACAATTCTGTGTTCCTAAGTCCCTCCTGGTTTTTAACACTGGAAGCATTAAAATGGAAATTTTCTCAAATTGTAATTTCGGAGAATTCACTCTTGACATGCTTGAATTAGCAAGACTAGATGGATTAGAGATTTATAAGAGCTTTGTTGCATATTTTTTATCCAGAGGACATTGAGTATTTTTATGTACTAAGGAAATGTTATGTCAGAGCTGTATCAAGATGCTTAGAATTTTTTTTAATTTATAAAAAAAACATTTTATACAGTAAAAAAAAAAAATTCTAGGGGAAAAGAGCCAAAAGTAGGTCACTCTAAAGATTTAAAGTAGAAGTTAACCTTATGAAGCTAATAATGAAACTGGATCAATTTACTTACCGATTATGCTCTCTCCTAACCTCTGATACAATAAGTATGAATGAAAAAAAAGTCACTCTTAATGTAGTGGTAATGTTTTACTGACCCATGTTAAAGAGGTTTTCCCATCATGCACATATATGCCATCAAAATGTTATAATTATGGGTCCCACCTCTGAGACCTTCACCTATCCCAGGAGCTGGCCCTGGAAATCTTGGCTGAGAATGGAGAGCTGATTGCACTTGTGGGTGACTTTCCATTCTGTTCTATGGAGTTCTGAGTAAAGCCAAACACACCACTCACCATTACTCTGAACTTCCATCGAACAGAATGGAGAGTTGTGCAAGACTTTGAGGGACCCGTTCCCAAGATAGGTGGGGGTTCTAAAGTTGGGAACCACAACTATAACACTTTCATGGAATACCTACACATATATCATTAAAGTGCATGGTGGGAACACTCCTTTAAGGTGGGATTCTATGGAATGTATCTAAAGCACATGTTTACTCTGAGCAAGAGCATACCAACTATACAAGGACCTCATGTGACTGTTGAAAGGGAGCATTTTCCAGTTTGGCTATTTTTACACAGCAATATAACATCTGCGTTTAAACCTTATGGTGATCTAACTTAGGTTCAGTAAAATTGGTTTGGGAAGGTCTGGCCCTAAAACAAGGCTAGGGCCAAGTTAACACTTAAATCCTCCTGTTCTAGGTGGTGAGGGGACAACCCCTACAAGAAATGGGTCACATTTTAATATTGTGATTATAAACTTACATTTTATCCATGGGCCTCGGATACATTCCTTTCCAGAACTAATCCCCAAAACCACAATTATCAATGAATATAGCAAAGTAATGAGGGGGCACATTTATCAAGGCAGTTGTGCCAGAATTCTTCCACAATTTGCACCCACAATAATAGCATACATGCTTTATACCACAGTTATTATGAGGGACATATATGAATACTGTCTAGGTCTTAGATCTTCTTGCTGCCCAAAGAAACCAATGAAAGCTCCCCTTTAAATTTTCAGAGCACTATATGAAATGAAAGGGGAGTTCTGATTGGTTGCTATGGGCAACAAAGAAAGTCTTAGACCTAGACAGTTTTCATACATGCTACCCTATGTGTTTAAGACAGTTTCCAGCAACTTCTGTACCTCGTCCGAAAAATGGAATGTGACCTCTATAAAATAGGTGTGGCTTCACAAAAAGGTGACTTGGGGTTGCATGCAATAAAGTGTGCCAAAATAAATGTGGTGCAAAGTGAGCCAACTTAAAAATGGTGTAAAGTTAGAGTAGACACTTTTAATCTGCACCAGGTTTATCAACACTATGATAAATGTAGCGCATTGAACGACCAGTTAGTCAAACTTTACACTAAGAGTTAGATAGCATTGATAAATCTACCCCACAGTCAGGGGCCGAACTACTGGGGTAGCAGACGTAGCAGCTCCTATAGGGCCTGGGTCCTTGGGCTGGGAACCTTGAGGATGTGGACCCCGTAGCAACTGCTACTTTATCTGCTACCCAGGTAGTTCCGCCCCTGGGCCTGCTGGAAATGACCGTATCTACTCTTCACTGGAACTGGTCACTGTATTGAGGTAATATATAGTCCGTAGGGAACCTACATACCACTTTATGGTAACTATATGGCGTTAATATTGGTCTTTGTCTACTGATCTTTATTCAGTAATAGTATAGGGGTATTATTCACTCACTATGTGGTGGTAATTTGTGGTCATGTTCTGGCGGTATAATCAGGTCCTTATGTAGTAGCATTAGTGGTAATGTTTGGCAATGTTGGTATTGGTATAGTGGGATTTGTTTTGGTAGCAGTATGATGGTGATATGTATGACAAGGTATTTGCTTCTTGTATTATCTAGTAACTGCATGACTTAAGAAGTCCCAGTAAATGTTTGTGTTGGGAGGGGCAGAAGGGGGTCCCCATCCAAAAGTTTGCTATGGGGCCAGTCTTCTCTAGTTATGCCCCTGCCCAGAGTCTCCACTTCCTGCCATGCTGTGCTGTCATAATGCCAAACTGGAACCACACACAGTCATAGAGTGTCTATTGACTACCAAACAGTTCTCACAGTGTTATTGTTTGCTCACAAAGTGACACAGTGCCTACCTAGTGTCAAGCCATACTCAGTGTGACATATGTTGCCCAGAATCTCAACTTTGCCTGCAGTGCTGCCATCAGTAATTTCAGGGTCCCAAACAGCCGAAACATCTGGGCCCATTTTTGATCAGGGCCTTTGATAGGGGTACTGCCCTGTTGGCACCTCTGTTTGTCTGCAGAAGTTCAATGCCCGGCGTTGGACTGGGGTGCCTAAGTCCCACCAGTGAAGCTTACTCTTGGAGCCCATCAGTGGAATTAATTCTTGGGGCCCAGTCTACAGCTGCTGAGAAGACTGCATATACTGTACATGACTCTTCCTCTCCGCCTTTTGTTTTCTGCATCTTTTTCTCTGTCTTTTCCCAGAAAGGGCCCCATCATGTCCAGAGGTCCACTTGGAGCTTTCCCTACTCCTCTGTGGGCCAGTCCTAGCCTGACTGTTCCACTTCATGCTGATCAACACTTGAAATGTACTTTCCAATGTGTAACCAGTCCCTGCTGACAAGGCATACTTGCCAACTTTTGAAAAATGTCTGCACGGAGACTCACATGTTGTATATTTATTTTAAACTTTTTGCAGTCCATATATAAAGGCTCCTCCTCACATCTATAAATCATGATTGCCAATAAAAAAATGTCTAAGAGCCATAACTTTCTTTAAATTTCTGTTAATAGAGCTGTATGAGGGAATTTTATTTGAGGAGTAAGTTGATACTTTTATTGGTACAATTTTGCAGTATGTACATAAGGGTTATTGATTGTTATTCCTATTTTTGTGAGGATATTAAAAATCACCTCCAGCTCTCCTAGAGATTCATAGAAAGGAAAGAAATAGTGCTGGAAACATATTGGCAACAATATCCAAAAGAAATAAAAGGTTCTAGCTTTCAATAAAAGCAAAAATCTTTATTATATTTTCTCATAAAACTACAGATCAAAACAGCATGCAAATATATACTAACGCGTTTCAGGCTCACTTTGCCTTAAAGGGAATGTGTCATAAAAAAAATGAGTCGTTGTTTAAGTCCCATTTTATGTTAAACACATTTTTTAGGAATTTTTGGTTGTTTTTTTTATTTTTCATATCACTTTCAATATTTTTTAATAATTCTTAAGTCCTGCAGTTTTCACTTTGGCCACTAGGCCTTGTTTACACTGCTTTAACAGCAGTCGAGAGATGCTATACAGTAGCTTCATGCACATAGGAGACTTATGACTGACTTAGTCCCATTCACTTCTATAGGAGAGTTTTCTAGTTATACTCTGTGACCTGGGAAGAAATCAGTGTGCAGGGAGGTGAAAGGGTGAACTGTGACTATCTCCTCTTGTGACTTATGGATCCTGTGTTATCTATTCACACTGGTGTCTCCTTTCAGTTTGACCCTCTTTGTGCTGATAATGAGCAGACAATTGAGAATCTTTCTCTATAGAACAGGAAGTGTCAGACTATTATTAGGCTTAGTGGCCAAAGTGAAAACTGCATGACTTAAGAATTATGAAAAAAATTTGAAAGTGATATGGACAATTTAAAAAAAAATAAATAACCAAAAATTCTTAAAAAATGTGTTGAACATAAAAATGTGAGTTAAACAATAAGTCATTTTTGATGACACATTCCATTTAATCATTGTTTTTTTGTAAGGCTTGAGTAACAAAAAAATTACAATCCTGGAATGTTTTTGTGCTGTTCATTGCATGGATTAAATAACACAGTAAGTTTATACATTGGATTGTTATGGATGTGGCAATATTTATTCTGTGTGCCTGATTTTATGTTTGTTTATTTACAATGTAAGTTGTTTTTATTAGGGAAATAGTATTTTTTGCTATTTTTTTGTGTTGAAACACTTGCTTTAATTTCTTTTTTACTCTCTTTGTCACATGGTAGGATTAGACATGGCAATCACTTGACCACTATTTTAATACAGTATATAGCTATACATTACTGTATTGTACTTGTACAGGAAGTCTATCAGACCCTGTTTCTTTATAGGCTTCATATATGACAAACCTTGGAACATTATTTGGCCTTTAGGCTTCATGAGAACCATTTGGTCTGCTGTTCTCAGAACTCCCATAAAGTTGAGGGAAAAGAGTTGCCCAAGAGGAGCAACATTTTCATTCTCTGTGGCAGGAACAAACCCAGAATGGCCCATAGAAAACACAAGAAGGTAACATTTAAATCACAATCTTAGACTAGATGTTAATATGCAGTTAGACTGGATACTAATAGTCTCCGTGAGTATACCAGAACTATATGGCTCAAGACTAGTTACTAATCAAAGGTTTTATTCCGATTGCAATATTGAAGTTTGAATCCGAATTTTTGAATCCAAGACCTTTCAGACATTTTAGATATTTACAATTGAAGTGCCAAAATGGTCTCAGAAGAAGAATGACCTCTTTTATTTATTGGGAGAGGTACAATATGACAATGTGGCCTTTGTACCAGAAATGTTATGCAGTACTGAACTAGTTGAACACTATTGAGAATTATAACTTAAGGTTTCAGGACAACTCCTGTACATTTTCCCTGGTTATGCATCTCTGCTACAACTATAAATCCCATATTACAAATACAGGCACTACTTAATGAACTGTGATGATGCAGTTGAAGTCAGTTATTTTTCCTTGTGATACTCAGCAGTCAAAGGCAGCATTTCTTGGAATTAACCATATAAGAAGAAAAAAATTTCCATGGCACTCACCATAAATATTGAAACTTTTTCCAGGCTTGGTATGTAGGTAATGGCTCAGGAGAAGACATGATCAGTCAACGGCCATTTCAGATCCTTAAATGCTTTCTCGAGACTACCTATAGTATAAGTGTACTATACCAGATGACTTAAAACTAGTTACTAGTCCAAGGTTTTATTCTGATTGCAATATTAAAGTTTGAATCCAAACTTTTCCTCTAATGTGAGGCAATTTCTTCAATTTGATTGTCTTCCGTTCCACTAGCGGAACCCTACAAGGTAATAATGCCTTTATGGAATATTCTCACCACATTGATTAGCTTTAATCATATAGGCAAAGGTCAATAAATATTTTACCAGCTACATTTTGCTTCCTTTTAAAGTTAGAGCAGTTAATTTAGTTACATAGTTAGTATGGTTGAAAAAAGACATATGTCCATCAAGTTCAACCAATGATGGGGAAAATGTGGGTGAAGGGAGAGAGATAAGGAGTTTAAGCCTAGTTTCCCTACTGATGAAGGCTTTGAAACCCATAAGGCAAGAATCAATCTGCTCTAAAGAAGTTTTCATTTCTGATCCCAGAGTTGCCATCAGACTGAATCTATAATTTTATATGGCTACATACGTATTAATATTTTTTAGTTTCAGGTAGTTATCTAAGCATTTCTTGAAACTCGCAACTGTTCCTGCTGTGTCAAGCTCCTCAGGTGGCTATTCCACAGATTCACCATTCTCATGGTAAAGAAGGCTTTTCTCCTCTGGTGATCGAATGCTTTTTTTCTCCAGACTAAGGGAATGTCCCCTTGTCTTTTGAGGGGGCTTCACTTGAAATAATTTTTCCCCATGCTTTTTGTAGGGACCATATATGTACTTATATAAACTAATCAGGCCCCTCTGCAGCCATCTTTTTTCAAGACTAAATAAGTTCAATTCATCTAACCTCTCCTCATAACTAAGACGCTCCATTCCCCTTGTGGTGACGTCACTTCCTGCTCATGTGTTATCAGCAGCACTTGTTTTTCTTTCTTACTGACAAAATGTAATCCTTTAGAGCTCTGTAGCCTGCTGCCCCATTGTTAAAGCCCCTCCATCATCAGTGACTCTCTAACAGGCTAAGCTTGGAATAGCAGGGCTGAAATGTCAGTCACTGCTGTAAAACCACCCACAGCCTGAAAATAAAGGCTGGCTGTGAGGAACAGGCTCTGTAAAATAGTACGGTGAGAACGTCACTTTAAGTCACCTTCATTTTGATTGCTGTGCTTAATACCAAGACCTACTATATTCTTAATAGCAAAGCTGTTCCTACATTAAAATGCCAATATCAGTAAAAAATATAAGAACAGTTTTTGCAGACAAAGTAATTGTAATATACTCCAGGATGTAATGAGACACGGAGGGGAAATGCTGGTTACAAACGTGAAGTGAATTAGAACTGCACAATTCAATGCATTCTCTGCAGTACTTGCTGCTTCTCCCTCCTTCATGGGTATATCTCCTTATTTATACAGAGCCAACAATGCTTCACAATCTCAGACATAGCAAAGAAAAGGAAAGTACAATAAGTGACTAAACAGACAGTGGGAGCTTGCGTCTCAGCAGTAAAGAAAAATTAAATTGTCTGGATGGGCCGGGAGAGGTGGTCAGAATACAAAGGATGAGATAATAAACTTCCTAATCCATAGTGGGAGGAGAGTGTCAGCTTGTAGACGAAAAGGTATAAAAATGTCATTGCTTATTTATTTTTATATTGACAAAGTGGATCGAACATTTACGAGCTGCTCAGCTGATGGCCTGGTAGCCTCCGGCTTCTACTGCAGTATTTACAATGCAGTTTTTGGACCCACAAATTCATTAACCCAACCTTTATTTTCCAAATACTAGGCAACATTGTGCTATCTCATCTGTAGGATAGTCACTGATACTATTCTTGGCATACAAGTCAGAGCATATGTAAAGCAATGTCACCAAGCAGTAATAAAAGGTGACAAACATAAAGGGCCAAATTGGATGGGTCATTCTAGTGCTGAGATAAAGCACCAGGTTAGTTGGCAGCCAGGGGTTTTAGGGAAGGACCAATGTTATCCGCTATCCACTTACTGTATATGAAACATGGAATTATTTTCTCGGAATGATTGCTTGACTGCTTTTAATGAGAATATAAACTAGAAATGACCACAAATAAGATATTATTTTAGTCTCTGATTTGGGATAAAAATAGTAAAATGGCGTTGCATAGCTGGCATCTCTGCTTAAAGTCCATGGACAGGCCCAAGTGTGGAACCAGTTCTGGAGAATTTCTTATACATTTGGACCCTGAGAACTAAGAATAATTAAACAATTTTAGTTGTTATTGTATTTGGGCAACAAACAATGACTAAGGCTATGCTCACACGATGTATTGTGGCGCGTACAGTACGCGCCGCATTACATTGTGTGCTTCGGGAGCTCACGCTGATCAGCGTGTAGTCCTGAGGCGTGGGGGGGAAAGAGCCGTGAATAAGTGACATGTCACTTATCTCTCTGCGTGTACAATCCGATCGTATTGTACGAGCAGGAGAGGAGGCATAATCCATAGTTCTCAGAACTATGGATTACAGTAATTTCAGAGCGCATCTTGCTGGTATTCAAGCGCAAATACACGGCGAAAAGCCCGCCGAAATTACTCCGTATGAACATACCCCAATAGTTTTTTTTATTTTTTATATATATACCTTTACAGCCCTAACGTATTCTGCCGCCCTGTACAGAGATTGTCATCATTCACATTGATCCCTGTTCCCATTGGGGCTCATAAACTTAGTTCCAAACTTACCTCATTTTGTCACATGTCACACTCAGTATGTTGAATTTTAACCCAGTACCCCAGTACTACAAGGCAACAGTGCTAAACACTAGGTCACTGTTAATCTTTAATGGGGTTGTCCAAGAGTTTTCAACAAAGGCCAGTAGTTGGGATTGTTCTAAAAAAAAATTAAAAAGGTGTATTTACCACAGAGGTCCCCTTTTCCCTCCACTGATGACATCTTGTCTGTGGTTCTTGTGATGCTACCGCCAATCACTGGCTTCAGCATTCTCCTCCTGTATTACTGGCACATTATACTGAGACCAATGATTGACTGCAGTGTCCTGTAAGCAATGGATATGACATCATCATAGGAGTCCGGTTGAGAACACCAGAGCAGCAGAGGTGGTGGAACACCAGTGCCCTCAAAGGTGATAACAGTTATGTTGTTGTTAGAATTGAGAACAGTCCCAAATAACAACTGTTTTCTTAAAAAAATCTTGAGCAACCCATTTAATAGATGGCTTGAGACTAGTTACTAATCCAAGTTTTTATTTTGATTGCACTATTGAAATTGGGATCCAGATTTTTCCCCTAATGGTAGACAGTTTCCTCATTTTGATTGTCTTCCACATTCCGCTAGAGCCGAGGTGCACAACATGCGGCCACTAGTCCCCCTTTCTGTGGCCCCCAACCATCAGGACACAAATATGTTTTGTCTCTTCCTTATACTTCAAAAAGTAATATTCATCTTTTGACAGGAGTATTTACTTCTGACACGATCATGATATATCCACAGGATATACCATGAAAATGTCTGAAACTCCAAAGAGGAGGAGATGAGTCGGAGAGGAGGCTATATATGTGTGGTGTTCTCTCTAATTATAGTTGTGAAACATCTACTTCT
This sequence comes from Phyllomedusa bahiana, assembly GCA_025379985.1. Classification (NCBI taxonomy): domain Eukaryota; kingdom Metazoa; phylum Chordata; class Amphibia; order Anura; family Hylidae; genus Phyllomedusa; species Phyllomedusa bahiana. The sequence goes on from JAODAL010000239.1 coordinate 233,319, forward strand.
GAAACCCCCAAAAACTACAATGAAAATAGGCATCTCATGTCCTCTTTCTGGAGTACTAAGCGGGTTACTCTCATTCTGATCTTGAACAGTCTCTAAAGTGGAACCAAGACCTCTCAGCGATTTTAGATATTTACAATTGAAATGGCAAAAGGTCTCAGATAGGAAATACCCCTGTAAGATTTACTGTGGCGCCCGGGAGAGGTACAATATGATAACGTGGCCCTTGGACCAAAAAATGTTGTGCACTAGAGGAACACTAAGGAGTAATAATGCCTTAAAGTTTTACGACAACTCCTGTACATATTTCCTAGTTAACCATATGGACAGTATAGAGTTGGGAACACTTACTGTACCAGTCAGACAATCTTTTCTAAGAGCATCTTTCTCTCTTACATGGAGGCACAATTACTTAAATAGGTACCATGTGCTAGTACATTTCCCCTGTAGCATCTCTATACAGCATAAGATCATGGAGCAACAGCCAGACCTCTGTGATCAAATGATCACTGTGGGGACTACACCTGCAAAAGGCAGTTCTGTAATATTTGCACAGCTTGCAGTATTTTTTCTGTCAACATGATGGACACCATGATGGATACTCAAAATCCTTTTAAAATCAGTTGTATTAATCAGGCATCATAGTCATTTGACGTATGTCGAATTTGATAGAACAGCATCTTTTACACAACACATGGAAACTACAACACAGATGCAATTAAACCCTTAAGATTCTAAAATTATTCATCAATGAGGTAAGGTTGGATAAAAAATGTTTAAAAAAGTTAGACTTATCTACTATTCCTCCTTCCCACTGCTGCTCCAAACCTTCCTTGGGACCTAGTCCTCTTTACTTTTGGGTTCTTATCCTAAGACAGTAGAGGCTTACACCCGCTTTACATACAATAAAATTCCGCCTTTCCTGAGTGTAGGGAAGAAAACGTGGAAGTAAAGAGGAGCAGCGAAGAACCTGTAGGCAAGTGTAATTTTTTTCTTCTATCCACCATGGATCCATTGAAGAACATTTTTTCTTTGCTGGAAAATACCTCTAATCTCTTTAATTCTGTACAGGCCATATATAAATATGTAGCCTCCTTTACATTTTAGTTATGAAGCCATCACTATGGCTAGTTCAATCCTCTTTACCTACAACTCCGGCATTGAAACACTAGATAAGTTCTTACCTCTGCCCTTATTCATTTAATTATTATTATGGTGTGGTCATATTCTACAGCATTGTACAGCAATCGACAGCTCTAACATCAGCTCTTGTCACCACATTAACCCATGTGTATGTTTTTGGAGTGTGAGGTAACTGGAGTACCCACAGGAAACACTTGCAAGCTTCATCCACATGTTGTCCTTAATTAGACGCAAATCCAGAACCCCCAGTGACAATGCTAACCCAATCCATAAAGGATTTAAAGGAAGCCATATCTGTATTAGTTCTTCTCAAAATTGGATGCTATTGATGTGGTGTCTGTGCAAATTGGGATCCCTCCACAAGTTTACATTATTCTGGGGTTAAAAACATGAAGATTACCAACCCTGGGACATCCCCACTGGAAGTCAAACGATATACAAGGGCTGCCTCTATAATACCTTTAGAGCCTGTATATCTAAAACTCAAATGTGATATTGTCTTAAAGATTTACACAGCTTTACATTCCCTGGGGAGAAGTCATGAAACGCTCAGTAAATTACATAAAAGATGAATTATTTACTATCAGTCTTGGGAACAATAACTCAAAGTAAAAACAAAGAAAGAAAACCCAACATTCAATAAATAATGGAGGGATTATTTTGTGCAGTCAATACTAACAATATAATTTCCAAATGTTTAAAACTCTAAATAGAGCCTATCCCCGGAGGGTAGGAAAACTATGTATTGACCAGTGCCACAGTAGTGTTCATTGTCTGTGTGATTTTTAGCAGTCAGTTTTCTCTTTAGTCAAGAAATCCCATAGTGAGAAAAGTGTTTAGAGAGCATTCAACTTGTAAACTTATTCAACCCTGTGCTAGATATATACAGGCAGTCCCCGGGTTACAAACAGGATAGGGACTGTAGGTTTGTTCTTAAGTTGAATTTGTATGTAAGTCGGGACAGGTATATTTATTAAATGTAACTCCAGCAAAATTTTTTTTTTTTTTTTTGTTTTGGATAGTGCAGGGAAAAGTATTTAAATTTTTTTTGCTATTTGTGCCCCAGTTTAGAAGATTTCACCTCAATTTCTGTATCTCATGTGCTGCTGTGGAATGCTGCCACTTGGTTATTATGGGGCATGACTCATTGTGTGATGTCAGCACGCCTAGCCATGCCCCAAAAGTCTCCGTTTGTAACTAGGGGACAGATGTAAATCGGAACGATGTAAGTCGGGGACTGCCTGTATATATTAATTGGGAAAAAAACAAAACAGTTACCATCACAACTCCTATGGCAGACTCAGGTGTGGTCTCAAAGCCCTCATCTTGAATGGTAATTGTGTTATTTCTCTAATGATGTAGATAAGATAATCTTGACAGATAATGCACCAGGATATCCGGGCAAAGAAAGTTATCTCAACTTATTCAATACTTTCAATTAGTTTTTAATGATCTAAGAAAGATAACCCAGAAAGTCGTGATATCTTGTTAAAAACTTTGCTACATCCACTCTTAGACATAACTGATGCAAAATATCTCCAAACTTATAATTACAGTCAAGTTAAGCTCTGCTACATACATATTCCTCCTACTATGTTTTTTCACACTTCTCTTTTTATACTCCTTCCCTCTTGAGAAAAATAGATTCAATAGCTGCAGGAGAAACACCTTCATTACCATGAGAACTGTCAATCCATGGAAACGCCAGGCACTGGCCACAGCAAGAACAGGTGAGGGCTTCAAGAAAGTTTTCGGTAACTACTTACAGCTAAATATTATTTATACTTATGTAGCCCTATAAAGCGTCTAGATCCAGTCTGATGACAATTTGGGGATCAAGAATGCAATATTCCTTTAGGGCTTATTGGTTCTTGCCTTATGGATTCCAAAGTCTATATCAACTTAAAAATGTCATATTCCTCTCCCTTCATCCACATCTTTTCCCAACCTTGACTGAACTTGATGGACATTTTTGGTCTGTTTTTAACCGTACTCACAATGTAACTGTGAACCCTCGCAGTTTTATGGAACCATTGCACTCCACTCATAGACTCACATAGAGGCCTATGGGAGAGACATGTTCCATAGGATGCTGGTCTCTAGAAGTTCCCTTTGTAAGGCTTAGCTTTATGGTAAGCATGATCTCTACAAGAAACTGTTCAGTTCTGGGCTAGAGACGAAATAGGAAATTTCTTAGTGGTCATGATAGATATACCCAGATTCTGCACCACATGGCAGCATGACGTCTAACCATTCTGCAGCAAAAGCTTGCTCATCAACAACTTCCTTTTTTCTATTAATACAGCTCAACTTTGATGACTTGTACTAGAGCATCAGGCGGTTTTTGCAAACTACCTGGAAAATCGTTTTCATGACACAGTTTCCTGAGCACTGCAGATTTTAGGAAAACATCTGCAATGGGAATGTAATGAGAATCAATTTCCAAATGTTCTTAATGATTTAATGACTTTGGTAAAAAGAACGATAGGCGATTTATTTTCTGACTGATATAATAGCATTCAGGCTACATTAGGTAAATGCTGATTAACACCAAGGTTGTCAAGGTTATTAGAAGAAGAAATGGTTAGTGCTGCTCCCCCTTACGTTCCTTTTAGAAGATTGCTTACATACCAGTTGCATAGTATATTGTATTTTGTAAAAAATACTCCGGACACTGACTGTCTGACCGTCTATGAAGAAAGATTTCAGAATGCATGCACTGCCCTAATGCCTGCCAGCTGCAAATGACATCCTGTACTTGGCTAATTGGCTTCCTGATTACAAACGTAAAATTATACGTGTCTGTAGTCAGAGGTAGCAGCACGACACTTGAATTTTGAAAACCTTCACGAGAAGTGAGTGCAGCAGAGCAGGGGAAACATTGTTAGTACTTTTTGTCTATTAGGAGGTTCCATACATAGTGGGTCACATGTACTACTGTGGTCGCACCAGAAATGTGTTGTAAAGTGTACCTAAAACTGGAGCACTTTGGAACATTGTGTCTCGGGCTCATCTATTATGTGCATTAGACACTTTTTGTGATGAAAGCAAAGGGGTATGAATTATCCAGGATGGGAGAGACTTATTGGGACAGGGGTATGGCCTCCATGCAACACTTTTCATAAGAATGAAGTCACAATTATGCCAACGTCATGGCTTAGAATCTTGAGCTAAGTAAACCGACTAAGGGCAACATGCATGAAGGGGGCTGTTTTCGGGCATGCTATGAGCCAAAAAAAACTGTCGTAGAGCTATGAAATATATGCATGAACTGTCCTATGTCAAAAACTGGTGTATGCTGCAACAGACCCGACACTTTTGTATTCACCAATTCTTAGGGGCGTGTCACAAAAAGAAAGTACGTTGCCAGCAACTCAGGTAAGAATCAATCCAAGTGTCTTTTGCTACGATTAAGGGCTTCATATAGCCCGAAACGCGTCAGCGGTTTAGGCCACCATGTACTGGTTTAAATGTAATCACTCTTTTTCTAATGGACTTCTAATAAAGGCGCTTGGATTGATTCTTACCGGAGTTGCTGGCAACGTACTTTCTTTTGTTGCTATCTCAAATTGTGTCTCCCAGATCACAGCCATGCAGCCCGGATCTTTGGTATGGTGAGCTGGCGATTTTTGCTTTCCAGTTTTAGGGGCATGTCACATCAGATTAGTACAACATGCCAAATGTATGAATAGGTCACACCAAAATGTGACATAACACTGTCGGACTAACTCATACCAATTTCATATTGGCAAGGCTGAGACAAATTTTGCCGTATACACTATATGCTCCACTTTTGTCTCACAACGGCACACATTTTTTAAAGTTCTGTGAGACATTTTCATACATTGACGAATGCTACACTATTACTGAGAAGGGGGTGCCACTTTTCTTACATGTCCTCCTAATAGTCTAAATATGTGCCAAATAATCTAACAGCAAACGTGACTGTGATAAATCTGATGCATTTTTAGGCTGTCTAAATTTATGCTGTCTCACTGTTAGACAGAAATAGTAAATGTGCTCCACATTTTTTTTAAGCCTTTGTAGTTCTATTGTAGTTTTTTGAGTCAAAGTCATAAGTGGATCCAAAAGGAAAACGTCTCAGTCCATCTTTTATATTTCTTATTTCTTCTGAACGAGAAATATAAGACTAAAAAAACTGCTGCATTTCCCCCCCCCCCAAAAAAAAAAAATGTTCTGTGTGAAACCACCAGCAGCGTAACTAGAGTATAACACCAAAGAAACACTAGCATACCGCTATCAGTGTGTATTGTATACCGCTATCAGTTTGTATTGTATACAGCTATCTGTGTGTATAGGTATCTACAGGTTGCAGTAATGACAAACAGAGCTTCTTTTATATGGCTAAACTTATATCCTGGCCATTCATGGTGTAGAGTGACAGCCAATCACTGCCACAAACCTCCCAGCTGTCCCATATCCCGCAGGACAGTCCCAAATTCAAGGGGCTGTCCTGCTGTTCTGAGCAGCTGGAGATATTTCCTGAGGATCCGTCTGTTTAAATGTTTGTGTGGCCTCTCAACACGCAAACAGTTAAAGTATACTTTCCTGCTGTCCTGTACGGGGAGACCCGGCAAGTGACAGCAGCCAACTAGAGCCGACTGCATCTTATACAACTGCCACCAGGGAAGCATCTTAAAGGGAACCTGTCACATAGTTTATGCCACCCTTGCTGAGGACAGCACAAGCTAGTGTCAGACCTGCTGTTTCCAGCTCTGTGTCCCTTATTCTGTAAGATGCTGCAGTTTCAGAGCATTTATTCATGAGCAGGTTTTATCCCCGCCCACCAAAGGCTAGTCCCACCCACTGACAGTTATTCACATGTTTCTACCTATTCAAAGTAATAGGTTTATCAGTTGAGGTGGGCGGGGCTAGCCTCAGGTGGGCAGGGTTTGAAAAAAACTGACTCTTTTCAGGACTCTTTTCAGCTGAAAACTGCAGATTTGAGCATTTAATAGTCTAAACTCCAGCATCTTATAGAGTAAGGGACACAGCGCTGGAAACAGCAGGTCTGACACTAGCTTGTTCTGCCCTCAGCAAGGAGGACATAAACTATGCAACAGGTTCTCTTTAAGATACTTCCCTGACATCACTGTGAATGTACCTTGAGCTTGAGATAGCCTAAATGCAGCTATGGTAAGTATGTTCTCTTCCTTTCCCTTCATGGCCCACCTAGCTTTCTTGGATGCTGGATAGTTTATCCAGTGTTTGGGAAAGCTGGGTGAAATCCCTTAAAGCAGGTACCCAACATGTCTGTCACCCACCCCAGGGGAATGCATCAACTTGCCCAGGAATGACTTTGAGTTGCCCAGGATTGCCCCTGAAATGCCCACTTTTGGGCAGAACTTTCATAAACCTGATCTCTTTTACAACCTGATGTCTGGGAGGCTCCAGGAAGGATCAGGAGATTGAGTGAATATGCTCTTGCTTGGATTCTTTTGAGTACTGCTGTTCCGATTACAGTGATGGACAATACACGTATAGCATTGTGTGGAAATTACATTATGCCAATGATTTCTATGTACATCAAATTTCTGAAGGAGTTGAAAAAAATTCTTTCACTGAGACAAATCCTTTGTACATGTCTTTTTTAAACCAGATGAGAATTATAGAAAGGTGTATGCCCCCTCCCAGAATATAGTGCAGCTCTTGATCAGATAAATACATTCATCCATAGAATATGTACATGGACAGCCATTTATATGACCAGCATGTAACTTGACTTTTCTCCAATAGCAGCTGCTCAGTTGCAAAAGAAGTTTTCTTTATGAGACGACCCCTTTAAAAACTGAAGAATGTAAAAAGATAGATGAAGGTGAAGCTATACAATGCAAATGTCAGGAATATTTCCTCTGTAAAGTCTTGCATTTATAGTTATCAGCATGGAACCTATAGTGTTGTTATAAATGAACCAAAGTTAGAGATTATAGTCATTGCACAGTAGGAAGGTGTGCAGAAAATGTTGCTTAAAATAATCTCTATGACGACAGTGGGGGCTAAATGAGTCAATATGCGTCTCAGGGTACGAATGATCCTAGCAACACTTGGGCCCACTGGTTAAAGAAAAAAAATGATTGTTAATGGAAAATGTGACATTCAAAGGACAAGTAAAAGAGAATACCCAAGTAAAACACAGAAGACATCAATAATGTCAGTCACATTTCTATTGACACGGTAAATGAAGGTGCTCATTACCGTAGTGTACTGCCTCGAAACGTGACATAAGTGCTTCAAATGATCTAGAATTATTTGATCATAGGTGGCAGTGCTTATTGATTTTTGTAATGCAGAAATTCCAAGCCTCCCTGTTTTCTAAAATTTCCAATTTAGAATTTCCTTTTATATGTTGGATTTGTTTCTAGGCAGATGAGAAAAAAATGCTATAAAGTAAGAATGTTTTTTTTAAAAATAGAAATTTTAATAGTTTATTTTTTGTCAATTAACAAAATACAAAGTTAATTAACAAAAGAAAAATCAGAATCAAATTTATATTTGGCGTGGCCACTCAACACAGCATCAGTTCTAGTCACTTGTACACAGGATATTCCAAATATCTTGAAGAAGATATTACATGCATTAGATGCAAATATTACAAATGGAATATGTTTCATAGAAAACAACTGAGAATCAGCTGTTCTTTATTACAGTTGATTGATATAGGCTGTACATAAATGTATGTATTTATGAATATGGATAGCGACATCATATTAGGCCTCCCGTACTTTTAGCGGTAGAGTGCTGCATGGCTAAGGTCCATTTCACTGTGAAAATTCTTAATTTTTCAGTGCAGTTACTCTACCAATACTCTGGCACCCTGACATGTCGCAGGTAGATATATGCATGATGTCATCACTAATAATGAGCAATTTTTTGGGAAATTTGCTTAATCTACAAATAACCAAATATGAGCATCCAGCTCAATTTGCAGCCCATAGTCAATTGGTAAAACACTGATGACACAAAATAATTTATTACATATTTCAGTTATATCTAAGAACACATTATTTTTGCTTTTATAGAAGCCTGACTGCTGGATTCTGAAGAGGAGTCTACAAGCCTCTCGGTTAGTTGGAGATGTGACTGCAAGTATGTGGATGCTTAAAAGCGAATGGAAAATATGAAAGAAGCTGTATCTGTATACAAAGAACTTAAATGGAATAAAGCAAATGCCATACTGTTAATGTTAGTTCAAGAGGCCATGCCTTTCTATGCTCAAGTCCATATTACCTCATAAGGAAGAAGGACATGACCAACTTAAGCTGGGATCCTCTTGACAGTGGTATATATGTAACAAAGGCAGACTATAGCTGCTATTCGGCTGCTAAAGAAAGGATCCAGCCCTTGTTAGTCCCATCTTCTTTGCTACTGGATGCCACAAACTTGGAAGGTTATAACAGATATCAGGGTACAATAGGGTAAGTTGTTTGCAGGGTGAGGTTCTGCACACGATCGCCAATTCTAGGTTTGTGGTCCCATGTATAAGGTCAAGGGACAATCAGGACCTCACATTGTAGGGCATAATAAGGACTGTGAACATCCCAACTATGGACAACTACTGGAACAACAGAAGAAGCTGGAGTTTAGCAACATGATTTCTAAAAACAAAGGAAAGTTCCTCATTTTCTGTTGCTGTTCTCATATACAGTAGTTAATTTTGAACCATAAGGTCCAGGGCATAGCTATATGGGGTGCAGAGGTAGCAGTCGCTACCATGCCCTGCAGCCTGAGGGGGCCCCAAAAAACCTTCTGCCACAGCATTGTAAATGGCACATGGTAAATGAAGGGCCCCATTTTACTATTTGCAATAGAGCCCAGGAGTTGCAAACTATGCTTATAATCCATTGCTTTTTCCTTATGTAAGTCTCCATGATAGTTATTTGGAATCTAAGACATTGAATGCTGTATACTATGACTATTTCTGGCACTTTAAAGCAGGTCAGGATACATGACATATGTATATATGTGTGATCATATCACGGTTCATGAGATCCTTTGGTTGTTCCTTTATGGATTTGACATATTTGCTTGGTGGGATCTTCATTGTTTGTGGTGGTTATTATAAAAGGTTATGTTTTAGTGAGTTTCCTCCCCATGTTTTTTTTTTAGAGTCTATGGTTATGGGATTATCGGTATTATCTAATCTATTATCTATTACCTAACCTGCTTGAGTGTGCACAAACCTGTGCAAAACTCCTCTCACCAGTGGGACTATATTGTTTGCGAAAGAGGGTAAGAAACTGTCCTAAAAGGCATGGAAAGTGTGCAGAGAGGGAAATAAACACTACACCCAGTATACTTGTCAAAACTTGGAAACATAATGGGCCCCTTCTTGTCCTCAATGTACTTTACTGCCTCCGAGCCACAGGGGCTAGCTGTACAGTGTATGTAATACTTACAATAGTGTTTAGGAGACTCATCCACAGCATTGTGCATTGAGAGCCCTGTGCTTTTAGATTTTTCTTAGTATGTATTGGAATAAGGGGCACAAGACAGCAGGAGTATACATTTGAGTACAAGACAGCAGGGCTGGAGGCTCTTATCAACCAACCACAAGCAGTCCAGTGTCTGCCTCTATAATACATTGCCTTCTCAGAATACAATAAACAATATATCAGATTATAAATTGGTACAATTTCCTTTTTGCAAAAACACCTATCACATATTGTGCGTCTTCTTACTGTGTCAGGAAGCAGGTAATAAATGATAACACCCAGTGTAAGATGACAATTTGATGCATGCTACATCCGTACAGTATCCAGACAGCATTCATCCTTATGAAAATCCACTATGCACCACCTTCAGGCTGAAACACACACAGCAAGAAAAATGGTTTATTTAAAAAAAAAAAAGAAGGGAACATTACCCACCGCTGTATTGAAGCTCCCCAGGGCAAGACCCAACTAGCTCCTAAAAATATAATCAGAGCTATCAAACACAATCACCGAAAGGACGGTGTGCCAACATTTCGGCATAGGTGCACTTTATACCTGCGGAACAATCTCTATTGTAAAATATACATATCTTTAAAATGTTGCATTTTGCCTTTCTCTGGTAAATTCCCTTGAAGTCTTACTTATTTATGCTGCATAATTAGCTTTTAACAGCAAACGCTTTACCTAGCACACAGCATCTAGAGGATGCTCACAAAAGAGGATGGAAAATGCATTGTATTATGCAATACAAATATGCAAATGAAATGGGAACATAAAATGAAATGAGAGGGGTGAATGACATGAACAGATCCAGCTGGTTTGGCTCTACAAAAATATGAGCAGTATCCTTTGTACGCGTGTGTTATAAAACTGCAGCATCATTTTTGGAAGATCTGTGTGTTTTTCTGCTTTTCTCGTCTTTTTTGTAAAACTAGATCCCCTTAAAGAGGCTCAGCAGAAATCAGTGAAATTGCAGTGCTTAATGGAAACGGTCACCAAACGCACTAAGTAGCATCTATAAGAAACCTTAAAGGGGTTTTCTCACCAGTTTCACAAAGTCACTGCAAGCTTCAGATTCACACTTCCCAGTTATGTAGTTATGTTGTTGGTTGGTCTATAGCAGTGTCAGCTCTGCTGCTCCTATCATAGCCTGTTACATTGAAGTGACTGCAAAAGATGTAAAATCTGTAGTATACAAGACTAGTACATGTGACTACAGAGCTCTACAGAGTGAAAATATGTTCTTATCTTAAACAAAGAAAGTTCTGTTCCTAGAGATTACATAAAGCAGGGAGTGACATCACCATGGACAGACTGCAACTTTCAGCAATCAGATAAGAGAGAGATGGTCGGCAACCAAAGAAACTTGTGTGCACTCATGAAAGCAAAAAAAAAAACAGCAATGTATTTGATAATAGTCTTCATTTACATTTCTCTACTTGTTGAAAGTTAATCATTGTAATGAGAGAACCCTTTTAAGTAATAAATACCATTCAAAAGTGTGCACTGTACACTAATGATGGTGCCCTGTGGACTGATCGGCCAAGAGACACACTGTAATGGTTATGGCTGTGACTCCTTTTAGCACACAATTGTCTTGGCCATGAGTCAGAATGAGCGTAAGGTGCCTGCTTTTGATTGCCACCCTAAACAGTAGGTCTGGCACCATTAAGCAGGTGATATTAAATCACATTACTATACAGATCTTATAGGCGCTCTTTATAAAGTGATCTTTTTGCACTAAGATCTGTATGACCACTCAATAAGATATAGCATAACTGTTAGGTTTATAGTCGTCTAAATTCTAGGACCTCCCTTACCAGTCCAGATAAACGGGGCACCTGTTATGGGGGCAGACTTGGACTGGCCCACAGGGGAAACCCCTGCTGGCCCTTAAGCATGGCAGACCTGAAGTTACATTTTTACTGCATGTGCATCCTTAGGACAAGCAGAAACGCAGACAGAAAGAGTCATGTTCAGTGCTATAGGATGGGCCCCCAGAATCAACTCCATTGGTGTACCCAGTCTGACAAGGCATGGTGGAGATATAACTTGATTCTTCTTAGAAGTTTAACATCTGTGTTGGAGGACAGGCCAGCCGTTTCCCATGACTGATAGGATCTCCATATTTTGAACACTGGTATCAAAATGTCATATCTGACTGTAGTGAGAAAAGCCATTTGAGGAGGACCTGTGACATCTCCTGACGTCTTTTTTTTAAAATACTTGTGTTCCCTTGTATTTTTCCTTTAGATCTTCATCTTGTGTGGTTCCATTGTTATTCCTCCTATCAAGTTCATTACCAATCTATCAGATGGCTGCTGCCAATTTGGGGTGTATCATCGACCAATCAGTGCTGACAGAATCACTGTGCGCAGAGACACGCCCCGTTGAAAGCTGGTATGACAACACCCACCTGCCTGCTTCAGTAATACATACCTAGAAGGAATAATAGAGGATCAGCACAACAAAGAGTTTTAAGAGAAGATGCCCTAGAATCGCTATTTTACAGGGATAACAAGGATTTACTAAAACAAACATGACACAGGTCCTTTTTCAATTCTCTATGGCCACTGTGAAAAAAGCTACGACTGCTGAGAGAGAGAACTGTTTATTTGCACACTCCTCGGTAAAATGCATTGGATACATGCAGTAAATAGATCTGTATAGAAGTGTCTCCTAGATCTGTAAAGAAGGATCTAAACAAACAGTATCAGTTTTCAGATCAATACTGGAGACCACATTTTAACACTGTGCATAGCGGTGTGAACACGAGAGCCTTTCTCCAGATGGGGTATTGTGAGCATCGTACTCCATACATATTACATTATTTTTGGTGGGCCATATCTTTTTTGATCTTCTGAAGTGTATAAAGAACTTACTCACATCCTCTCATGTATATTCTTGGTGGAAAACTAAACTGACAGGTTTGATTTTCCGGACATAAGCGACTTCATAGTTGTCTAGCAGCAACCAACCTCTTCACCTCCATAGGGATTACTATGCATGTTTGTCTGCTGAATATGAATGCTAATGGATGGCTCACATGAGTTACGTGCTGGATGTGAGAGTTTTTAACCATCATTTGCTTAACATCTACGACTTTTTAATGGGTGTACTAGGTTGGTTTCTAGGCCCACTGTTTGTATAGATCTAGAGCAAAGGAAATGCTGATCCGTAGCTATCTGTAAGAAATGGACTAAATAAAATGAAACCAGTATAATGTTGTACCGTGTTAGCCATAGAAAGTAGAAGAAGAGTGAAGAAATCAGGCGATACCTTTTAGAGGCTAACTGAGTATATCTGATGGTAAGCTTTTGAGAGTACTAGCTCCCTTCTTCAGATATTGTGTTATACAAGAAACTGAAAATTCACAGACTTTTAATACAAAAAAGACATGGACCTTCGAAGAATCTTAAAATCTTTAAAAATAATGCACCCCAGAATGCAAATCTCTTTATGGCAGTTCTGGAAGGAGCAATATTTATCAACATTCACCACCAAACCTATGATTTACCTTCATTATATTGATGATATCCTGGTCATCTGGACTGCATGTGAGGAGGCCCTATTTCAATTCCATAATGACTTCAGATATTCAGAAGGCGAAGTCCACTTTCTGGATACCACAATATACATTAAAGTCCACCGGCTACGCACATCAATATACCACAAACCCACAGACAGAACGGCCTACCTGAGAAATGACAGTTTCCACCCCAAGCACACAATACAATCTATTATTTACAGCCAGGCTATATGATACAATCGTATTTGCTCCGACAAAGCAGACCTGGACAAGCACCTCCTTGATCTGAACATGAAATTGTGATACAAACCAAAAGTGACAGACAACCAAATAAGCAAAGCGGCAGCTATTAACAGAGACAGTCTGCTTACATACAAAGAGACCCAGGATGAAGCCCGAGTGCCCCTAGTTGTCACCTACAATCATAGCTGAAGATCCTATGAAGGGTTGCCAAGGAACTCCAACCTGTGCTACATAGGGACAACAGACTCAAAGACATGTTTCCAGTCTCCCCTCTCCTTTTCTTTCGGCAACCACCAAACCTGTAACATATTATTGTCCGCAGTGCCCTGAAGACACAAAGTGACAGCTCACTCTGTGAAAGACCTGCAGGCACATCCACACCACCGACAGTGTACCTGTCCCACAGTCACAACAGGTGCACAGAATTAGAGGCACAAATTCAAGCAGGTCTTCCAACATGATATATAGATTCTGTGTGTGCAATCTCCCACTAAAGACCTCTAGGTGGGGGTAACATGGCAAAGACTCAGTCAGCGCATGAGCTCACACAGATTCACAATTAAAAACAGCAGAACATCTCCCAGTGGCTGCACATTTCTCCAGAGAAGACCACTCTATTGAAGATCTGCAGGTTAATGGGACATTTTAAGACATGCAGAGGGAGAGGAAGGAATGGGAATATAAGCTAATGCAAAAATTTCAAACTCTGCAATTTGGACTTGATATTCATGCCAGTTTCATTTTACACTATGTATGAAGCGTGAGAAGGGCTGGGACAAGGTATTCTGGTGCCCTAGGATAATAAAGCATATAGGACCTCCAGTGGAAAATTCAACTACCTCCATACCTCCTTGCACCCCTTTTTCTGCCTGGAATGAAGTGGCACCCTAGGCGGTCACCTAACTCCACCTACCCATCGTCCCGGCCCTTACTGTGAGGGTCACAAATTACCACCTGATAGCAAAAAGATAACAGCAAGAATTACTTATCCCTCCATCAAACCCCACAAGTCTCCAGCTTGTTTATTTCTCAACCTGTTGTAAATAACTTCTCTTCTTATATTGCATTTTATTTTTAAAGATTTTAAGGTCCTTTGAAGGTCCATATCATTTGTGTATAAAAAGTCTGTGAATTTATTTTTTCTTGTATAGCACCATGTCTGAAGAAGAGAGCTAGTACTCCTGAAAGCTTACCATCAAATATACTCAGCTTCTAGAAGGTATTGCCTGATTTCTTCACTCTTCTACTAAATAAAATGAAAGTAGTAAAACAATTGGAAGATGATTAAGAGATGCTTAAATTTACCTTGACCCGCAATGCATGCATTCTGTATGATGAGAGAAATGTGTTGTTAAGTACTTCTAATAATCTAGCTGTAATAACACAGCACAGTATGAAAACACTGCAATATATTCAGCATGGTAACTTGGCAGGAAGGGAAATTCGGATGTGGGAGATTAATTCCCACAATGATGCAACAACACTACCTATGTGTATAATTGTTTCCTTAGAAGCTTCTCTGTTCATAGTAGCAGCAAACAACACAGAGAATAGAGAGATCCCAGTACACACCACAATTTGTGCTATTGTATGCTTAGGTATACCGACCAGTATATGGGCACAGTGATTGGCAGGATTGTTTACTAGCCTTTTTACCACCTACTTTATTTAGTTATTTATTTACCACTGGCTACAGTGAGAGCAACAGATGTCCATCGATTGATTTGAAATACTGATGCATGTTGTGAACAGATGAACAATTGGTTCCACTATAACTAAAAAAAAAAAAATGTTTTTTTTTTAAGTCTGGGCCCATTTACTCTGTATAGACTTTTTAAACTTTTATATTTTATTATTTTTAGAAAGCAGGAAAAGCTCATTAGATTAATATATTATTTTGTGGGTAAAGAGTTAATATGAATTTAGCTTACTGATTGAAATTGCTGCTCAGGAGTCCGCTAGGTTGTCTTATCAATGATTGACAGCCTTCCCTGTATAAACATGCATATAGAGTCAGTCATTGTCAGTCAGGGTTAAAAACTCACGGGCCCCAAAGCCCTAACACAAGTTACAGTGGTTAATCAACATACAATATTATTGTATATTGAATCTATAACTCTATGGAAAGCTGGTAATTGACGAAAAGTCACCCAACATAATTCATAATGAAGGAAAAAAGGAACTTGAGCCAAAAGGGTTTCCCCAAATGGGCCGCTCATCCTGACACATATAAAGAGTAATACAGGACATGTACCACACACTGTACTGTAGAGCGCCACAATTTCCCATCACTGCATGCACCTAAAAGATGTTTTAAAAAGTAAAAGTTCATGATAATTGGTTGGGATCTTATCATTCAAAACTGAGCCCGAAAATCTGTGACACTGTTTGTTTTCAAGAATGGGCCCATGTTGAAGTCCCCACGTCAGGTGCACCTTTTTTGCCAGTTTTGGGCAAAATTTGCCCCTTTAATTTTTAAAAGTTGCGCTGGGGTGCGCTCTACATGTATGAAAAGTCCGCCGCGCCGCCAGTGTGTGGGGCAAGACGGGACTTAGGCGCAGTGTGGCGCTCCCCAAAAGATCGCCGCCCGAGATATGCACTCATACATAATGTAAAGTCCGCCGCCCTCGCCATGTGTGGGGCGCGTGGGGGGGATTTGGGGGGCAGAAAGGACTGCGCAAAACATGTTTCCCCGTTTGAGTCAGGCTGGAAAACAGCGGAAATCATTAAACATTCGTCGGAGATGAATAAAAAAAAACGCCTTTTTAAAGGCGGAAAAAAATTCTCAAAAAAAGAGCACAAACCTACAAAAAAAAAACATAAAAAAAAATACTTTCCAAAAACCAGAACGGGGCTACACGGGAATTTTGGACTTTGAAATTGTCGGGGAAAAACATAACAAATTTTGTTGCTATTCTCATTTGGGCGCAAAAACCCCCAATCAAAAAGGGTCGACAGTGAACCATTAAAACCTATGGAGAAGTTTTGACCCAAACAAAATCAAACGGGGACAGTTCAAATACAGTAAAAAATAGAAAAGAGCTGATTAGTTTAGCTAGGGGGGTTGGCTTCCAGCCAATCAGAGCGCGAGCTACTTGTCCCCTTGTAGTTTATGAGAGATCGGGGCAATGAAAAACTCGGGCTCACGCCTTCGGCATGGAGTATTAGTAAAATAATCTTTTTTTTTAAGTGTAAAATATTATCTAAAAAAACGAAACCTTCTATAAACATAAATCAAATTTAAAACCCGAACAACGCTTTGAGGCATGACATCGCGAGTCGGCAAGTCGGGCATTGCAAAACTCGCAAAACTCCTACAGGCTGACCTGGGGATTCTGGTCTAAAAAGATCCGGGGGAGGCGAATGAAGCGAAACGGGAAAAGAGAGGAAAATAGAAGATGCAAAAGGAATCTCGGGGGCCCCCCCAAAGGGGTTCCGTGCGGGGGGGAACCATTTTCCAAAAAAAATCGGGCCTTATAAAGGCGTAAAACATTTTCAGAAAAAGAGCTCAAACCCAAAAAATAAAAAAACAAAATAAAAACACTTTCCAAAATCAGAAAGGCCCAACATCAAGAAATTTGGATCTTGGAAATTGCCCGGGAAATACAGTAATTCAAATTCGAAAGCGCTTTCATTGGCGGCATAAAAATGGCCAATCAAAAAAAGCGACAGTTGAACCAATAAAACCTTGGGGAAAAAATAGACCCAAAATTTCCAAATTCAAAGGCGGGACGTTCAAAAAAACTGTAAAAAGCAGAAAAGAGTATTGGTTTAGCCCCGTCCCGCGTCCCCCCCGGAAACCCCCTCCCCCCCAAACCCCCGCCCATTTCCCCCCCCTTCATGCGGGGCCATGAAAGGCGAAAGCTGCGCCAACACTGCATCCCTGCGTCCACAGTGGATTCGGGTGGGGAGGCGCAGGTTACGCCAAAAAACAGGCGAAAAGCCCGTTCATACATGTCGCCCATAGTGTCCAAAAACAACAAGTCAAACAGTTGTCTACCTATGGATACTAGAACTTAACCTTTAATAGGTATACAATAAAAAATCTATAGCACTACCTAAATCAAAATCTATATCTAAAACCATAAACCACACCTACCTACCTAACAATCGCAGAGCAGCCGTCCCGATAAGGGCGACTCCACCTGGGACCTAAATAATATCAAAAATACATGTCCCTAATATATCACAAAAGACAAAAACACAACTATGACTATAGTGACACAAACCATCACCTATAAAAATACCTATATACTATGTCAAAATGCTGGTAAATTATTTTTGTCCCAATATAGATACTACAGAAAAAGAGAATAGTACAGATAAATTGTCCCAATAAATTGTCCTACGCGTTTCCCCCCCCCTTTTCTTTAAATATCTAAGGTTCATCAGGGACTTATCATCTGACAATTTACTGCCTCCCTTAATATTCACGTCACCTTCACTGATAGGGACTACTGAAAAAAGATATTTCCTAGCAATTATATACACATTACCATAATAATTACAAAAAAAAATACATGATAAGGTAAGCTCAAGAAAAATAGGTAGAAAAAAGCCCCCCAAAAAAGCCCAATATGGAACACATAGTATGATATCCGTGGTCCCGTTCAATGGCCAGTGTTGACCCACATGATATTGGGGTAGATGTACTCACAGTCCCGTGCCGTTATTGATAGAGATGATGTTCCATGTTCTGACAGTGAAGGTGACGTGATTATTAAGGGAGGCAGTAAATTGTCAGATGATAAGTCCCTGATGAACCTTAGATATTTAAAGAAAAGGGGGGGGGAAACGCATAGGACAATTTATTGGGACAATTTATCTGTATTATTCTCTTTTTCTGTAGTATCTATATTGGGACAAAAATAATTTACCAGCATTTTGACATAGTATATAGGTATTGTTATAGGTGATGGTTTGTGTCACTGTAGTCATAGTTGTGTATTTGTCTTTTGTGATGTATTAGGGACATGTATTTTTTATATCATTTAGGTTCCAGGTGGAGTCGCCCTTATCGAGGTGGTTGCTCTGCGATTGTTAGGTAGGTAGGTGTGGTTTATGGTTTTAGATATAGATTTTGATTTAGGTAGTGCTATATATTTTTTATTGTATACCTATTAAAGGTTAAGTTTTAGTATCCATAGGTAGACAACTGTTTGACTTGTTGTTTTTGGATTTTGAAATGTGAGTTGTCACCGCTATATTTGGAAAGAGGCTTTAGTTGTTTGTCAAGATACAGTGTCTCAGAAAAGACCATTGTATATTGATCATATTATATCCTAAAGTCGTTGTTACTCGAGGAAGCACTGTTTAATATTTTCCCACAAAACTATATATTATTCTGCTTAGCTCCTTCTGCTCTATAAAATGATACTACCAGATTAGACTTCCTCTAAATGGATCTCCTATTTTGGTGTCAAGTTTTGTTACCTATACCAAAAGGGCTTGATTGTAGCTTGCCCAAGCTCCTTTTAATGATTTTTGAGCCTGTTTCTTACCCTCTAGAGAGGAGAGACAAGCACAGGTTTGTGTCAACCGATGGCAAAAAACGGAAAAAAAGATCTAGAGATGGGTCACATGGTCTACATCTATGTAAATTTGCCTTTCCTATATTCAGACAAATCTGTCTAAAAAGCTGTAATGATCAGCAATTGAAAGAGTCCCTGAAAAGTGTGATTAGAAATGTCTTGTTTGGAAATGAAGAGATATTCAGCAGATTCTCAGTGCAATGTTATTTACAAATACAGTTTTCTTAGCTTTTAAATAGTTCTCTCTTCTCGCAATGTTGTTTAGGGGTAAATTCACACAATTAATTTTATCGAGGAAATCAACGCAGAGTCAGTGTCGGATTCCACGTTGAAACGCTTGTGTAATCCGACTCCCAAATACAACTAAGAATTTCCACACCATGGATTTCAGTCTGTGGTGCAGAAGAAAAAGAATAGACATGTGCATTATTTTAAGTGTATTCTGCTTGGCTTTCCTTTGAGCTGTAGTGTTGTGGGCTAGCCTCATTAAAGGGGTTTTGCCATGAAGTAAAATTGACTTGGGAAGTTTGTAAATTAAATAATAAACATTTTTACCATTCATCATTATTAAAAATTCTGGACTGTTTTTGATTTAGCTGCTCATTTAGTGCTCCATTGTTTACAGCTCATCTCCAGGGGATACGACCAGGGCTGAGAGCTTTTCAGTCCTGTAAAGAAGGATTTATGCTATCTACAATACATGAAAAAACTTTGAGATTCTTAGTTCACACGTTTTGATCAAAAAATGCTTAATCTACCCCCGGCTTACAAAGGGATCTCAAGGCGGGTGGTCCTACTGTATTCTTATCTCTCACTAGAGTCAACAGACTTCTCATAGGGTCAATTGACCACCATAATCCAGAGAGAAAATAAAAAAATCACCAACCCTGCAAGCATACTGCACTGATATAACAACCTGTGGAAGTGGGCGGGGTGCAAGAGACCAAAATGGAGGCATCCATTCCTCCCTATATAGTTTAAAAGCAATATATTCCAAATACAACGTATAGTTCTGCACAAAAAAAAAAAAAAAAAACATTTGTTAAATAAACAATTTGTAACGGGGTTCCACTGGCGTGGCTGCGGCCTATTTATATACACACCCACCAAAACCCGTGGCCCCGCTTGCACCCCCCCCACGTACACAGGTTGGTATATCAGTGCAATATGCTTGCAGGGTTGGTGCTTTTTTTATTTTTCTCTCTGGATTATGGAGGTCGATTGACCGTATGAGAAGTCGGTTGACTCTAGTGAGAGGTAAGAATACAGTAGGATCACCCGCCTTGAGATCCCGTTGTAAGCCGGGGGTGGCTTAAGCATTTTTTGATCAAAACGTGTGAACTAAGAATCTCAAAGTCTTCTCAGTCCTGGTCGCACATGCTCAGACATCCCCTCTCCTCCAAGGCAGCTACTGAGTATTCAAACCCCAGGTGCTGTCACTCTACTCCTGTTCCCTGTGCTCCTTAGTAATTAGTCAAACAGTGCAAATAAATTAAAAAAGAAACCTCAATCAGGTATGCGCATTGATAAAGAGAAATAAAAACCACAGGTTCGATTCCTGCAGGGATTTGTGCCTGGAGGCAAAAGTTTTACCTCTGAGCTACAATGTAGCTACCTACAGTTCAACAGTTCTTTCTTTGACTAAAGAGAGGAAAGGCCTGGGGATGTCATCCTGCTGGGTCACATGATATGCAATTAAAACAAATCACACACGCCCCCTACTGAGCACACTGAGCTGAAGAGCTGGATGCAGGAGGTATGAAATGAGATTGTGGCAAAACCCCTTTAAAAAAGGATTTAATCCGCTTCCAAATCAGAGGCAAAAACCACCTCTGTAAAGTAAACATCCTTGCATAAATCCAAGGTATTGCCTTGGATTTCTGCTGAGGATTATATGTTGGATATAACAAGTGAACATACCCTAATCCTGACTGCTAAAACTACTGAGATGCCATTAGTGGCTTTCACCCAGCATGTACTATGTGTATAGGAGACCAGGACAACATAGTCGCAGGTGAAAAATTGCGAGATGTCACATGAAAGAACAACTGTGAGGCTCATATTTCCATGTAATATTCTGATTTCAGAGGGAAATGCCTTTAACTGAATGGTTGATCAGTCCTCTGGATTTTAGAGATACATTATGCAACATTGCACCAGGGAAATTGTACTTTGTAATCATTCACAAATATACTGTTCATTTTCCGCAATGGATAATTTATTTAGAAGATTTTATTTGATCATTGTATAAGAGAAAAGCAAGGACATGGAAAGTTTCCACTTATCTGTAATAGCAATGACTGTGCCATCTAATGATTACATTGAGCAACCTATTGGAGGGTCTAGTTTGAATCTTAATGTGAGTTGTCTGTGTCTTTGCAAAGTATGCTCGTCTAGACAGAAAATATGTTTCTATTTGATTCTCTTTTTTAAGTTGGGGTAAGTTTTATATTGATAGAGTGATATGTTTTCTCTGTTGAACATTCTTTTTCAGATTTGGAAGAAAATTTGCGACAGATATTTGAAGCAGAACCTCAGATTTTTTCCATGGATTTGCAGTTCAATATGCATTCATTGAGGCCAATCCGAAATTTCATTTAATAGGAACAATTCTAAACCTACTCTTACTAAATTATTATTTATGACCAACTGTCATTTGTACTATATATCATAAAGCATTCACCTTGTCTGTTATGGTGCCCATATAGTGGAGTCCCATCCAGGTGTACCCCATCCTCTTTACTTTTGTCTTATAGAAAACCTGCGCTACGTTCCCTTCCTATCCTCTTGAATCCTTAGCAATTTAGTGTAAACCTGTGTTGAGAATTATTAAACCCTCACTTTTCAAGAAGGCATCTTTGAGATGAAGACTGGTGAACATACACTGGAGGTGGTTACATTGTGGATGCAAACATCACGGCCAATCAAAATTGCATGTCAATTCTTTTCAAGACGGAGCCGAGCTGCGCTTTTGAAACACGCAGCGGCGATCTCTCATGTGAACGTTGCTGCATGTTCGTCATAGCGAGCAGTGAGAATCTCACTGGTAATTGTTAAATCCGTCTTGGGGACCCAGAGAGCGGACCCCAAGATGGATCCTAAAAGCGCTTGTAACATGGAGTGTAAACTCCGTGTGAACAAGCCCTAATAATAATAATAATCTTCCATCATATTCCGCAGCACTTTACAATTTAGAGGATATAAGTACAAAACAAAAACAAACATAATACAGAAAAAGCTACTTACAGATCAGACACACAAGGTGTGAGGGCCCTGCTCGCAAGAGCTTACAATCTTTTAGAGTGTATGGGTGAGATGAAGGGTGAGAAGGGCTCAGTTTACACAATGGTCCAGCCATATTGCATAAAAAAGGGGTGGTTTACATAAAAAAGTAGATGAACGTGCCACCCAGACCGTACATCTATATACAGATAAGTGCCTGTGATTTCCCAAGTGCAGCGAGTGACAGAAGTGTTTGTGACAGAAAGCCGGGCGTTAACAATTAGGGATCTTGATAGGCCTATCTAAAAATATGTATTCTTTAGGCACTCTTAAAGCTTTGGGGGTTATGGGTGTGCCTGATCGTACGGGGAAGCTTGTTCCAGAGAACTGGCTCCGCATGTGAAAAATCTTGGAGACGGGTATGGGAGGTTCGGATGATTGAGAAATGTAATCTGTTATCATCAGCAGAGCAGAGAGCCCGGGTAGGGTGGAAGACAGAGATGAGTGAGGAGATGTAGAGGGGTGCAGCACTGTGGAGAGCTTTATGGGTGAGAGTGATGAACTTATGTTGTATCCTGTATGTGCAACCAGTGCAGTGACTGACACAGAGGCATCAGAATAGCGGCTGGAAAGAAAGACGAGCCTGGATGCTGCATTCAGGACAAACTGGAAAGGGGAGAGTTTGCAGAGAAGGAGACCGATAAGCAGGGAGTTGCAGTAGTCAAGACAAGAAAGAATAAGAGCAGTAATAAGAGATTGAGTTGTTTTCACATTGAGAAAAGGACGGATTCTGGAGATGTTCTTAAGGTGCAGGTGACAAGAGAACAGGCAAGGGATTTAATATAGGGGGTGAAGGACAGATTGGAATCTGGTATAACCCCAAGACAGCATGCTTGCTGCCTAGGAGTTATGGTGGTACTACACGCATAACAGTAAAGGCATGTTCACACGGCTTAAAATGGGCCGTATTTCGGTCCGTAATTACGTGCCGAAGTGCGCCAATTACTGGCCCGAAAACGGCCCATTCATTACGGTAATTCACAGTTCTCATAGAGCAAAGCCGCCGGGCGGGGAGATAATTGACATGTGAATTTCTAGCCGAAAATACGCGCCGCTAGCAATTCAAGTCAATGGGCTGGCGAAGTGTCGGCCCCCTGCTCAGTCCCCCTCTCCCGCCCCGCCCCCGGTCACACGGCGTAATTGCGGGGCGTAATTACGCCCTATAAATACACCGTGTGAACATAGCCTAATAGCAGAGGGGGTCAGTAAGTAGATGACGGGATGACAAGAATTGCAGTTTTAGTGAAGCCTCCATTAACATTTTTGGTGGAGTTAATGGGAAGAATAGCTTTGCATGCAGGACTGTTATTCCTGTCAAAGCACTGGAAACCATGTTGAAATCCAACAAGCTACAGTAATGTACAGTTATTATTTAGTGAAGAATAAAAGCTGAGCTGTTACTGGTTGCTATGAGCAACAAAGACAGTCTTACTGCTAGACAGTTTTCTCACATAAGGCCAATAGTTTTTAGGACTAAATAAAACCTAGCTAATGCCTCTATTTGCACCATGAGGCCTAGATAATACAAAACTGCTTGTCTAAGGCTAAAGTCATTTTTACTGTCCAGTTATAGCAGCCATATAAACTTAGCCCTCAGTTTCTCCACTGGGTTCACAGTTTCCAGACTTTAGTAGTTAGATTATGATTTTGAGGTTCCTTTTGTCGACCAGGTTACCATTGTGTGGCAGATTCTAGTACTGCACACTGCAGTATAGCTCGGCTACTCAAAGAATGCCAGGAAGTAATGTCCAACATTGGTGTCTACTGCTAAGATTTGGTGGTTCAGGGCTCAGGGACTATACTGACCAGAGTTTACCCCCACTGCCCACAGGGGTATGTGTTTGTAACCATACATACAAGCACACACACTGCCATGTACCCCTAAATTGTTAGGTCTAGTAAAGAGTGCTACCAAGCCCATGGGCAAGTTAGGCAATATGTGCTTGGCACTGGTATATGGGCATTGGCTGGTCTTTGACTTGTGCATTTGACTTGTGGTTTCCATCTATAACACAAAGCCAATCATAATGTCAAATCTGTCTCATGAAGGGTAATAACTGTACATTCCTTTTTTGTACTGGAGCTTGTTGGATTACAACATGGTTTCTAGGGCTTTGACGGGAATAACAGTCCTGCATGCAAAGCTATTCATCCAAATATATTAATGGAGGCTTCAAATAGAGGTATTATAGTGTAGACACAGCCCTAGACAGGGAATGTTGCGGCCACTTTCAGAAGGAGTATTGCTGGAGCTTTTAAAGGGTTATTCCATCTTTTGAGGTGATAGTAAACTGTTAAGCTATGCCGTCATTTTACTATCAATAATTGTCCGAAGTCTGGAACCCTCAGCCATCCTAAGAATAAAAGGGCCACAGACCTCATGTAGCTCTGTGTCCTTTTCATGTTTTCTACATAGCTCTGCAGGGAGCCAACCCCTATACAGCTGAAGAGAGCCTATGAAGAGCCACAGTGCTACATCAAGGTCGTAGCCTCTATATTCACAGGATCAGTGGGGGTTCAAAAGATACCCCCTACCCAAGGGATGAAATATCTTAGCTTCAAAGGCTACATGGCTACATTATTTTAGTTTTAAAGGCTATAAGCCTTTATAAGAGCGAAATAAACCTTTAAGGATCATGCAGTTTTCCATTTTTTTAGATACGTGCCTATGTAAAGATGGGGCTTGTCATTGGCACCTTACAGGATATCTTTCTGATACTGTGTTGTGGATAGCAATTTTAAGGTAATATACTGGCAATAACGGCTTCCTAAACTAGTAAGACTTCATTAGTATTCTTTACACATCTATTGGTTTGCTTTTAGTGGTAAATTAGAGCAAAAGCTCCACCATGACAATGTGCAGGACTACATCCTGAATACATTATAGGTACACGGCTGGCTAATAAATGAAGGATTATTGGCCGTCATTTTTGAACTTACAAGACTTGATAATACTTGGGATTTTATTTCTCACCTGGGTAGCGCTATTTAAAAGGCTTATCTACGAAGGTCAGATTTTACAAATAAGTCCCATCTTACGGTACTTAATGGTCAACTATAACAGTTGTGCAATCCGCAGGACATCATATTGCTGACCAGCAAAATCCCATACAAATGTATGAAAGATCCTAAGAATCCTTGAAGAATGGAAAATCCGGTACTAAGTATACAGCGAACGGCTTTGTTGCTGGTGGTAATTGGCTGCTTATTACAGGTATATTAAGCGTTAATCTTATTGTTGTTAATAAAACAGAGCCGCGGATTAGTTTAGACGTGTTTACATAGACAGCATTTTCATGCCAGAATGTCTGCTGCTTTAAATATAAATTGGCATAACTGGCGGCCTAATGCTTCCAAGGTTTGTGTTGTAATTACATCTCTGAGATGCAAAGTGTGTCACCAATATAATCTCCAGGGAATTTTTTTGTAAGTAAAGAAATATGCTGAGAATCAAACACTGGAGAGTCAGCGACTGAAAGAGGACAGCAAGGTGGGGAAGGAGATGGGCTTGTGATATTCATGGGTGGGAAGCTCGTAACACCTTATTATAGATTGCTGGTTACCATAGCAACACTAAGTCAAAGAGAATGGTGCATAAAATCACCTGCATTCCCACTAGGGAGGTTCTACTGAAGTCATCTATGAAGTAGCTTGTCCGTATCAAGTACGCATAATTTAAACTTTGGGACTCATTTACATTGCTGATCCTGTGTGCGCACAAGCTTAATCTTCAGGGGTTTTCACCTTAATTTATCTCAGCAAAATGGGGCTAGGGCTATTAAAAGATACAGATCGTTGTTGCTTGAGGATTTCCAAGTCTACCTGACCATTCTCCAGCGGCCATTAAAGGAACTTTCTCACCAAATACATTCATCACCTATTGACAGGATGATAAATGTGTAGTTGCAGGTGGTCCTACCACTGAGACACCCACTATTCACTAGAATAAGGGTCCTGAGTGTTCTGTTGGTTATCCCCCACATAACTGGTGCTGGAATGGTTGAGCGCTGACTGAAGCAATCACCACTTGCTGAATGACTTCAAAAACTTTTGGCCACTGTTATGAAAGGGTAAAAGCATGAAAGTAACTATCTATATGACTACCACTAATTAAGATTTTGTCTGAAGATTGCCACAGTTTTAGGTGTACAATGCCCATTAAGCATACTGTCACACTGGGTCGGATTGTCTCACATAGAGTACCAGAGGATCTGGTGGGCTCCATCTCCCATGTAATTATGTCCTCTTAATATTTCATAGGCCAGAAAGGGCTAGCAGAAGAAAACCTATTTTATTTTATAGTTCACTTTAGAACTATTTACTGGCATCCTTGCTGGCAGTTCCTTACTCCTACCTCCTTTTGGGACATTGTGACTATAGACTAAGATCCAGGAGGACCGATATGCCAGTTATATTAATTAACCACTGAACTTGTTATCCTGAAATACAATATATATTTATAAAGACTGTTCACTTTGCACCCCGATATATTACTGAAGCCTGCATATGCAAAGATTATTTGAAAGTAGCAGTGCAAATGTTCTGTATAGATAGAGAGTGGACCTAAAGAATAATTTTCTCTGGTAGACCCAGTGAACTTTAGTCTGACATTGGTGCCATATATTATTATTGTCAATTTAATTAAGCTGTAATACCAGACAAAACCCACTGGCAGATGTGGCACTGATTTTAGAAGAAAGCGGCTTGTTTTCTAATTTCTTTAAACAATATTTTTTGTTGAAAATTTTTGTTTTCTAATTTCTAAAGAATACTTGTCACTAGAGTTTTTGACAGTTGTGATGCTACAGTGCTTGCTAATACCTATCTAAACAGCCATTTACTATGCCAAATAAACATAAATAAAATGGCATGTATTCACCAAGAGTCATCTGGGCACTGCTGATGGGTTGAGGAGTCATGATGATTGACATCCTGCTACACAGAGCTAGCACAGATACAAACACTGTCAATCAAGGAAGAATGGGTGTGCTACTATACAGAGCGACATGACTCTTCACCACACTAGCACCACCCAAATGACTACTAATTAGAAATTACATATAATGCACTCGTTTATAATATATTTTTATCCAGAATAGTACAATACCTATATATCATATTTAGAATGTCTATAGACACAATGGGCCACATGTATGAAAACTGTTTAGGTCTAAAACTCACTTTTTTGTCCATAGTAACCTATAGGCCAAAAAGTGAGTTTTAGCCCTAAACAGGTTTATACATGTGGCCCAATAAATCCACCAACAGAATGAAAAATTTCTTTCTTCTGTCTATATGTGTTTTAGGCCACGTTTTACAATATTATTCACATGTGTGACAAATCGCCATATTTAAATATGAAACATGTTTGAAATGTATTAAAATGTGTCTATATATTTTGAATAGACTAATTGGGGGGTCATCGACAGCAAAACCTGTGGATTTTGCATTAGCTGGCTTAATGTGATTGAGCTGTATGTTTAGAGTGACCAAGGACTATACAATTATAGTGGATCACCCCACAAATGATATATTTATAATGTTTGTTATGTTTATTTATGTATCTACTGTACATAATGCATTAATGATGACTAAGCACCTTTAATTAGGCGCATGGGTGCTTTAAGCACCACAGTGTAGTGGAGGTCTGCAGCCAATTACAAAGAGGAAGAAGGGAGAGGCTGCAGAAATATATACAGTTTAGACTGCAATTTTCAGGAATAGTTTAGTAGTTCCTGTTGTAAAGTAAAATTCTTGTTAGTTGTTCCAGCACAAGGGGTCACCTAACCACTTGCCGGCAGTGGAGTTGGAGAGGCAGGGCATACCATCAGTCAGGATCACTCACAGAAGAAGGAGAAAGAGAGAGTGATAGTAAGAGAAAGTACAAAGAGAGATGGTATTTAGCAACCAGACGTATATAGAGAAAGACACAGAAGAAGTTGTGACACGTTTTGCAGGACTGGTATTGGTACGGCTATGGGTTGTCTCAGGCCATGACGATTGGGGAACTGATATAGGGCTGTATTGTAATTGGAGATTTTGGTCCAGTTACAGATGAGAGCTTAGGAATATCCTTCTCCCAGAAGAGAGTGAATGTCATGGTAGCTGGGAAGAGAGAGAGACCAGCTAAGCAGTAGTTAGGAAGTACACTTCTACTAAAGATTATATGTCAGATTTGTAATAAAATGTGACTCTAATCTTTTGTACCCATAACTGTGCTTTTTCAGCTTTGTAAAATTGAAACATGTAATGTGCTACAAGTGTTGAGACCATGCGTAAAGTCTCAAGACACAAAGCCAAAGATTCTCTGTGGTTATTTCCTCTCCAGTGCACTACACATCCCAGCAACACCACTGATAGGCCTGACAACACTAGCATCCACACACAACTGTTAGCAAGGTGTAACTGCTAACCTGACACCTGGAACCTGTACCCACACCTTACAACATCAAAGAGTTGGTTTACTGCATGAAAGTCTAGTGACAGGTTCCCTTTAAGCACTGTTTTACACTGCATTGGATCTTTCTCTTTATTATACAAAATTGCCCCCGTTATGACTCAAAATCATAACTTACTAACCATTGTGCTGAGGTCCCATGGTATAGAAACTGCGTGCAGATGGTCGCCACTGGGTACATGAGTTTGACAGAGAAAAAATGATGTCACTGGCATTCAGATAAAGCCCTTCGTGGCTATAGCTTTGCCTGCATGCAGCTTCTGCACCATAGGACCCCAGTTTGTGTAATACTGACGGCGAGGTTTGACCTAACTGGCATTGAAAAGAAGTTGGGCAAACAATGTCTGAATCTGCTTGCCCACTAAATTAAATTATCCTACATCCTAGAAAATTGCTTGGCTTATTGGAAAATGTGTTTTATTTGTGATATAATGTTCCAACAATAATCAAATCTGTGATAAAAGCTAGTTCCAGCCAAGGTAAGTTCACTGTATTCATGAGCAGGCAAAACTCTATGCAGATTCTTATTTAGAATTTACACCCTCTCTACTCTTTAATTCAAATGTTCAGATTAGTGGAAAAAAAAGTCTTCAACATTCTTGTAATCAGCCTTCACCAGCCAGGAAACTTTGTTAGTACAGAAGAACGGCGAAACTGATTTAAGAAGCTGAAACCCTGCTGTGAATTTCATCTCTTGTGTCGTTTTCATTTTTATTTGTGCCTATAGTCACTTTCAGTACTTGTTTGTTTTCGCGCTGGAAATTATGTTGAAAAATTTGCCTGCCTGCATTAAAGGACCACTAGACTAGAATAGAAGTCTGCTTGTATGAAAGAGGTTTCTAACGAAAACTGTGAATAAACAAGCTGTCACAGGGAAATAAAGAGAATATCTCATCAAAAAATGACCTATTTTTTAAGTCATGTTTTTTATGTAGCACTTTTTAAGAATTTTTGGTTGTTTTTTATTTTTTTTTATAACACTATCAATATTTTTTACAAATCCAGAAATCCTGCAGTTTTCACTTGGGACTCTAGACCTAATAATAGTCTGACACTTCCTGTCCTGAAAACTTTTCAGCAGTTTCCTCATTATCGGCAGAGATAGGGTTACACTAAAAAGTGACAGATAACACAGAATCCACCATGCATGATATAAGAGACAGTGCCAGACTGGTATCTGGGGCCTACCAGTAAGACTGATCTTAGTTCCTGGGGCCTATTCTACAACTATTGTACAAGACTACATATACTGCACATGACTCTGGCACTCTACCTCTTGCTTTCTGCCTCTCTTTTTCTGCCCATCACCCTTAAAAGGACCCACCATAACCAAAGGACCAACAGGAGTCTCACCTACTCCCCTATGGACCCCTCCAATTCTGGTCACAACTCACCCTTTCCCCCTCCAAGCACAGTGACTCCTTCCCAGGTCACAGAGCATATCTAGAAAACTCTATTATAGAAGTCAATGAATCTGTTCCTGTTCACAGACTCCTATGACCCCATGAAGTTGCTGTAAAGCATCTCTCTAAATGCTGATAAAAGCAGCTTAGAAAAGATGGCTGCCCCATAATCCAATACAGAAATCAGAAATAAAAAATCTCTAATCAGAAAACAGCTAAGAAGAAAAGAAGAAGTATCAGTATCCTAATTAGTAAAAAAAATATATTGGTGATAGATTCCCTTTAATAGGAAACATAAACATTGCCTCTATGGAGCCTAAAAAACAATCAATAACAAATTTTCCTAAACGTTTGGAATATTGCAACGTCCAAAATGGAGCCTTTTATGTTCATGGATTATGCTTAATATTGCAGCTCAGCTTCATTCACTTGTATAAGGCTGAGGTGAAGTACCAGACGCAGCCTGTGGACAAAAGCGTCGCTGTTTCAATTCTCATTGAGTCCATTACATATCTACCACTCTTTAATTTTCACCCCTCCTTTATGTTTACCAATCCTAATACGACATTAATTCCAATGCTCACATTTACATTGGAGAAAATCCACCCCACCGGTTAAAATTAATTTTCTAATCGTCCAAATTTATGCAGCTGCTACTTTGTACTTTGGTGCTAATGACTTTCTAACAATTGTGTTTATAGTCTCAACTGCTTATTCTTAACTAGTTTACTTAAATTTTACATCTACATTAGTCACGGGTAATGGATCAATACCATTAAATAGACCTACACTTATCAAGAAACGAGCCTAACTTATCTCCAAGAAGAGACGGGGCATCGGCCGCCCTGATTTTATAGCATTTTCTGATGTTTCTGCCTGTTCCATATGACTCACTTGACATTAGTCATGCATACTGCATTGCTGTAGTATATTTTATATTCCAAGAGATATTTTACATCTAAAGGGGGATCAGTTTTCGACAGTCTTCTTTTCAGAAACTGGGTTCCCCTGAGACCTGCTAATTGTGTTAAGTGGCTCTGCTTTGTAATAATTAATTTTCTTTGTAAAACGGATTTTCCAGATTTGAGGAAAATGCTGGATGTGGCTCTTGTCTTAATCTAGCTAATAGCAATAGAGGTCCTAAGTGTTAAGCCACTTCTTTTTTCTAAATCTGCTCTAAAAGGGACCATGGAAGATGGATGTCTAGACAGGCAACTCTTTATATGGAAAAGAAACAAAACCACAAGTGTTATTATAATATATATATATATATTAATATATATATATATAATATATATATAATATATATATATATATATATATATATAATATATATATATATAAAATATATATATAAAATATATATATATATATAAAAAAAGTATACTATGGATATTACAGTTGTGGACTTGATTCTATAACCAATATTTGTAGTCCCACAGAAGGCTTCTCCGCAACCACAACCTCTTCTCAATCTCAGTTGAGCCAGCCCTCAGTCTCAGAGGCCCATTGCAAGGGATACTATATCAGTGTTGACTCATCATACTCGTCTTTACACTTCTTTGCAAGCTACCTACTCCCCCTCTTGCAGGAAAATAGTGCATTGCAAAAGTACGGCCACACGACAGTGACAAAATTCTGAATGGATTTTCATTAAAGAATCTAATCAGTATTTTATTGTCTTTTGATCGGTTAGGATTCGGCTGTCGCCCTTAACCATTGAACAGTATGGCTTTTCATCAGAAGAATGTGCACATTCTAAGTTTTTTTTACAGTTTTTGGATTTTCTATTGATGTCTATGGGGATGGTTAACAGTTTGCAGGCGGTTTTCAAATCCAAAAGTCGTCAGAAAAACCAACAGTAAACCCTTGACGTGTGGACGTACCCTAAGCTGACATGAGGCCCACCCACTGAACTGTATAACAGTCTCACCTTTCGCAATCTCTGTCCAGTAGCAGGTTTCTTATGATAGCCCCTGCTCTTGGCCTCATGGTCTTTTGGTGCCACGGGACAGCATTCCCAACAAATATGTTACCAGAAATGCACATAAACCACAGCAGAGTAAAACAACATTGAACAACTCTACAGCGCCTCCTAGAGAGGATGACTCACTGCTGAAATAAGGTTCTTAACTAATTTTACCCATTAAATAGAAATAAGAAGACTGATACATTTTTCATTGTGATAAGAATGATAGTTAGATGACTACTTTTCTTCTATCCTGTGACACACCCTATTTTCAACCACTAGAGCTAAACAATAAAGGTTCCTATGCAATGACTACAAGCAGAGATCTTGAAAACCATTAGGATTTGATAACTTGTCACAAGACATCCTATACTCAAATAAAAAAAAATAAAAACACCTGCATGTAATTCCACTATACTGTCTCATCGGAAACTTTTCTCCATTTCCCATTCATTACAGCATTGGTGGATTCAACTAAACATTAGATTTTCTAACATCTAAGGTGTACAAAGCTACTATTAGTAATTTTAGGGCTCTAGGTAGCTGAAACATCTGACCCTTTCCCCCACCACCATTTACACCATTATCAGCAGGCCCATTTTATTCTTAAACGTAATCAGGGAACAATATAGCAGTATTGTCAGCACTATCCTGATGGAGGCCCTAAATGTGTATAGGTGGCAAGTAAATAAGTGAGAACAGAGTTGCATATGATGCCACCAACTGATGTGGTGGCACCTGGAACCTCAGACTGGTTAATGATATTGGCTGGCAACACAGGACTCTAGCATAGTTATAGAGACCCTAGTTCCCAGATGGGTCCCAAAGTCTCCCTTGTTACATAATAAGTATCAGTATTATAGAAGGTAAGTAGAATTTATAGGCTCATATAGCAAAATAAGATGGGCCCCATCACTAACTGACAGAAGACTGATACAGAAGCATAAGTAGCATTTTTTAAAGGTATGGATGATACTGCCATGTATCACTGAACCCACATAGTATTCCTAGATAGCAAAATGTTGTAAGAGCGGTGAGACTATGGAACTCGTTGGCACAAGAGGTTGTGTTGGGGGATTCATTGATCAAGTTCAAGAAGGGTTTAGATACCTTTCTTGAAAAATATATTACAGGCTATGGAAACTGGATTCTGGAGATATGATGTCAATTCAGGGATTATTCTGATTGCCCTATTTGTAGTAAGAATGGATTTTTTTCCTCTTATATGGGATAATTGGCATACCCCTTATAGGGCTTTTGCCTTCTTCTGGATCAACACTATAGGATTTGAGATTGGACTCAATGGACCTATGTCTTTTTCCAACCTTATCATCTATATTACTATGTTACTTAGTTGTTATTACCTACAAAATATAAAAAGATACAGCGATGTTCCTGCACCTAAGTGGAGCAATCAATACTTGAGCTCTGTAGCTGCTATGGCTAGAGTTACACCCATAGGCATATAGTAGTTAGGGTGGACTTACTAAAGATTTTGCATTGGGCCACAAAAGCCTTCGTATTTCACAGCAAAACAAATTTGTTCATGTTTTTCTATTTGTCTCCAAAAGCGAATTTCCCTGATATGAATAAAGCAGACTCTTCAATAAAATAGAAACAGTTATATCTGAAGTGTTGCAGCAGAAATCTGAGAGGACACAATTTACAAAGTGCCTAAGGTTAATCAAGAATAAATTTGTTTTGTTTTCAGTCAAATCAATTACCACCGATGGGATCTCTAACTGATATATGTAGAAATGGAACAAGAATAATAATGAGATAAATAATAGGGTTTTCTCTTGACATGGTCAGATCTATTTCTTAGGTGACAAGATTGCAACTAGTCGGCAGAATGTAAATTGTAGTAGCAGTTTGAAAGGGTAGACGTTAAATATTAGTGTTTAGTGGGTTGCATGCTGCAGTTTTTCTGCCATCAGCTTTGATTTTTCTTTTCTTGATGGATGTAAAATGCATATACATTCAGTTCTATAGGATTTTTTGTTTGTGTCAGCGGAATGCAAAAGACATTGCCAAACTTGAAAGGAGAGCTTCCTGCCAGAAGTATGAGAAAATCCTAATATGTACTGAGCTGTCTAAATGATGTAGGATTCAATAGGTTAGATACCAGGGACAAAGCGATTCACATATAACCGCTTTGTAAAGGAAACAAACTTAAAAGTCAGGATTTTATTTATGTCTTTAATGACTAAACCCATTTCTAGTATCTCTTGTGAGACCGGCTTGACCCGAGGTTCATGATTAAAATGCACAACTCACCTACACACAGTGGAGGCATCTGTTTTATAGTCTGAACCAATAGTCCAGAAAATGTAGCCGGCTTTTTCACTAAGAAGTAGATAAATCACTCAGAGAACATAAAGCTGGGTAAAGGTTCTGCTTCCTAGTGGGTTAATACTGTAGGTCTGTGTGGATCAGTCAGTTGGCACAAAGATTGTCGGTGTCTTGCAAAATCCCTTGTATATGCAAATTACTAAGCAGAATTGTCCTTAGTATTGGCTGAACGGCAGTGTCGGACTGGGGTGCTCAGGACCCACAGGTGGAGTTGATTCTAGGGGCCCACCAGCTGAGCTGTTTCTGGGTGCATCGATGGAGTTTATTTTTTGGGGCTCACCCTAAGCTACTGTAAATGACTGTACAGGCCTCCTATACTCTGCCTCTTGCTTTTTTCCTCTATGCCTATGCTTTTATGCCTCTTCCAAGGATGTATATGCAGTTAAAAAAACAACTCCAGGTTTGCCATGCTCCCTTATTCCCCAGTAGGTCAGTCCAAGCCTGTTGAACGGCACAATCAGGTCTGTATGACTATACATAGATAATCAGTAGACATCTTTGATACGAGCCTCATGGGTGGCCATAGTTTTAAAGAGGATCTGTGGCTGTTCCTGACATGTTTCCTGTAAATTAACAATTCTGCAGCATCTTCTCTCATAACTCTGGGTTGAGCTGTAGTTTGTTATTCCTTCTAGAAATGTATTACTGAATCTGACATCTGGGTGTTACCATTCCAGCTTTTAGAGGGCTGTCAGCACTGATTGGACAATGTCAGACTGTGCAGGATCCCCCCCTCCCTCCCCGATTGCCAATGCCCAGCTGCTGCACTCAGTAATGGATTTTTAGAAAGAATAACAGGAAGAGCACAACACAGAGTTACTGTATAAGAGAAAATGCTGCAGAATTGTTATTTATATATATATATATATATATATATATATATATATATATATATATATACATATATATATATATATATATATATATATATAAGTATATATAGTGATGTCACAAGTCCTCTTTAAGTGAGAAGAAGAATTAAAGGTGTGATTCACTTTGTGTCTAATGTTAATAATGGGCACCACAGTGGCTCAATGCTTGGCTCTGTTGTCTTGCTCTGCTGGGGTCCTGGGATCAAAAACCTGCCAAGGATACCCTCTGCAATGAGTTTGTGTATTCTTCCTGTGCTTCTTTGAGTTTCTTTTTGGTTCTGAGATTTACCCCACACTCCAAAAACATACTGATTAGTTTAATCGTGAATTTAGACTGTGGGTTTGAATGGGGACAGAGACCAATGTGAATAATAACAATCTCTGTAGAGTGCTGTGAAATATCATGGCATTATATACTGTAAATGAATAAAATAATTGTGTGTGGAAAAAATGAATATGTGAAAATTATGTATTTACCTTTAAGAATTTATGTGCTGTTTTCTCGCCCCTTGGTAAGCCAAGCCTTCTGCCCCAACTGCATTTTTCTCCCATCTAGAAAACAGCCATAAAGTATGTGACAAGACAAATCTGCACTAACAGCCAACTTCATTGAAACACACTGCACCTGTGCTATATTCATAGATGTTCAGAACTTGAGCAAGCATAGATATAAGCATGGCATGATTTGTGCCTTCCCATGTCCTGGATGTCCAGAAAACAAGCAAAGGTGCAGTGTGTTTCAATGAAGGAGACTGGTAGATGTTTATTGTACAACTCTTGATGGACATCTGTGGCCATTGCATGGTAGGGTCTATGTAGAAGGTTTGACTGACAAGTGGGTATGGCTTCACAAATTAGGAAAATGGCACTGAAGTTCTAAAAAGTAAATATTAGTAAACTGCATATGTTGATCTGCAGGTTTCTTAACATTAGATATAAGTCGACAACTGCTTGCTTTCTTAAAAAAAAAAAAAAATCCAGATATGTCCACAAAGTGTGTGTGGCTTTGCAGCACTAGTTCAGCCCTTCAATACAGCTGAGTTGCAATATCAGACACAACCCAACAGTGTAGCACTCATAGATTAAAGAAGCTCCATCGATTAAGTAGGGTAAAGAAACATTTCTCTCTCTCTTAAGGACCCTGCTATATACCAGTGTAACATGAAAAGTGCAAAAGGATGCATTCATTGCAAATCCTTTCTGAAAAGAGAAGAGCACCGTCTGAACCTTATTCCTATCCCCGCTAGGCCAGAAGACACAAGTGATCCTCTTACACCGAAGCTAGGGGAGACTCAATAGGGAGCTAGGGAGACTCAATACTTGCTCCAGACATCAGTCTTGGTGATGAGGCCAAGTGTTAATCAAGGAACTGAAGACAAGGTTGGCCTCTCCAGAGAAATGGGGCTGCAAGGGGTAAAAGAACCCAATGGTTACACACCCTGCCTTAAATCTCAGTAAGGTCAAAAAAGATTAAGGTTCCACACCCAGAGAATTCACCCAGGATCACAACTCTTGGGGCGCTTCACACTGCAGGCTTTCAAAGACTTTCACATGTTCTTTCAAGACCTCATGGCTTCGATCCTGGGGCCCAGGTCAACTACATTCTACATACAATGGGTTAAATAAATATTTGATATACTAGCGATTTTGCAAGTTTTCCCACCTACAAAGAATGGAGAGGTGTGTAACGTTTATCATATGTACACTTCATCTGTCAGAGACAGAATCTCCAAAAAAATCAAAAAAATTACATTGTATGATTTTTAAATAATTAATTGCATTGTATTGCATGAAATAAGTTTTTGATCACCTACCAACCCGAAACAATTCTTGCTATCACAGACTTGTTAGTTTTTTTTTTTTTAAAAAGTCCTCCAACTCTACACCTGTTTGAACTTGTTACCTGTATAAAAGACACCTGTTCACACACTCAATCACACTCCAACCTCTCCATCATGGCCAAGACCAAAGAGCTGTCTAAAAACACCGACAACAAAATTTCAGACCTGAACAAGGCTGGGATGGACTACAGAACAATAGGCAAGTAGCTTGTAGAGAAGGAAACAACTGTTGACACAATTATTAGAAAATGTAAGAAACTTAAGATGACTGTCAATCTTCCTTGGTCTGGGCCTCCATGCAAGATTTCACCTCGTGGATTAAGAATGATTCTGAGAAAGGTCAGGAATCAGCCCAGAACTACATTGGATGACCTGGTCAATGACCTGAATGGAGTTGGGACCACACTCTCAAAGATTACTGTTAGTAACACACTACACCATCATGGATTAAAATCCTACAGGGCATGCAAGGTTCCTTTGCTCACACCAACACATGTCCAGGCCTGTTTGAAGTTCACCAATGACCATCGAGATGAATCAGAGGGTGACCCGAAACACACAGCCAGGGTAACTAAGAAAGGGCCCTAGCCAGCCTTTAGACCTGAAGCCAATTGAAAATCTTTGGAGGGAGCTGAAACTCAATGTCGCCCAGTGACAGCCAAAAAAACGGAAAGATTTGGAAAAGATCTGTATAGAGAAGTGGACCAACAACCCTGGTGCAGTATCTACAAACATTAAGAACTACAGGAAACGTCTGACCTCTGTAAATGCAAACAAAGGTTTCTGTACCAAATGTTAAGTTCTGATTTTCTATTTTATATAATACTTATTTTATGCAATAAAATGCAGATTAATTATTTAAGTATCATACAATGTGATTTTCTAGTTATTTTTAGATTCTTTCACTCACAGTTGAAGCTTACCGATTATAAAAAATTACAGACCTCTCCATTCTTTGTAGGTGGGAAAATTTGTAAAATAGCCAGTGTATCAAATACTTATTTTACCCACTGTATATGACGCAGCCCTGAATACAACTGGAGTGAACTCCCAGTGTGCAAGTATAAGTTCATATATCCGTGACTCTGGGCATACCACTGAACCAATCGTAAGATCAAGTTTAGTATCCATTCTTAACCAAAAGGCTGAAACAGCAGCTATTTTTTTTTCATTCAGCACCATGTTATACTTGACTTCTCCTGTGGTGGCACTGCAGGAAAAATAGACACTTCCTGTGTGGTTATTTTAAAGATTACATTGAAATGCTGGAGCCACTTCAGCCTATTATCTAACATAAAGCAATTATTTATGCTTACAATGCTTATGAAATGTAGTCTAAGACTATACCTAGATTCTGGTTTCCTGGCTAGCTGCCACTAGGTACCTGGACAAGAAGGGCGACATGTATGAACAGGGCTGTGCCAGAATTCTTGCCTCAAAAAGCTGTAGTAAACCAGTTCTATAGATGTATGAACAGGCGTACTGCAAACTTTGGCATGATAATTGCCTCGGTACCGCGCCAAAGACACTTTTTAGCGCGCTAAAGTTTTGGGGCATTCTGGGGGCGTGTTGCACCACATTAGTTGAAGTAGACACATTTATGATTATTTGACGCCAAAACTTTGGCACTGAACAGTTAGAAAAGCCAGACCAGGTTAAAGGTGGTGCCAGAGCCAGATTTGTCATATTGGCACTAGACTGTGCCTGTATGTATGACCTGCAGAAGAACAGGGTCATACATTCTGGAGCATTCTGCACTGCCTTAAAGCGATTTAGTACTGGTCTATCAGTGCCAGAATTCATACATGTCGCCTGAAGTCTTTTGGACTGTTACTTAGATTAGCACAGTCAAAAATGAGACCATCTTGCACTTATGTATGCTGGAAAAACTTTGCTCGTTTTTGACATGACTGGTATTATGGTATTAAGTTTGAATTCTTAGGTATCCACCCTTCTATACCGTTAGCCCTTACAAGTTGACATAAAAATTATTAGTCAGATAGCCAGGTCAGTTATAAACAGTTTAATAAATGATACTAGTCTGGGCATAGTCAACAACAAGCACTTGAATATTGTGTCCAAGATCGGAATTAGTCAGGTAAAGATCTGTATATGGATAGTTAGGTCAAGCAAAATTAAACAAGCCAATTCACGTAAAGTAAATAGATGTTGTACTCCTAGTGTGAATTTGTTCTGGGTGCTCATGGACGGATTACCACTCCATGAAACATAATGTAGAATGACACAAGGCACTACTTGAATACTTTTCAAAAGGGGAATCATCTATTTCGTGCAGTTAATAGACAGTTCTCCAGCAGAATACTTGAACATTAGGTGCAATAATATTATGTGGATGATCCAGACATATATAATGTTTTCAACTCTAGACTCAGAGATTTCTTCAAGGCATGGTCTAGTCAGAGTAAGGGGGAACGGCATACAGAAGCTAGTGATGCCTATGACAAGCCAATTCGAACACAGAGAATCACAGAAAATGCTTGCAGAAAGCTAACCAAGGCTGATAATCAAGAACTAGTGTAGTGGAGCAATTCCCTTTTTACTTCCTGGACAAATTATGCCACACACTGCACCAGGCATTTTATTTCTGGGGCTGGAGCCACACAGTGATAGCAGAGAAGTGTCAGGCTAGGTCCACACAGCATATGTCAAAATACCGTCCTAAATCCGACATCATTTTGACATTGCTGGACCGCAGCAGGACTTTTTTAACGTAGCTTTGCGCAAAAGCTGCGGTCAATTTTTGGATTTGCCATCGGCCCCGTACATTCAGATTTTTCATTGTTCTATGCAGCACAGTGTACCGTTGGATTTTTGGCGGGTTCAAAATGCTGCATCCGCTGAAAATCCCATGGTAAAGCTATGCTGTGCAGACATAGCCACAGGGAGATGCCATTCCTCTAGGCAAGCCACCATTTCTGGCTGGGGCGGCACCCTGGCAGCTTGTATTTGTCTACACAGTGTAAAGGAGAAGTGAGCTATGCTCAAAATGTACTGCACAATCACAATGTTTTTATATAATAGCTTACCACACCTAGATGTGTCCAAGTCCATCTACAGATGTTCCTCTAAACCTACTACCTTTTGTACACAAACCCCACCACTGGTCACTGCAGCATACCTTCTACCATTTGGTTATAACTAGTGTTGATCGAGCCTTTCGAGAAAAGTTAAGTTCGAACTTCACGATTTTTTAGAACTCGAGCTGAAACGAAAATGTTACTGTTCATTCGAGAAAATGTTCGCGTTCTACATCACAGTCGCCACGCTATTTTAATAGTTTTTAGGCGCATTAAATCAGTGTAAAGTGCACCTGAAAGTACGATACTCTCAAAAATCTGGCATCATGTATACTTTGCATAGCAAACATAATGCACCTTAAAAGGCGCATTGCGCCTTTTTAAGCGCATTGCCCAAATTGCGGCACATAGCATATCATTGGTAGTGTATGTATTGTGCCTATCGAGGAGCATTGTGCATGGAGGTGCATAACATATCATTACTAGTTTATGTAATGCGCCTATCGCCTATAAACTAGTTATGCGCCTCCGTGCGCAATGCGCCTCGATAGGTGCATTACATACACTACCAATGATATGCTATGTGTTATGGAGGCGCACAGCGTATAATTTTTAGGTGCATTTCAATATGTTGTGCCCGGTGTAAAATGTGTCTAGTTTTTGTGTACTGTTATGGATGTTAATAACAGCTTCTCCTTACCTGTATAGGTATAAAAATTAATCCCAACATCTTCTTCCATTGACTTTAATGGGGAAAGTTCGATTTCGACTTGAACTTCGAACCGAACTTCTCAAAGTCCGAGGTCCGACTCGAACTTTTTAGGGTTCAAACATCTCTAGTTATAACCCATGTTACTATGGTAGATCTTTTCTATAACCCCATTCTATATTCAGGTTAAATTTAGTTTGCCCTATATTGAATAGCATAACCTATATTTATTATGTAGAGTCACTAAGGGCAACATGTATGAATGGGGCTGTGTCATTTTTTTGGCGTATCTTGTTCTATAGATGTATGAACAGTCGTAAGCCAAAACTTGAGCCAGGCACGGCACTTTTGAATGAGCCAAAGATATGCTTTGCGCTAAAGAAATGTGCCAAAGACATGCTATACTATTCTATTCAAGGCATAGCACAGGCCAGATTTATGAACCCACATACGACAGGTTCATACATACTGTCGCATTCTACATTCCTCTACATCGATTTAGAACTATCGTGTCGGCGCCAAGGTTCATACATGTCGCCTTAATTATTTGTTATTATGAGCTGCTTGCTTGATGATATCTGTTGTCCATTGGCTTCCAAGCGGGTCCTAGACTATGGAGGTGTAAATTTAATAAAATGAAAATTAGTCATTGCCACTGGGTAAAGGAAGGGACTGATAAAGGTGAATTCATTTGTTTTAAGAAATGACTAAATAGCAACAAGTAAACCACTTTTCTTCTTAAGAAAATGAAGCAAAGCTTTTCACAGTTTCTTCTTATAATCGGGGTCACTGGGTAATGATCTGTATACACCAAATTTTCAGGTCTCTCAGCATCTACAATTAAACCTTCCAATCTTTAACATAAAACTCATTTTCTTCACTTATTGTTCACTCTTTATTTCCTCTTTTCTCAAACATGAAGCTTGTTAACTGTTTCCAATGGCAACCAGCAGAATTGTGAATGTGGCTCTGAACTATAATACAGGCTATAACTCAGGGTCAGCACAAGATAAGTAATTTGTAAGGAGAATACATATGTAGAGTGAAGAAAACTGAATATTGCCATTGCAGACCTGGAGATTCCATGTTTCTAAACCATTTATGTTGCATTGGACTATTGTGCACTGTGTTAGTATGTCTTTATTTCTGTCAAAAGAAACATTTTAAAGGGGTTGTCTCACTACAGGGATTGCTTTTTATGTTAAAAATCTTGGAAAAACAAGTCACTTTGGAATATGTGTCCATTAACAGTGTCCTACCTATTCCTAGATATCCCCTCTTGTATGGGCTGCATCAGCTCCTCAGGTCACCATAGCTACATACCTGTTCAATCTCTCTTGATAGGCGGCCAACCAGAGGCGTAACTTGAAGCTCCTGGGCCCTAGTGCAAATAGTGAAATGGGACCCCTCAGTTACCATGTGCCATTGACAATGCTGTGGTAGAAGGGTCTTTGGGGCCCCATCAGGCTATAGAGCCTGGTAGCGACTGCTACCTCTGCATCTCCTAAAGCTGCACCCCTGCTGCCAGCATTCGTTGCTATAGCTACAGACCTGGCTTCTACTACAGCCTATTGGAAGCCAGTAAACACACCCCTGAATTTAAAATGAAACCAAGAAAACAGGACTGAGGTAAGATGTAGCGAGACAACCTCTTTAAGTTATTTTGTGTGACTGTACGACATCTATGTAAACTCATAAAATGCTCCTGCTAATTGATAGAGATGAACTAGTATAGGGAGCCCTGTAGTTGGTTGGGATTAGTGAACTTGAGGTTGTGTGATCATTTTGTGGATAAACACCTGTGCTCACCTATAACAGGTGGGTGGTTGATGGTAGGCTGAGAATGTAGCCTGAGTAGGAAATGTTTAGTAGGATAAAGGAAGCTGAGAGACAATACT
Organism: Phyllomedusa bahiana; assembly: GCA_025379985.1. Taxonomy (NCBI): domain Eukaryota; kingdom Metazoa; phylum Chordata; class Amphibia; order Anura; family Hylidae; genus Phyllomedusa; species Phyllomedusa bahiana. Next base: position 276,036 of record JAODAL010000239.1, read on the forward strand.
GAGCTGACTGAGAGAGAGTTGAGAGCTGCAATGAGATGAGGAACCCTGCAACCTGTAAGGACTGTTAAATGGACTGTGGACAACAGTGTGGGCCATACAATTCTCACCGGAACAAGACTTTGTTAAAGCAATCTGAGACATGCCAGTGACGAAGGGTTGAGAGACATTGAGTGAAAGGAGGCATAAAGAAAGTTTTTATAGGAGCACTTAGAGGAAGAGCTTTGAGAATGAGAAAGCTAGCATAAGTGCGAAAGAGCTGCCAGCCTATAACCATTGAAACTTCAAGTGTAGCAAATATTAACTTGACATTTAACATATTTTGAGAACTACAATGAATTACAATGCTCTAAATTGAGTTATAACAATGCACCAGGCATGTTAAAGGGGTTGTCTCGCTACAATGATTGGGTTTTAATTTAAAGATCTTTAAAAAACAAGCAGCTTTGCAATATATGTTCATTACAAATGTCCTACTGATTTTGAGCTAGCCCTGTTAGTATTACTACATCAGCTCCACAAATCTCTATAGTAGCTGACCTGTTGATCCTTATCTTACTGGCTGTCAGGTCTGAATGACTCATCACCTTTGAAGACAGGTCAGAGCACAGAATGCTTCTGGAGGGGGAGGAGGACTCTGGCGTCTGTGTCCCTGCTTCCTGGATTAACCCTGTGTGTGCCTGCTTCCTCCTGCTCTCTACACAGATAGATGTGACAGCAGTGACCCTGTCTGTTACTATAGTCATGATGTGTCTTTGGAACTGTGACTATACTAATACTATACAGATCAGGGGCATGTGAATACTTTATGTTCTCCAGTATTAGTGAGACATCCTGAGTATAGTACACTTCCCTTGTTGTTGCATGGAGATGTGGAGACTTGTAAGCTAAGCAGGGGAAATAGGAACACTTGCATCCTCTCTGCTCTGTTATTAGCACACCACTTCACCTTCCTCTCTACACTCATAGATCAGCCCTCTCCTGCAACAGACCTAGGCAGGCACACACAGGGTGAACTCTGAGAGCAAACCCCCTCCCCTCCCCCCTGTATAGAAGTTATGTAGCTGCCTGTGTGCTGATGGGAGGGGGGAGAGGCAGCAGAACAGACAGACCAAGAAGCACGCCCCTCAGTTCAACTTACCAGGGACACTGACAGGCTGAAAGCTCGTAATGAGACAACTCCTTTAACTATAGCTACATCTGTAAGTCTCATGCCTCTTTGTCTACTTATACTTATTGAACTTTGTACAAATGTTCCTGAAACCACCAAGTATAAGTGCCTTTTGAGTTCAGCATTGCACAACAAGCTAAATGAGCCTTTGTTTCTTCACCATCATAGTAAACACTAGGCTCCTTGCCCTGCCAGCTGAAATCCATACAAGTTGGAACCCTGTTCACTCGGAGTTAATATGAAGCCCATCAGACTCCTTTTTTAAATCCCTTCCCAGTGATATTTGGTAATAAATTTTCCAGGTACAGTGTGTAAAACGTTTAGAAATAACAACATTTAATGCCTACAGACTTTATTAGGCCTCCAGTTTCCAAGCCAACCAATTGGCTATCTGCAAACATGTCAATGGGGCATTGTGTGTTCTCAATACTGTTTTTTTAAACTGAAAAATGTATCCATCTTGGAACTAAAACCCCCCAAACCCTAGCAACCCTTTTTTTTCCTTTATGTGAAACTTCTCTAGGGTTATTTTTGGTTCACCCCCCACTTTTCCCCAATCCCCCCCCCCAACCCCTGCGGTTTGTTTAGAGCCAGCACTGCTCACCCTTTTTAACTGATTTCCTAGTTTTCCCTCCCCTTGCAAAATTAAAACTGAGTCGCCCCCTCCCATCTCCTTTCACCTCGGGTTGCTGATCTGAACTTCAGTTTTTTAAAAATCCATGTTTAAAGGGGGTCGCTTGTAAATTGGGCGCAGTCCCCAAATTTTTTCCCAAGTCCCCAATTTTTCCCGTTAAGGGCAAAAACTTAAAAACCCAACTTGAAAAAAAGGGATGGCAAGAAAAACACCTCCTCTTTTTCTTTACAGGATTACCCTGATAACCAACTCCCACCATCTTTTTTTCCCTGCATTATCCCCCCCTCCATTTTCCTTAATCAAAGGTTCCTATCCCCACACCCCTTTCTGGGCAATGAGTTCAAAATCTCCCCTGCTTTCCCTTCCCTTTCATTGACTGCTCCACCAACCTTTTTTCCCCCCAAACCCAAACCCCTCCGAAACCAAAACATCCCCAAGCTAAATACATCTACCCCTCCCTCCCACCTCCCTCCCCCTTTCTAAATTGCTGCTCCCCGGGCTGCTGGGGATAAATTCCTAACCCGGGGCCTCCTCACCCAAAATTTCCCAATTTTGTCCCCAACTTTAAACCAAAAACAGATCCACTCCAACAAACTCTGAAAAAACCCCTCAACCTTAAACACACCCCTTTTAAAACCCAGCTCTTCCCTCCCCTTCTTTTCCTGGGCCCCTCGGGAACCCAGGGTCTGTATGTAAAAAATCCCCCTACATCCCACACCATTAAATCTCCCCAAAAATTTTCCTTTTCCTTGGCCCAACAAAAACCTGGCTGACCCCCTCACACTGTCCCCCCGGGGGGGGGGGGGGGGGCCCCCCCATTTCTCCTTTGGCGGGTCTCCAATTTTTCCCTACTCCACCCCCCGGGTAAAAAACATGGAAGGTTTTTTTTTTTTTTTTGGGCCTTTCTCCAAACTGCCCCCCCTGCTCTTTTTTTCCTTTTTCCCCTCTACCCCCCTTACCCCCCCTCCTTTGAGGGGCCACCCTTTTAAAAATCAAGTCCCCCCCCAAACCCTTTAAAGTGGCTGGGTCAAACCGTCCCCCCAAGGCCCTGCCCCCTCCCTTCCTTCGACCACTTCCCCTTCCGGGGGCTTCTCCATTTTCTTTCCACGGGACACCCCCACTTTTGGGTCATGGGAGATTTTAACACCCAATTAAACACCCTCCCTGGGGCCGGGAAAAACTCCTCTCACTCTGCTCTTCCTTTTGCCTCTCCCAGGGGAAACCTCTGGATCCCCCCACAAAGATGGACACACACTGGACCCCATTTTCCCCCCGCCTCTGCCCCCTATCGGACATCTCAAACTTCCCTAAACCCCAAAAACGACCACCCCCTAAATTACCTTCTCCCCATCTCCACCCCCACCTGCCCCCTCCTTTTTTAAACTTTCTATTCCCCCCCCCGCAGGAATTTAAAAAAAACCCCACAACCTCGCACTCTCTCGGGACCTTTTGCCCCTCTTTCAAACCATATCCTCATTTGACAACCCAACACAGCCGCTGTTTTTCTACAAAAACACAATCACCACCACCCTTAAATTTCGGGTCCCCCTTTCTCACCACAACAAAAACCCGCAACATAAACCCAGACAACCCGGGCACAACCTCCCCCAAAAACAACGAGGCAAACCCTTCCCAAATTGCTGAAGGGCCGCTGGATAAAAACCCCCCTCCAGGGACGACTTCCCCCTCTTACAAACAACGCTACACCTTTTAATTCTGAAACTCACTCCCGGGCCAAAACCCAGGTTCCCTTCCCCACTCTCATAGCCCCCTTGTCCCCAACAACCCCAACATTATTTAAACCACCGCAACCCCCTCCTTGGGCCCCCCACACCTCCCCCCCCATTCACCCAATCAGCGGACGTTTTTGCAACTCTTTTTCTTAAATAAAAATCACCTAAAAATTCAGAGAAAGCTTCACCCCTCATTTCCCCACACCCACCTCTATACCCCTACCATCCCCAAATAACCCCCCCTCACCCTGACACAGTCCCCAGTGAACACTTTCAAAAACCCGCTTTCCCACTGTTATTTATGGGTAACACTCTCCTCTCTATGGCCAAAACCAACCCCCACCAAAACCCTTTAAACCCTTTACCCCCCTGCCATCCTACCTCATCCCAGACCCCCAGCACGGGAAATTTTTCCCGCCCTCACCCCTCTTTTCAATCTATCATTAACCTCTGGCATTTTTCCCTTCCTCTCTTAAACACCCGACCACACCCAATTTAAGAAACCCCTTTTAACCCCTCCCCCACTTCCCAAATATCGCCCCATCTCCCCTCTCCCTTTTGCATCCAAAAATCCTCGGCAGCAAAGTCTATCTTTAAACTGTCCTTTCCCCCCCTTTTCCCCAACTCTCTCCTTGACCCCTCCAATCAGGCTTCCGACCCAACCACTCCACTTAAACCCCGGGCCCCAAAACCCAAGGGGGCACCAACGACCAAATAACTGCTAAAGGCCCCACGCCACTTAAAACCGTCCTTCCCCCTCCTAGACCCGTCCCCTGCCTTTGACACTGTCGCCCACTCCCTCCCTTTTGGGGGGCCAAATTCCTCTTTCCCCCCTCGGGGCTTTAAAGGGGGCCTGGGGCCCTCCCCCCTCCGGAACCTTCCTACCTCCTGAACGGACATTGTGTCTCTCACCCAAAAAGACCCCCGGGCCCCTACCCCCCATCACCCACCCCCACCCCCTCTCTGTTGGTTTTCCTCAGGGGTCTGTCCTGGGGGCCCACTCCTCTTTTCTATTTTACAAACCCCTTGGGCGGGTCAGGGGTCATGGTTCGGGGGGATGGGGGTTTTTCTACCACCTGTTTTCGCGGACGACACCCACTTTAAAATCCCCGGTTTTTTCTGACATTAAAATCCCTTTTCTCCCATCCCAAAATGGGCCCATTTTACCATTTTCCTCCTTAACTTTTTTCCTCCTGTCGCTTAAAAAAAATTTTAGATAAAACAGAATTCATCATCTTTCCACCACCCCCTCTCTACCCCTCCAAACCTGATTTTCCTTTCACCCGGTTTTAAAATTTGGGCCCCCACCCTTTTTTTCCAATCACCACCCACCAAAACCCGCTGGGGGCCTTTTGGGGGGGGGGAACCCCTTTTACTCCCTCTTTACCTTCAAAACCACACATCCAAAACCCTAAACCCCTGCCTGCTTGCCTTTCCCCCTGAAAAAATTTTCAACCCCAAAACCGCCCATTCCTCAACTCGACCCCTACCAAAACGCTAGTTTTCCAACCCCCCTCGAACCCTCCCCCGCCCTTTACACCAACATCCTTCCCCTTGGCCCCCCCAGTTTTTGGAACCCTCCGCTCCCCTCCAATCCACCTAAAAATCTGCTCCCCTGAAAACACCTCTCTCCCGCTTTCCCCCTCTGTTTTCCCCCCACGGGCCTCCCTTTTTCCCCCCCCCAAACCCAATGGCTGCCCATTGCCCAACGAATTTAATTTTAAATTACTAACCCTGGACCTTTCAAGGCTCTCCCCCTTTAAACCCCCCCCCTCCATTTCATCTCTGCCCTAAAAATTTTCCCAAAAACCTCCCCCCACGCAATTTTCCCCCTCCTCACTAGAAACCTTCTCCTCGCCCCCCCCCATTCAGCCCCCCCCTCACATAACCCCTCTCCAAAAACTTCTCCCGTGCTTTACCCCCACTCTGGGGGAAATCATTAACCCAAAAAAATCAACTCTTTCCCCCCCCTTTTTACCCTTTCAAAAGCCCCCTGAAAAAACCCCCCCTCTTCAGGAAAGCCTACAACCCCCCAAATTTTAAAAAAAACCCCCCCACCACAAAACCCGGCCTGCAAACCGTCTGCCCCACACCTTCTGTCTCCCCCCTTTTTCCTTTTAGATTGTAACCCTCGCGGGCAGGGTTTCCTCTTTCCTCTCTGTTTCAGTTACTAGTCATTTTTGTCACCATTGTATTTGTTATGTATGTAATTCCCTTTAAATGTAAAGCGCCCTGGAATTAATGGCGCTCTAAAATAAATAATAATAATAATAATAATAATAATAATAATAATTGGTTGATCGAGGGTGATGCTCCACAGCTTGTCAGAAGGCTTGGATGCTACAGCCAGCATGTTGACTGTGGAATCTAAGTAGTTATATACTGTAGTTGGAATCAGACTTATCTCCAATTGCAGCCACTCAGGGCAAGTGTCAGCTATATTATAACTAGCTATTACATCTAGCTATCGTATGCACCCTAAATATGTGTACAAATCTATAATGGCTGTTGAAGCTGGGACTGGGCTGTTGAAACATAAGATGTCAATTGTTTCTAGTAAATTGACTTTTCTCATTGGTATAGTCCACAATATGACTTATTTCTATGTGTTCATGGCAGCAATTCACATTACCATTCCTAAGCAGTGAAGTATGGCTTTTCAATGATCCTCACATAACATATGAGTAAATCTAGTGGTTAATTCACTGCACATCAAGTTAATTTTTGTTTAGTAATAAGCGCTTAATGGCGATTTTCTTGATGCATAGCAGTCACATTTACATAATGAGAGCAACCATTTTGTTAGTGACGTGGAAGCAGAATTTCACAATCTGTAAGGCTTGATTAATTTGCTGAAAAAATTCCAGACAATCTTCACAATATAAAGAAAATGTAAAAATATAAGACCATATCTCATAAAAACCCACCTAAAAACCCTTGTAGACTATAAACTCTCAGAGAGAAAAGACCATTGTTTCAGTTTGTGGCTTATTTATTTGATGTTTACTGTACTTCTTTTTACCTTTTTAGAGATATCGTGCCCTGCAATCTTTAGTGCACTGCATAAGTAATAATAATAATAATAATAATAATAATACCAAAAAGATTTAAAATCCATATTTTTGGATATAAAGTACTGCATAAATAGTTTAGGCAGCTTCGTAAACATGCTTCAAAATCAGAATGCTTTAAGAATGTAAGCATTATTAGTTCATCTTTGCCAATCAAAAATGCAAAAAATATCCAAATCATATCAGGATTTGATGTGACCACCCTTATCCTTCAAAATGGCATCAGTCCCCTTAGTTATATGTACACAGTTTTTAAAGGAACTTGACAGGGAGGTTATTCCAAATATCTAGGAGAAGTAACACAGACCAGCGTAGATGCAGGCTTGCTCAAATCCTTCTGTCTCTTTAAAAGGGGTTGTCACACTACAAGGATTGCTTTTTATGTTAAAGATCTTGCAAAAACAAGTCACTTTTGCAATATGGGGTCCATTTAAAAAGTGTCCCCAAACCCATTCTGAAGATATCCCTCCTGTATGGGCTGCATCAGCTCCTCAGGTTTACTATAGCAACAGACTGGGTTTCTCTCTCTCCCGATAGCATTGGTTGCTATAGCTACAGACCTGACTTCTACTGCAGCCTAGTGGAAGCCAGTAAACACGCCCTGAAATTTAAAATGAAACCAAGAAAACAGGACTGAGGAAAGATGAATCAATGTAGTGAGACAACCCCTTTAAAAAGGTTGTCTCATCTCATAGGATGCATGAATGAAATAATGCTGCTTTACTCTGTCACTTCCTGGTAAGCGTCTGTAATTAGCATGAGACTCAGACTTATCTGTTTTTTTAGTCTAGATTAAATAAATTACCTTCTCGAGGTCCAGAGAAGCTTCTGAGCTAATGTAAACAGTAAGTAATTACGTCTTTTTTTCGAAAGATTAGAAAAATAGAAAACACACAACTATCACACGCTGGCCAGCCATGACCTTTGGGGATGAATCACTCCCTGCGGGCACTTGGGGGGCCAGAGAGAGAGCACAGAATATAAAATCACTTTAGCTCCTTAACAAAAAAAAATAAACAAAGCAATATATTTGGAAAAAGTCTTGATTTAGTGTTCCCACATTTTGAAAGCTATTTTTTGTATGAGACAACCCTTTAAAAAAGCAAACAAAGTTTTCTGATGTTGGATTCGGGGCATATTGCGGGCATATTCATTACAAAACGGGTGTATGTTTGGGGATCGTTCACTACAAAAAATTTTGAAGCAATCCGACGTAAAGGGCCATTATTCCACTTTTATAACATTACTGGGCAAAAAAACCCCTTAAAAGATCCCCCGTGTCAAAAACCCTATACTATTATACTTATCCCACTTTTATTACATCACTATGCACTTTATTCATGTATCTTGACACCACTGTGTGCAATATCCATTTAACATAACACCACTGTGCATTATCCATTGAAAGAGAAGATATCTCCTTAGGGAGAGCTTCCCTTTCTGAGACACTCGTTGCCTCCCACTCAGCCAAGCCAGCATCACTCTGCTCTGTACTGATGAGGGGCAAACACCCCGAAACAATTGTCTCAGATGGGGGATGTGGGTTGGCAAATATCCCTTTTTTCTTTCCAAAGACCCAGGGGTCAAAAGCAAATTATATTTGTTAAATTTAAAATGGGGGTGCTTGAGCTTCTCAGCTCCTTTCCCATAATGCCTTGCATTATCATTGTAACAAGACACCACTGATTCTTATTCATTCCCTTTTGGACACCATGCTGCTTCCCCCTTTTGGACATCATATGTCTTTATCCAGTTAAAAGATACCTCTGTGTGCATTATCATTGTACACTGGGGAGATCAAAATAATACGTTTTTCATTTCAAAATTTCACAAAAAAAAAAATGTGCTTCTATACTTTGGGCTTCATTCCAAGTTTTGCTATTGGGCCCCACAGTTACTTGTTAGGCCTCTGCATTCAAGTTTTTTTTTCCAGGTATATTTAGTGCATTTATGTCGTAGATTTTCTTCAATTCTAAAAAACAATAATACCTTTCTTACTGGTTTTGATGAGGTGCTTCCTACTAGGTCCTACCCTAGGCTGCAATCAGAATTACTGATCACATTTACTTGAAAACTTGCTGTGGGTTATTTGTTGCTTGCCACCTTCTTCCTACAGCCTTCAGCTTATATGAATATTTATTTTTCTGGAGAATATATTTAGTGTGGTCATGAATTTAACCGTAATATCCAATGTTTTCTATGTTCTAAACCGCATGCAGAAATGAAAAAAAACGGGCTGAAATCCCTTACCCACTGCTGAGGCAATTTCTACTCTCATTTTATCCATATAATGCACTTTGTCCACTCCCCACCTGTTTTTTTCTGTCTGTGGGTCACCTTCTTGACAAAAGCCCACCACTTACCATTCGGCTGATCATTTTATTCCCCCCTCCGCCTCTACCTTTTCATCACTTCTGTCATTTCCCTGTCCACAGCTACATCTCCCTCTCCATTTTTCTTCACCTCAATTTGTTTTGTCCAAACAGCGCTCTGAAGTCTGCTTAATACAAAGTCTCCAGCTAAAAATACAATTTTTGTTTGAATTATGGGATGCGAATACCGTCGCCTTCCATAGGACTGTGTCCTTTACTGTAGATGCATCAAAAAGCAAAGTTCCCGATATGAACTTGGAGCTCAAACAAAGAAAGATAAGCCTTTGATACATTGGCAGTGTTCTAGGAACTCATGCCACTTGTAAATAAAATATAATGACTGACCTTCCGCACATGTTCTGCGCTGCTTCATTTCGGTGAGAGTTTCTACCTTCAAACATATCCAGGCAATGCCTGATATTGGTTGCAAAAGTGTCAAGCATAAAACGTACAGAACGGAACCAGAGCTACTGAATCCTTGCAGATTTTTGGATCGACTCCATCTTTTAATATGTCCTAAGTAGACAATGTTTTGATATATAATACAGACAACTCCACCAAAATACCAGTCCAGCTGTGTATAAAACCACATGTCCGTCATCTTCACATACAGTATGTACTAATTAAAAAAAATTAAATCCTTGGAATTCTCCTCTGTAGTCCCTTTTTAAGATTTTGCCTTAGGCATGTATTACAAATACTTTGCCAGAGTTTACAACTAAAAAGTTCACTAAGATCTAAATGCATTACAAAGTATTGTTTTTATTTGACCACAGGGATAAATGTAGGGGTGTAGCTATGGGCGGGTAGAAGTAGCAGTTGCAATAAAAGCCTCATGCCTTAGGGAGCCCAAAGGCTCTTTTGCAACATAAGAAGATGTCAGTATTATTATTGGCACATGGTAGGTTGGGGATCTGGTTACAGATTTTGCATTGAGGCCCAAGAACTTCATATTATGCATCTTGAGATTCATTAGTTAGCGGCCTGAACCTATCTTTAAGGGCATCAACAAAAATATTACAGTTATTTATATGTTAGAAAATCTAAGGAAACTTTTTAAGAATTTTTTTTTTAATTTGTACATAATATATGCTCAAGAAATTTGCTATACTTCACTAAAATGGACATTTTAAACCCTAGTGAAAGTGGCTGAAGGTGAGTTCTACATTTATTATATTATAAGGGGAGACATAGCATGGAATGATGTAATAAAATCCATGGGTGACATGTATGAATCCTGGTGCTGACAGGCCAGTTCTAAATCGCTTTAAAGGGGTTTTGCCATGAAGTGAGCTCCTTACCTCTTATCTGCTCAGGGGAGAATAAAACAAACATGGATTTTGAACAACTGCAGGGGAAAAGGGGGAGGGGGGGTGAGCAAAGCGAGGAAGAGGGACCTCTAAAGTTTACTCAAATAAAAAATTACAACGGGGATTCCTATAGCAGACAGACTCATACACTGCACTTTCTCCCCCAGGCCCCCTTGCAAGCTCCTTCAGTTCCCTGTCATCACATAAGAAGTACAAACAGCAAGCACGCCAGATCAGCTCCTGTCAGTGTCATGGCGTATCTAATGTAACTTTCAAAAAACTAAGGGAAATGGCAATGCTGTAGCTCCACATCTTCACTTTTTGTAATCAAATTTTAAAAAAGTGATTAAATCCCTTTTTGAGGTTTCCCACGCAACATTACCGTGGAAAAACCCCCTTTAAAGGGCGTTGAATGCGCCAAAATGTATGAACGTTCTTCTGCAGTCATACATACGGGCAGTGTAGAGCCAATACCACAAGTCTATTCAGGCACCACCCAACCCTGGTCTGGCTGTTCTAACTGTTTCTGCGCCTGTTTTGGGTGTCAAGGATCTAAATTTGTCTACTTCTTAATTTTTTTGCGATGCCCTCAGAAGGCCCCAAATTTTTGGAAAACATTAAAAAGTGTCTTTGGCGCATTACAAAGCATTATCATCCAAAGTTTGGAGTGCACCTGTTCATCATTCTTTTTGACCAAAGAAAACCCCCGAAAACTGCCACCCTGTTCATACATGTTGCCCACAGTTGTTCCCTTCTTCTAATACCCTTCTTTTTATCGCGCCGTTGTAGCAAGACAAGCTGAAGGGCTTTATTTTTCGAATGTTCGGGGGTCAGATCAAATTTTCTTTATAAGGAGGCCTGCACTCTTTTGTCATCCCCTGACCCTGAATAACATCTATCAGCAAGGCTTCTCTTGGATATGGCGTGAGCTAATTTGTTACCAGCGTGTCTCAGGTGGACATCTCCCTGTGCATCCAAAACTACTTGTCTTTATTCCCAAAGAATGGCTATTGTCCCTATGCTGGCATATGGTGTCTCATTCTCATTCTCCTTTTTCTCTCACCCCCGGATCTTGAAGATCTTTGAGTAAATTTCGGACCTATCCATCCACCACAAGTAGGAATGTATATTAAAGGGAACATAGGTTATGCCCCCCTTGCTGATGGCAGCACAAGCTAGTGTCAGACCCCTGTTTCCAACGCTGTGCCCCCTTTTTTGTAAAAGGGGTAGTTTTTGACATTTCCCCACAAACCTTTATTCATGAGTAGGGGTTAGCCCCACCCACCAAAGGCTAGCTCCGCCCCCTGCAGTTATTCACATGTTTTTTGCCCATTCAAAGTAAGGTTTGTCAGTTTAGGTGGGGGGCTAGCCCGTGGGCGGGGGTTTTAAGAAAAGACACTTGAATACTCTTCGGAAAACTCTTTGGCTGAAAAACTGAGATTTTAGCATTAATACAGAAAACTAAAGCATCTTACGAATAAAAGGCACAGCGTGGAAAACAGCAGGGTTTCACTAGCTTGTTCTGTCCTCAGCCAGGGGGGCAAAAAATGTGACAGGTTCTCTTTAACAACATACACACATTGTTTGGTTGCTAGTTACTGTTTATTTTGTGACTTCATTCAAGTTTCATCTATGGTAATGTGCTTACATTTATTGTATCAATAATTTTACCTGAATATGCGATATCCATTTCTTACAACCTCTGCTTTGTATACCGTGATGCACTGAATTTTACACCAGTATATGACCAATTTCACTGTATGTTTGCTTTGTATTTTAATTTTTCCATTACTACTTGATCTCATTGTGTTAATTACATGTTAATTATATGAAAAACTTTAAAAGGTTTTTAAAACAAAAGAGGGCCTGTACTGCCCCCTTGCCCTTTTGTCATTACACCATTGCCCTTGGGGTGGTACATTTTTTTTAGGGAAATTTAAACTTGTGTAAGATAGAAATAGATTATGGGCAAGGGAGCCCAGTTTCTTTGGCCCCGATGGGCCCTGAAATACCAAATGGCAGTCTTGCATGTTTGTAGGAGAGTAAAAGGGGTATGTGAAAAACTGTGAATTTTTTTGTCAGTGAACAGTATAATGTTGCATTAACATCTGCAAAATGTATATAAGTTGCCTTTATTCTGCATGAAATAAACACATGTTGCCCTTATTTTGTATCTATGTAAATGGTTTGTGTGGTAACATATAATTACATAGTTAGTATGGTTGAAAAAGACACATGTCCATCAAATTCAACCAAGAGTAGGGAAAGCTGTGGCTGAAGGGAGGGGTGTTGTCCCTACTGCTGAAGACTTTAAAAAGTTGTCCACTACAGGGGTTCAGCCTACCTCAGTGTGGTCTGGGAAGGATTTTTGAATTCAGGGGCGGTTGTTCTTGTCTGCCTCTTCTTTCCCCCCCCTTTTACCCCCCCCTCACACAAGAAGCTCCCCTCCACTGCAGTAAAAATTTTTATACAGCGGGGGAGGGGGGGGAGTTTTTCTGCCAATTAACCCGGGTTTGCCCGCCTGATCTGCTGCTTAGCTGAATCAGCTGCACTGGCTGCGCAGTGGCTGAGCCCTTTTCTGTTCTCTCCACAGAGTCAGGGGACAGCAGGGAGAGGTTGATCTATGAGTGGCTATGGACCAGAGGGCGTGAAGTGTGTATCTAATAGCAAGGGAGGGGGGGTGTAAAGGTTCCATAACCCTGCTTAGCAACAAATTCCACCCAACAATAACAACAAAAAACAAACCCCGTTAAAAAAACACAGGGCAGCTGTGAAGTGTGTTACATAATCACAATGGTCACTATACAGCAGAGCAGGAGGGGTATAACCTTTCACATGCCCCCTAAGTTCATTAGACAGTCAAACCCACAACAATCATGATTATAGTAAAACATTCATGCTGAACATCGTACGAACAGATCAGCCTCACCCTCTGTTCCTCAATTGTGTAGAGAGCAGGGGGAGCAAGCACAACGGTTAATCCGGCAGCACAGCACACAGACACAGAAGCCAGGCCCCCCCCTCGAACATCCAAAAGCCCTCATACTGTGCTGGAGGGCCCCTGTGCTCCGACCGTATTGAGAAGCTGTGAGCACCAGCACGACAGCCAGTGAGATAAAAAAAACAGGTCGGTTGGCTATAGTGATTTGAGGAGCTGATGCACTCCTACTACCCCCCAAAACTAAAAACATAGGACATTTGTAATGAACTATATGCAAAAGCTGCTTGTTTTTTAAGATCTTTTAATTAAAACCCAATCATTTTAGCGAGACAACCCCTTTAAGGCAAGAACCAATCTGTCCTTAAGGAGTGTTTAATTTCTGCTCCTAAAACTACCATCAGATTAGAAATGGATATTTTATACAGCTACATAAGTATGATTGATGTCATGACAATGGAAAACTTAGCACCTTGTGTCACACGCAGCTAGAAAGCAGGCATTAGGCAACAGATAGGGGGCTTGTTTGAGATGGAAAAGTAGAACCGGGCTTTAGATTTTGTGACAAGCCTATATTCACATAGAACGGGCCGGCTTCCTGCCAAGAATTATTGTTGTTGGCGTTATAGCCCGGGTGACAGGTGACTGCTGCATCACATTTGGGCAGCAGATGAAAAAAACGCGAGCTACTGGAGAGTCGTACTGTTTGCTAATGATGAATTTTCTTTTTAAAACTTGTGAAGATTTTGTTTACTGGGCCCCTTTGGGGAAGCGTTGCCGGGTAAGTTCCATAAAGAGTTAGAATTTGGAATAGGGCAACTTCTGCTATCAAAAGAGGAGCAGCAAAGCCGGCAGTGAGAATAATGTGTAGTGGAAAAATTATCGAGTCCAAAGTTAACAGTAACATGACTCAGTAAAAAAGAACAAACCTCAAACTAGTTGTAATGAGGTACCCTATTTGATAGTAAAGTAGATGCCAAATTGTGAATAAGGGTAATCAATGGGGACTCCTTGGTTGTGTTGCAATTGTGAGGCAAGTTTCTTGAGGCAAGTTTTGAGGACAATGGGACTCTACAATAAATTATGATAGACATAAATTATAACAGGGGAAAAAAAAATTCATAAAACCAAAAAGATGCAAAAGGGAGATACTCTGACTTTTTTGTGGGATTTAAATTTTTTTAATTTGATAGGTGATCCTGCCACACTATTGAGTCCTATCTGACGAAGGCCATCCTTGGCCTAAATGTTGCATAAGTTATTGGACCATGGAAATGCCTATGTGTACTTGTGAAATCTATCATATCTTATTGGAGATCACAAATTTTTGAGTTTTTCAAAAAGGGCACAATAAATTTACCCCACAATTTTTCAACAAAACCCAAAGGGGTTCTAAAGGCTTACCATTTTTTAATTACCAGTTACATAGTTTGCAAGGGTGAAAGAAAAAACATTTATCCATCCAGTTCAGCCTATTACCCTACAGTGAGACTGTGAGTATGAGCAATAGTTTATCTGAGCCACCAGCTTGTAACTAAAGGCCACATGTATGAAAACTGTCTAGTTCTAAAATTCAATTGTTGGACATAGTAACCAATCAGAGCTTCCCTTTCAATTTTCCAGAGCACCATATGAAATGAAAGGGGCGCTCTGATTGGTTGCTATGGGCAAAAAAGTGAATTTTAGAACTAGACAGTTTTCATACATGTGGCCTTAAGTTTTGTTCCTCTACAGTACATTAAAACCAGAGCACTTATGAAACTGTGTACATAGGATCTGGAACCGCCAAGCATAAGTGCCTCTTTGGAAAAATGTTCAGCATTTCAAAATGTCTCCATGTGTGCTTCATTTATACCTCATCCCCTCTCTGATCTTGCCAGTTAAAGCCTGTAGAGGGTTGACCCACGACATTTAGGGTTCATAATCTCCTTGACACTCCTGTTACATATATACTGCCCTCATATTTCACCGATACACTAATAGAGACCGCTCTCTTATAGCAGAGCTCACTTTGCTTCTGGAGTTTGGCATAATCAATCTCATAAAGTATCTTCTATTTGATATGTTGCAGTCTCAGATAGACATTAGCCTTGCTTGCTTCTAATAGAAAGGTGAAAAATAGAGCTATCTTCACTCCTGCAGCTGCTCCGCCACGGGCAAGTAATAGCAACTGAACCTACTCACAGACACCAACGCTTCTCAGGTTTTAGGTACTAGCTCTAATACCTATTTGTATTCATTAATTGGTTCCCTTGACTATAGTAATTATCTAAAATTTTTCATTCACACAGATAAACTACTAGATTGGTACTCAGCTTCATGGCAATGACTACTAATATAAATTGTGTCCAATTAGATCATCCTGTTAAATGTCCGTCAATAGTACTCGTGTTTCAAAGAGTGATATCTCCTCTGTCTCACAAAGCACCCACCACAAACTTCATCCATTTTTCATATTGAGAAGCTATTAAGCTTCTGTGCCTCCATCTGTATGCTTAGTCTTCTATCCCACCCCCTGATATATTTAGTCATACAATACATTTTAACCAGTTCTCTGCTGACTAACTACCTGATGGCTATACTCTCATCACTCCTCACACGTTTATGGTATATATGAGAGGTGTCTACCTATTGAAGAAAACATTTGCCATGGGTGTACCATAATTAAAGAGAAACCAGTAATAAAAATGGGAATGAGCTCTCTAGGGGCAGTCACAGACTGGAGGGAGCATGGTTTCAATATTGCATATGAGCCCCTTTCTCTCCAATAGCTGATCTCAGAGAATACTTTTACGCCTAACGTTCTGTTCACATTGCACCTGAGCCCTCTGTTAAGAGGAATACATGACAAGGATACTCCCGACATATAGCTACCATATGATGAAAGTTCCAACAGATAGACATATCAATTACAGGCTCTCAAGTTCAAAGAACCGTATACCATGAAGCATACATTTTTGCTGGATGCCTCTGTACAGAATATGACTATGACGACCGTGTTTTTTTATACAATTAAAAAAAAGTCCAACAACTTATACCAACCTGACAAATGACCATAATATACTCTTTTAGGTATAAACTAGGTAAATCAGGGCCAATGGATTAATTTGGCATGAGCACCAGTAGCTTGTACTGGACACCAGCCAAAAACACAGTATTAGCAAAAGCCTAACAATCCGCTAATAATTGTGAGCCATGAAATTCCTTAGTTTTCTTCATTAAAATCAGACTAATAAACAGTTGGAAACTGTGGCCCCTCTTACCCACTAGTCCCTATGGTTGCACATGATATATCCACCTATAAAAAGCCTTTCTTTGGTTGTGCTAGATGACTCCATAATACCATTATATCTCAGTACATAACAATCTGCCATTTTTTTCTGTCTTCCTCAACTATTGTATTTTTGTTGGAGAGAGAGGCAGCAAAACCATTGCACAGGTTTATATTGTTACATTGTATAGGTTCATATTGTCCATGAAAAAGCACAGGGAAAGACATAAGTGTGCCCTCTATTCACGGGATACAATCATGGGATGCTGACAAATTGTCATAGCAGCCAGAGACCTATCATCCTAATACCCCTATTACACTCTGCTATACTAGCTATATTACATTGTTCTGCAATACCATAGTGTTGCAGAATAGTGTACTAGGTACTGTGTTCCATAGTGGTCAGGTACTCTAAGGGGACTAAAAGTACAGGAAAAAGAAATATACAAAGTTATACAAATAAAATATTAAAAGTTCAATATATCCCCTCTTTGCCATTTTACTAATGGAAAATAAAATAGAAAATTACAAAATTAAATAGAAAATTGGTATTAAGAGTAAAAATGTATTTTTCTTTTGATTCCTTCCCCTCTACAAAAAATTGTAATAAAAAGAGATCAAAGAGTCACATGTATCCCATGATGGCACCAATGAAAACTACACTTCAGCCCACAAAACAGAAGCCCTCATTTGTACATGAAAAAATAAAAAAAATTATTGGGCTCAAAGAATGACGCTGAAAAGATGCAAAACAATTTAAAAAATACAAAGTTTTCATTTTTTTAAACGTAGTTAACCAAAAATGCTAAGAATTTGCTGTTGCCAAAATTGTACTGATTTTCAAAATATCACCTATCACCACCACAAAAAAAGATGCCATTGCAATTTTTAAATTCCACCCTATAACATTTTCTGGGGGGTTTCCCAGTACATTATATGGTATGGTAAGTTATAACAAAAAGCACATTTTGCCCCGCAAACAATATAAGCCCCATACGAATATGTAGAAGGAAAGAAAAAAGTTATGACTCTTGAAAGGCAGGTAGGAAAAAAGGAACATACCCTAAACAAACCCCTTTCCTGTGGTGGGAAGGGGTTAAAGCCAACATTAGCTGGGGGTCCTCCCTATAAGCAAAACAACCCAACAACATTTTAATTTTGGAAGAAATTGGATGGCTGCCATTTATTGTTCCAGGCTTTTGCTCTCCTACTAGACATCAAAGCTCTAACATTCCTATTAAGCTAAAACTGCCATAAATGTATGCATGCAACGTGGGAAGAACATACAGCAGATTATATAAGGAAAGATGTACCCCCTACTGTACATTTATACTCCACCCTTGGATTGAAGTGCTGCTGGGACTAAATATGCCATGACTACAGCTCTCCATGCATCTTCTGTTGTATCAAGTGACCTTCATTTGCACGTTCCAGCAGGAAAGATTCTGAATATCACAAATTACTTTCTGATTGTTCAATGCAATGTACAATATAAGACAAATCAGCAACATAAAAGGCAAACATAATCTGCAGATAAAAATACAGAGATGTTCAGTCACAGCCAATTTATTCCCAGACTCATCTACCTGTGGAGGCAGATTTACATGAATGGAACATGTAAACACCTTGACTATCACAATTCACAAATTTATAAATGAGGCATAGCGTCTTGATAATGTGCTGTGTTCAAAGGAGTGGGTGCTAACGATGGACTATCTAAAGGCACAAGGTCATCATGGCCAATTCAATTAAGAGCCTCTATGCCCCCGAATCTCTGTTAAGTCTGAAAACTAAGCTTGGCCGCTGTAGAAACAATTATAGTACCCACTACATGCACTTAAAGTACAGAACATGTCAAATTAAATATTTAGGAAAGGAAACCCCACTAAATACAGTACTAACCCTGGTAACAAAATTAAATTGCAGCCAATTAGAATTGTTTTATAGTTCATTTACATATTGTAATTAATTTAGATCTGAATTCAAGTCTCTAATGTATATGAAGTAACAAGACTAAGACCTTCTTGGGATAGACAGTCCGGACTCACAGTCAAATACAACATAGTTCAACTTCTACATATGAAATATTGAAACTTTATGCCGTTACAGTATATAATCAATGGGAAGTTGAGCGCATAGTTGACCTCATGGGAAATAAAAAGTCATTACTGACCATGGAATGTATGAATTCATGTATCTGCTGATGGAATGACGAGGAAGAGAAGCATGGCCATAAATAATACATAAACAGAAATTTGAAACCAGTACTGGGGTCGGAAAACTAGAACTCAACTAAATTAACATGTCACCTCTATGCAGTAGGGGAATTGGCTTAAATACTAACCTATACCCCAATGAGCACTTATAGCAACATGACTGCAAATAGGTTAAAATTAATTTGACCATGCCATATTCCTCCGGAGCATACTTGCGTAATCTGCAGTCTACTATCTACTGCTGTGCTATAAAGGCTCTCATAGATGTACAGATAATTTAGCTTCTATAACCATTTGTGTTAACAATCTGAGCTTCTGTGTTTAAAGCCTTGGTAACGCTTTCTATTTAGATGGATGTGATCAGTGTGGATGTCTATGTCGGTAACACAAGCGCTATCATATCTTCAATCCTATGTGCCATGATCTATGTGATGTACTTATTAGCTGCAGACATTTCAGGAGACATGTATATACGGGCTGTGTGCTCGATGTATAGCAGCCACTCCAAATTAGAAGCACATAAAGAACCCCGTTTCACTCTTAAAAGGGCCCCTAAGATCAGTGGCGTGCTGAAGGCTTTTTGCACTACTTTCCATAACGATTTCTACACATTTATACTTTTGAACACAAATCCAAAGGGACATAATGCGAAGAGGATAAAATCACTTTAAAAGTGCCCACCCTGCGCTAAATCTATACCCCATACCCAACAGATAATAGACTCAGGCGCATTCTACTAATGCGAGCAAAAAAAATTACGTCTGAGAGCCAAAAATCATACATGTCGCCCTTCTTTTATTACTATCATTCCATGTGATTAAAAAGGTTTTCCCAGGTGTCTGATGACAGAGAAACTTTACTTTCCCCTTGGCTTCAGGCTCCGGCTTTCTGTTCAGGATGTGGACACTTCCTTCTACAGCATTGACTGACATTTCAGCTGTGCTATTCCTAGCTGAGCCTGATAGAGTGAAGTTGGTAATGGAGGGGTTTTAAAAAACAATGACATAGTTAAATAAGAATGTCTGGCTATAATGTGAACTAGCAGAATTGTGTTTGTCATGAGAGGAAGCTGCCAAGACAAACAGGATGATTTGTCTACATTCACACTGTTAAATGAGTTGTCTCGCTACAAATATTAGCATTCAACATGTAGGGGATAGTAAATGACATTTTCCAAATAGATTGCTGTGTTGCTGTGTGCCATGAACCGGAATTGGGAGCTTGAAGCTAGCTGTGAAGGGCAGGCTCTGTGAAACAGCCAAAT
Source organism: Phyllomedusa bahiana (assembly GCA_025379985.1). NCBI lineage: Eukaryota > Metazoa > Chordata > Amphibia > Anura > Hylidae > Phyllomedusa > Phyllomedusa bahiana. Next base: position 296,013 of record JAODAL010000239.1, read on the forward strand.
GGGAACACCCCTTTAAACAGATGATACTTTTCTAATGTTACAAAAAATCCAGCAACCAAAAATATAAATATTCACACTCCTCTGCCCTGTTAGAATAGCCAAAAAGGCCACATCGAAAAAATATTTGGCCTTTTTTCTTTTTTAATTGACTTTTAGAAAACTTAGCTTAACCACTTCTTCAAACATGAATTTTGACTTCGTGGGCCTCATGTATGAAAACTCTATTGGTATAAGGCTTTCTTTGTTGTCCATAGCAACCAATCAGAGCTCCCTTTTCATTTCATAAAGTACTCTGAAAAAATGAATGGAGAGGTTTACATACATGAGACCCAGTATCTTTTTTCAGACGCCTATCTACTCATCAGCAGTCAATGATACTGTAGATGTTAACTCTAGAGCATATGATGTGGGTATCTAGGGTGGATTATGTCAATGAGTAATGGTCACCAGCTGTTTATAGTTTTCGTAGTAGCACTATGATCAGTGGCTCCAGATTAGTTACCTTGTTCTAAAGTCGTAAACTCAACTTTTTCAAAAGTATTTGTAGCCGGCACCTTCTCCATAAAAATATCCATGTTTATTGAATCATATTAAAATGCCATGAACACATAGAACAAGCCAGCTAACATGTTTCAGGACAACAGTGCCCTTGATCAGAAATGAATAAGAAATTATTTATAGCAGCCTGTATTAAAAGGTATTACAGTAAATGCAATTAAAAAGCCATGGATTGAAATGAACTGAAATTTTACAGAAAAACTTCAACTTGACTAAACAGCTTCAGTTGTTCAATGTTGCTAAGAACCCAGACAGAACAGATAGATCTATCAAAGTGACTGAACTCCTGACTGTTTTACTAGTGCTCAAGTTGAGATCTCTATTAATTTATTAATTTATTGTGACCATGGAAAGTGCCGATGCAAAAAATTGCAAATCCTATGAATGTAACATGGCAGAAACTGACATTATTCCTGTTAGGACCATGACCATTTTTTTTTTTTTTAAAGAGGGGCCTGCAACATTGGAATTGGAAATACAAGGGGGGGAGGTCAGATGTATGCGCTCCCGAAATGACAGTCCTGCATACTAGGTCTGCCATGTTACCACTCCTCTGCTTCTTGCTTTTGGTTCACTATATTGTATTGCAATACATTTATCAAGCACAGGCACTCATACCTGCTAGGGGTTAAATGTCCTGTGGGGGGGCAAAAAAATAAAGTAGACAAAAATAATAATAAACTTAAAAATTAAAAAACCCAAAACAAAAAACAACTACTTAATATAGTTAGGGTATGTTCAGATGGCTTATTTTGCCGCATATTTTGGCGCGGATTTCGCCATGTATTGTATTGTGCTTTATACACGGTGAAATGCACACTGCAATTACGGTAATTCAGAGCTCTCATAGAGAGCAATGGATTACGCGTCGTATTGTACGCGCGGGGAGAGAATTGGCATGTCAATTGTTAGCGCCGTTTACGTGTCACTGACAATATAAGTCAATGGGGCCGTCGCCCCTGTGCTTTGGAATTACGCACTGATCAGTGTATGCTTCCAAAACACCTGGCATATTGCGGCGCACTTTATACGCGCCCCAATACGTCGTGTGAACATACCCTTAGTATTTTAGCAACTGTTACATCATAAAATCTAATCTGTTAAACTGTAATGTTAGTTATCAAAAACGGCTAATGTCAATGACTGAATTGCATTTTTGGTCAACTCGCCTTCCCAAAAGATAGAATAGTCGTATTTACCCTAAAATGCTACTTATAATTACTACAACTTCTCCTGCAGAAAGCAAGCAGTAAGACATAATGAAAACTATACAAATTTAGTACTGCCAGAATTGTACTGACACACAAAATAAATTAACATGTCATTTATACCACATGGTGAACTCTACAAAAATGAAACCCAAAAAACAATAGCGTAAAGATGTTTTATCCCAATCCACCTCACAAAGCATTTTGTTGGAGTTTGCAATAGATAATATGGTACAATAAACCATCATCATTAAAAAACTGTCATTTGTCTCATAAAAAGTCCTCATATGGCTATGTTGTTGGAAAGATTAAAAAAAGTTGCAGCTCTTGTAACGCGGGCATAAAAAAAATAAAAAATATTGTTGCCACAATTTGCTGCATTGGAAAGAGGTTAATGGACTTTTGTGTCTAAGTTAGAGACCTTTGAAGGTAACAAAAGGCAGTATGAATGCTGCTATGGCCATAAAAGACTTTTCAAAGCAGATCTACAACCAACAGTAAAGTATTGTGCAAGATCGGGATTATGTTTCATGAATACTAATAGGTACAAACAAATGTGAAACCCTTTGGAAAAGTTGTGTCGTACATTCCATTTTTACCCTGGAGCCCTGTCCTTTCTGATTACACTTCTCTAATCGCTATTCAAAGGATTTTTATGGTCATAGTTAAACATAGTCATTATCGTCCACTACTATAAAATGAGTATACAGGAGCAAGTACGCGCTAGGTTTTGAATTAATCTAATCCAGGTCTACAATAAAACCATACACTTGCAAGACAAAGTAAATCATAAAAGAGGAAGACATTTTTGCCGTAATAATAGAGAGAAACTTTAGTCAAAACTGCTGAAGCCTGTCCCTGACAATTAGGTGCCTAGCACTAGAATTCTTTTATTATACAGAAAACTTGATAAATCCCACAAGTGTCTGCCCTAAGTACATTACCATAAAACACTACTTATTTCTATGTCCAGCCCATTGTAATGTTAAAAGGATGAGCAAAAGCTTTCTCCCTTCAGTAAGCAGGATGGATTATTCATGTCAACTACAGATAGTTCAAAATCCCAGTGTAATCACCTGGATTATAAAGGTCTGATGGGAAAATACGCAGCTTACAAATAAAAAACACTGCCTCGCCAGCTCGATTTTCGACTTTAGAGGTTTACATTTGCAGCAGAGGCATTAATAAAATAATAAGAACACAAATAAGGCTAATAAAAAGTACAAGCCTGAACCAAGCATATTCCAGCTAGCATTTAGGCTATGCCTGAATACCCTGGCTCCTATGCAGGCAGCATTGCAGTGGTGCATCTGTAGACAGTTAGGAATGAGTCAAGAACATGTCAATGAGAAATACCTGTAGCAAAACTAGTAAACCTTCAAACAAATCCTTTCTAATAGGCTTAAAGGGGTTGTCTCACTACAAGGATTGCTTTTTGTGTTAAAGATCTTACAAAAAACAGGTCACTTTGCAATATAAGTCCATTAACAGTGTCCTACCTATTCCTAGATATCCCCTCTTGTATGGGCTGCATCAGCTCCTCATGTTGCTATAGCTACAGACCTGTTGATCTCTCCTGATAGGCTGCCAGCACTGGTTGCTATAGCTACAGACCTGACTTCTACTGCAGCCTAGTGGAAGCCAGTAAATGCCCCTGAATTCAAAATGAAACCAAAAAAACAGGACTGAGGTGAGATGAATCAGTGTAATGAGACTACTCCTTTAAGCACAGTCAGACTGGGTCAACAGAGGATTCTCCAGTGTTTCCAGGTTTTGACATAATAAGAAGTCAAATAGGTCCTAAACAATACAACCTTTTTTGGGGCCAATTGCTGTCATTAGGGTCTTTATCTTATTATATGACTTCCCAAGAGCCAGTAGGTCCTCATTCATGATATGTTCTCACTGTGTTCACGTTATCAGATGCCCAGTGGTAACTCAAAGCCGGGTTCATGCTACAATGGCTAGCATCAGAGATTTTTTGGGATCTAGAAAGTTTAACCTTTTAGATGTAATGGTCAACAACAACTGCAGTACCTATGATGTTTGCCTGGCCATTAGAATCCTGCAATGTGCTCTCAAGGTCTATCATCAGTATATATATTAGAGACATGGCCTAATATGTTGTTCGTTAGTGTGATACTGACAGACAGTGATACTATGTTAGCGATCAAATGATCTTCTTTAAGATGTCTAGTGGGCAAAAAATAAAAAGTAAAATTAGATTCAGTAAAATTTAATTTTTTTTTTAAATAAACGCCCCCCCCCCCCCAAAAAAAAAAAAAAAATTGTTAAAGAAAAAACCTGTTCACCCTACCATATTATTTGGACAATAAGATGCATTGGACCATTGGACACAGCTAGGTTTTGGAGGAGGAAAATTGTGAAAAAATCTGAAGCAAAAAGTGTGGGCTGAAATGTAGTTTTTATTGGTACCATTTGGAATACATGCAACTTCTCAATCACTTTTTATTCCACATTTTTGGGGACTTAAAATGACTCAAAAAAACACAATTTTGGTGTGGATTTAGTCTGGATTTTTTTTTCTACTCTGTACAATGTACGGGATTAATTATGTTGTATCTTAATAGATTGGACTTTTATGAACATGATACCAATTAGGTGTGAGATTGTTATTTTTTTATTTGTAAAATTGCAAAAGGAGGGTGATTTAAACTTTTAATATTGTTTTTTTTTTTTTTTTAAAAACATTTTTTTTTGTACTTTAATACATAGGGCCACATCTATGAACCTGTTTAGGTCTAAAACTCACTTTTTTGCCTATAGGTTACTATGGGCAAAAATGTGAGTTTTAGACCTAAACAGTTTTAATACATGTGGCACTTAGTTCCCCTTGTATACATGACCACTTCAGGCCAATCCCTTGTCCTTCACACTACAGTATAGACACACTCCTATTTCTCCCCAAACATTAAGGTAAGGTGATGAACGGTGTATATATTGCACAAAGAGTTCTCGCACATATATGGACAGATGCCTGTCACCGAGACACCTTGTCTCAGTGAGGTGGGAGCCTTTGCTTTATTTTGTGTCAGCTGCGGTAGGTAGTTGACACATGTTTATCAGTTAGTAGCTGTGTGAAAACAGCTTAGTACGGGACAGCTTTTGCCAGGAGCAGTCAAAGTGTTGGGTGGGTGACTGCTCCCCATGTTCCAGGCCAGGGTTTAGCTGACTTATATAAGTCAGCTAGTTGGCTGACTAGGGTGTGTCTGCAATTAAAGGTCAGGGAGTTTGGGCCTGAGTGGTTACACCAGATCATAACCAGTATATTGGCCTACCGCTACAAGATTATAGTAAGAAAAGCTACTGTCTAATTAGTGCGTGGATGAGCAGGCCTCTATTTTGTTATGGATTTGTTTGACATACATCTTTTGTCTCTCTACTGCATCCAAATAAACACCAGAAGAGAACTGAGCCTAGATCCAAAAGACTGTCTGTGCCTCCATTGCCCTGGGACTTTGCTACACCACCTAGCTGACCCCCTCACAATATATATATATATACACCTATAGGGTACTTCAGCCTGAGAGGGCCCAAAAACCCTTCTGCCACATAAGGAGACACCAGCATGGCCCATTTTAGTTTTTGCACTAGGGCACAGAAGCTTCAAGTGATGCCTCTGTATATATATACATATATATGTATATGTGTCAGAGTGACCTCAAGCAGCTGCATAACTCCCATTGGGTGTTTTAGAGCAGGAGACCTTCAAGGTACGTGTCTCCGAGGTGTCTGGTCTCTGTGATGTAAGCCAGCAGTATGGGGTCAGAAGCTTTGGATTACTGACATTTAGTAGTGATTGACATCTTTCCTACAGAGAAGTTCTGCAGCATCTGGGACTCCAAAATTCACTGACATAAAATAACAGTAATTTTTACAGTAGGCAGTAGAAGTCCTGCTGAAAGTCTTGCAACAGCTGAGACATGAACAAAGTTAAACAGAATTCTTATCACCAACAATGATAATAATACTACCCGGATTTTTAGTTGCTTCGCCTTCTTAAAAAAAAGACAAGAAAAAAAAGAAATGTCTCCAAAAACAAAACCAATGGAGGTCTATGAATGGTGATGCAGAGCAAAAAAAAAAAATAAAATACATAAACATATTTTATAAAAAGTAGTAAAACATAATGAAAGCTGCATAAATTTGGTATCTTTAGGATTGTTGCAGAAAAAAGGTAACACATGATTTATTCCATACAGTGGCAGACCCTTTGTGTCAGGTCAGGACCACGGATTTCAATTTTCCACATTAGGAGGAGCACCATTTGCCTTATTTACATAGCGCACCAAAATACCTTGTCCCGGTCCTGCTGACCGGTGATCTTCCCAGTAGACCTAAGAGGTTGCACTATGTCTCAGAATGCCATCCTCACGCTTTGTCTTCAGAGCAAGGGACTGATTTAAATCACCACATGTGCAAGCGCTTGTGTTGTTAAATCATGCTCCTTCAGCTATAACTCAGAAAGCCTAGTTTGTGACATAGCGGGTCGTAATGACATGATTTGCTCCATCAAGCTGCACAGGTTATTACAACACACACATATATAGTAATTATTGCCACCAGATGTTCATTGAAATGATATAGAGATTTCAGCATATTTCACTCAATCTAACAAATCACGCCCCAGAACAAATCAAGAGCAATCAGCTAAGCTCTAAACATGAGCAAATTCCGGGTTCTGTGTTTATGCCGAATATTTAGGAATGGGAAATTCTAGCACAAATATAGAACATGCATAACCATAAGCCTGCACAATGTTTTGTTAATCATTGGTTCTGCTCCTGTAATCTGGTATTTGTTGGCAAAATCTGATGTAAAGCTGCATAAAGCTTTCATATTGTTTTTCTTAAAGCCGAATAAGCCATTCTGATAGATTAGCAACGCAGTATTTGTGCAGTTTGTGTAGTATAATAAAACACACAAACTCTTAAAGACGAATTATTGTGCCAGTCTTACAATAATGGAATATCAAAGAAAATATTTCAAATTAATTATGTTTGAGGACTGTCTAAACCTTGTCCTAAAGCAGCAATGTTTGTTAATGATGTTCTGTTTTTTATCCCCTCCTTTCAAGAGCCATATATTTTTTATATTTCCTCCAAGATAAATATAAGGAGTTTGTTTATTTTCTATAAATGTTGTGCTTTAACCCCTTAACGTATGAGTACGTCGCAGGGTCGCTAAGGGGCTTTGCAGAGGGATCGGTCCGTGATCCCGCCACACAGCCGCCGGGTGTTAGCTAACACCCGGTGGTTACAGCTCAGAGGAGCTGCGCCACCCGCCCGCACTGTTTATGGCCGCGGCGTCTAGATGAATGAAAAACGGTGCTGTGCACCAGTCTTCACTCCAATCAGAGTCCCTGAAGCGTAACTGAGGGGATTTAATGGCTGAACATGGCATCGGGAAGCCTTGTGAAGGCCTCCGTCGCTGCCCTGTGTTGAATTTCTCCACTTCCGGCCCCTGGCAGGAACTGGGGAACCGCCATCTTGGTACACCCTACTGCCTTCCCTATGAGGTGCCATAAGGGGACTCAATGTTAAAGTATAAAAAATAAATAAATAAAGTTTTAAAGTGTTAAAAAAGTATTAAAACGTCAAATCACCCCCTTTCGCCATTTTATAAATAAAAAAAATAAAATAATTAAAAAGTTACACATATTTGGTATCTCCGTGTCCGAAAAAGTCCGATCTATACAAACATAAAATCATTGATCCCCTATGCTGAACAACGTAGACGAAAAAAAGTCTGAACGCCAAAATTGTGTTTTTATTTTTGTCATTTCATGTCCCATAAAAATTGGAATAAAAGTAATCAAAAAAGTTGCATCCATTCTAAACTGTTAGCATTAAAAAGTACACTTCAGCCTGCAAAAAATGCACCCTCACTGATGCCCGTAGGTGTCAGTACAAAAAAGTTATTGGTCACACAAAATGGCGCCGCTGCGTAAATGTAAAAAATAGAAAATGTTTGGAATATTTTTACGGGACCAGAACATAATAGAAACCCTACATGTTTGGTATTGGCGGATGCGTATCAACCTGTAGAATACAGATACACATTATATTTAACCAAGATTGAACGCCATAAAAGCAAGACACCCGCAAACATGGTGCAAGTACGTTTTGTTCACAATTTGTCCCACTTGGAATTTTTTTGCGGTTTCCCGGCATATTCTATACTACAGTGAATAACACCATTAAAAAGCACATCTTGTCCCGAAAGATAAAAGCCCTCATAGGTCTATGTAGATGGAAAAATAAAAAGTTATGGCCCCGGGAAGGCGAGGAGTGAAAAATGAACGTGTCAACAAAAAAAAAAAAGGCCAGGTCCTTAAGGGGTTTTTTTTGTTTTTGCTACTGTTCATTGTATAGTTTTACTTACATGTGAAATCTATTTTGCTTTTCAGTAGGATCATGATGGTAAAACATGTATATAGTGTTTGATTCACCATTAAAAAAGTTATTTTACATCGCCATATTGGGATATCAGTTTGGGATACACATAACCTTTTAATAATTTTTGGCATTTTTTTTTCTTGGAAGGTGAGGTGACCAAAAAACAACAATTCACCATTTTTTTTAAATATATCGTAGCATTAACTGTTTGGAATTAAATATATTTTAAAGTATCACATTTTTATGGATATGTTTATATAATTCTATTTTGATTTTTTCTATTTTGACAATGTGAAAAGTTGGGTGAATGTTTAATGTTTTTATTACATGTTTTTTTTCAATAAATAAAGTTTTTATTGAATTTTCAACAACAACATACCGACAATATTTGGAAGGTAATATAATAAGGATTAGGTGACTGGCCCATCATCAGGATGCATTTAATCCTAGCTATGTCCCTACATCTATATGGACCCTCAGTGTAAGTGAAAAGTAAGAGCGGCATGTCCGAAAAGAGGCGCCGCCATGTTAGTTTTAAGGCGCATTAAATCAGTATGAAGTGCGCCTGAATGAACAAACCTGTCAAAATCTGACGTGTGGAATACTTTGCATTGTAAAATTGATGCGCCTATCTAGGCGCATTTCAAAATTTAGGCGCATAGCGTATCATTGCTAGCTTATTTGACTGCGCCTACATTAGGCGTATTCAAATGTGACTTATCTGGCGTATAAGGCGCCTAGTTTTGGTGCACGACAGTTCACTTACATAGAGAATAGGGCGTCAACAGTTTTTTGCACAAAATACACCAAAACAATGGCGCATTCGTATAGGAACATATTGCCCTAAGTACCTACCTTTGTGAGTATATGAATATGTATTTCACAGGAATGTACAGATCATGCTGTACCCGTACGGACAAACAGTATGCACCTATATCTGTGAGTATGTAAATTTCTATCCCACAGATCATACTGTGGACATCTTTTTTATATCAATTTGTGTCTGGTCAAAAATGTATATCTTCTTATACAACCATTTATTACTGCTGGTCCAGATTTTTGTTCCCTTTTGAATTGAAAGTGATAATAGGAGGAAACGCATGGGAATGGTTTTATTGTGGTATAGTGTAATTGTCTGTGCAGGTAGTTGTGGTATTTGTAGTCTTTGTTTTGTGTCATTTAGTGTAATCAGCATTTGTATATTTGCATCTCCTGGTACAGGGCTGTCCCTGTTGCCCTAGCTATAGTATTATAATGTCTTAATGTTGAGAGTAGAGTGCCACAGGGAAGTATAGGGTGTTGTAACTAGTGCTAGGTTCCTGTTGGGGGTGTTCTTGTCGAGGTGGCTACCCCAATATTGTTGTTAGAGAGGGAATAGTTAGTTTTGTAGGGGTTTGTGTAGGCAATTTGTAGGGATGTATCTAAATAGTTTTATTGAGTGAACTGAATATAATAAAAGTGAAAGTTTAGATTTTTTTTCAGACAACTCCTTTGATGTTTTGTTTCAGGTAATATAATAATAGAATTCCAACATCAAGATGGAAATATAGCTGACAACAGGTTACATAAAATACTGTATATACTCGAGTATAAGCTGACTCGAATATAAGCCGAGGTGCCTACTTTTGCCACAAAAAACTGGGAAGACTTATTGACTCGAGTATAAGCCTAGGGTGGAAAATGCAGCGGCTACTGGTAAATTTCAAAAATAAAAATGGATACCAATAAAATTACATAGGCAGGTATAGGCTGTTTAATTACCCCCATAGGCAGGAATAGGCAGGGATGTGTCCCCCATAGGCAGGTATAGGCAGTTATATGTCTTCCATAGGCAGTTTAATGTCCCATAGGCAGGTATATGTACCCATAGGCATGTTAAAGGCAGGTATATGTCCCCTATAGGCAGGTTATAGGCAGGCATATGCCCCCTATAGGCAGATAGAGGCAGGTATATGTCCGCCATAGGCAGGTTATAGGCAGGCATATGCAGTTTAATGTCCCCCATAGGCAGGTGAATGACCCCATAGGAAGATATATGTCCCCCATAGACAGGTTATAGGCAGGTATATACCCCCCATAGGCAGGTTATAGGCAGGTTATAGGCATGTATTGGCAGATATACGTCCCCCATAGGCAGGTTCTAGGCATGTATAGGCAGGTATATATTCCAATAGGCAGGTTTAGGCAGATATGTGCCCCCATAGGCAGGTTTAGGCATGTATGTGTCCCCATAAGCAGGTTTAGGCAGGTATACAGTATGTCTCCATAGGCAGGTATATGTCCCCATAGGTAGTTATAGGCAGGGTTTAAAAAAAAAATACAAGTACTTACCTTGCTCCCTCGCTGCTCCAACTCCCAGGCGATCCGTCTTCTGGCACAGGCGGCGTGATGTCATCAGGCCATGCAGGCAGCATGATGACATAGCACGCTGCCTGTGCCAGAAACTACAGACTGCCCTAAGTCTGCGGCTGTCCAGAATCCACTACGGGACAGGGAGCACTCGCTCTCTGCTCCGCAATGGTAGCTTCGCCTGTATGCGCTCCCAGAGGAGTCACATACAGGTGAAGAGATCGCCGACAGCAGCCCCCAATGCTGTGGACTGACTCGGTATTCAGCTATATGCGCTCCCTGAGGGGTCGTATATAGCTGAAGTATCCCTGTCGGCGCCCGGGCCATTGCAGCACCCGAGCACCAACAGTGACTTGAGTATACACGGTACGTACGAATATCATAAGAAATAGATGTTGATTACTTCGGAGACTTAATCGATATTGTCATTACATGTTTTTTATACTTTAACTTTTTCTTTATTTTATTAGCCTAGCTTAATGTAGGTTCACATGACTGTTATGGACACTATTTCTGAAAAGGATTCAGCACGGAAACAGCATCAGAAACAGACTGCGATCTGCCTACGCTGATATTCCACTGCAATTGTTTTCTTTCCGCCGCTGAAAAAAATGAAAATGAACTGATGTGATCATATGAAGGCCGAAATCTGCCTCTAAATTCAGCTTCAAAAGCACATCTGTAATCACAAATCTGCATCCAAAAACTGTGCTGGATCATTGCTCTTTTTAGATGTGGACTCAGCAAGCCTTAGGCCATGTTCACACGGCTTATTTCGCTGCTTATTTTACAGCGCTGATTGCAATCCAAAACCAGGAATGGGTCCAAAACAAATCAGAGGTACAAGCCTTTTTATTATGCTTTTTCTGTCTGTTGGTTTCATTCCTGGTTTCAGTTTACAATCAGCGCTGTAAAATAAGCAGCGAAATAAGCCGTGTGAACATAGCCCAGGGCTTGGTTCACACAGTGTTTTTTGACATGTATTTTGCAACAGTATTTGTAAGCCAAAACCAGGAATAGAGTCTTTACAGAGAAAAAAAGTATAATGGGAAGGATTGGACTTCTTCTGTGTTGTGGCTATCAAATACTGCTGCAAAATAAATGTAAAAAAAATACTGTGTGAACCCAGCCTAGGGGATTAAACACGAGATTACAGGACACTGTAACACTAGTGCCAATTCTGTAACAAATTGGGTGTCAGATTCAAGTCACTGATGTCAGGCATTAACTGTAGCTGACAGATAGATCCTGAGCCCAGTCTATACACTCCTCACTGCAGGCAATTCGCAGTTGTAGTGGTGATATCCTGTATGGAAGAAGAAGAAAATAAACAAAAGTCCAGGGAAAACCAGCACTGGAACAGAGGTTAGGAGGAAGGGGACTATTGGCTTTTTTTCATTGGGTACCAGCAGCAGGACTGGGACAAGGTATTCTGGTGCCCTAGGAAAATAAGACATACAGCAGGTCTACAATTTTGTCCCCGGTGTCCTTAGACAGTTCTTTGGTCTTGACCATGGTGGAGAGGTTGGATTGTGATTGAGGGTGTGGACAAGTGTGTTTTATACAGGTAACAAGTTCAAACAGGTTCAGTTAACACAGGTAATGAGTGCAGAGTAGGAGGACTTCTTAAAGAAAAACTAACAGGTCTGTGAGAGCCAGAATTCTTCCTGGTTGGTAGATGATCAAATACTTATTTTATACCCTAAAATGCAAATTCATTATTTAAAAATGTAATTTTCTGGATTTTTTTTAGATTCTGTTTGTCACAGTTGAAGTGTAGTGTACCTACAATACAAATTACAGACCATTCTTTGTAGATAGGAAAACTTGTAAAAATTGCCAGTGTATCAAATACTCATTCTCCCCACTAGCATAAAAGCTACTCATAAATAATGTATAAACATGCATCACTAATATATATGTCCACACAGTTTATCCACACAGTTTATACATTATATTATACATTATATTATATTTATACATTATATTAATAATGCTTCTTTATTCATTTATATACAAGCATGCTACTAGGAGCAGTGTCTGTTATATACAGTATATTAGTGATGCCTGTTTATATATTATGTATGAGTAGCTTTTATGCTACACAGCTGGTAAGACTATTTTTAGAATAATTACCCCAGTAAGCCTAGTTATCTACTATTGAGAGGAGGCTTTTTGAGAGGCGGAATTGGATTTGTCGGGATTTGAACTCTTGACTCCCCAAATTATATAGTAGTTTGCAGTCTTACTATTTGTCTCGTCAAGCTTGTTCTATGCTTGCCCAATTATGTGCTGATTATTCTGTCATTTGACTTGTCATTGATTTAATTTTCTTGAGCACCCTAAACCAAAGTCTGTATCTTGAACCCTGAACTATGACATGTAAATTACATATCTTCATCTTATTGGTGACTTTTTGGGTTATCTGCTTTCAGATCGAAAAAAAGTTAGAATACCTTTCTGTACCGTGAATCAGATTTTATCTTTAGCCTCGTATCAATTCACCTTGACTACTTGAGTTTAGCTACTGAATTGTTCCTGAAGCTACTACAAATCTGGTTTTGGCAGTTCCTGCATTGCAACTCAACTTAGCGCTTAGTATATTGCAACTCAACTATGTTCTTCCAATATTTTAACTTAAAGGGAACCTTTCACATTAAACAATCAATCTGACCTGCCAACATCATATTAAAAAGCAGAAGGAGCTGAGATTGATATAGAGTTTTATGGAAAAATATTCAGTATCTTTATCTGGGTTTAGAAGTTTAGTGGTCAGTCCTAATTAGTGACTGACTTCTATCTCTGTATATATGTTCAAACAGGGAACTCTGTCAATCATTTATTGAGACTGTTCTGGACTCCTAAAAATGATTGAACAGCCTTTTTATGCTGACAAGTCTCCTTTAATTTAAATATTCCTGTATTGAAACTTAACTAAACTGTTAGTGTATAGTGACTCAGATTAGGTCTTCCTATAGTATAACCTAACTCTGATTGTCCTGAATTGTAATAATGCTGCATCTAAATTTGAGTAAAATTGAAAAGTGTGTTGTTGCCTTTCCTTGGACTCCAGATCTTATAATTAGCATCATAACACTATGTCACAATCTGGGAAAGCTTTGCAGGAGCTGTCAAGGGCGTTGTACAGTTTACCTAGCAAATGTACCATCCTGTCATAAGCTGCTTCTCACATACACAATTGCAAATTTGTGGTAAGTGGATCATGACTGTGTCACTTTAGGGCATCTCAAGGTCCATGAATATTATTGTGACTGTAGTAGTTGTGCATGTGTGATCACCTACGGGAGGGTCACCTTGATTGACAGCTGTACTCCTGCATGAACAGCTAGGTTATAAAAACACTGATTCCAGCCATTTAACTCCTAAAACACAGCAACAAATACCAATTCTGGTGCTTTCCAAGATAAAGGGCATTGTGTATGAAATCTGTCTAGGTCTAAGACTTTCTTTGATACCCAAAGCAACCAATCAGAGCTCAGCTTTCATTTCATATAGTGCTCTGTAAAAATAAAAGCTGAGCTCTTGGTTGCTAGGGGCAACAAAGAAAGTCTTACACTTAGACAGTTTTCATAAATTAGTCCCAAAGTGTTTATTTTGTGGTTTCCACAACAGCTCTGGTATAACAAACATCAAACTTCATAGGCTTACTCTGTCAGCTTGATGCCTTCCAAAGTATACTGTAGGCATAGCTCAACAGGTGTCGGAACAATTTCTATGCACAAGCAATACTTTATCACAAATTATCATAAAGCATATGGCAATTAATTCTAGACAAAAAGTATCATCTCTGGTCCTTAAAAGTAAAAAGGACTAACCTTTTATCAATGTAATAAGTAATTCATATATGATCTCTAGAGACCCTAGCACTGATACCACCACAGATCATTAGAAGAGGGATTTTGAACCTCTCTTCCTCCTAACTGCATGATTGCAATGAAGAGAACTTTGAATGGGCTGGTGGACCAGCTTGCAAACTGCTGGTGCAACCAGAGGAATACTGCTGAAATCTCTAGTAAGTGTTATACCATATCATTGTGTCTAATTTCAGGCCTACATTGCTCAATACTACTCTAGAATGTCCTCCATGCTGCTTATGTGGAGACAGTGGTGCAGGAGCTCATTTTTTCTATGCCAAATGCCTATGGGAGATATCATAGGAGGTATTCTCTACCCATAAACTCAGAGATTACAAAAAAGATGGAGCCTTCAGAGGGAAAAAGTGAAGAAAAATGTCATATACAAGCTATATAATGACTAGATAAAGTACGACTCCTCAGGTACACACAAGACAACTTATACTGAAAATATATCTGAAAATAAAGATACACTACATACATTTACATGCTAAATGAATTTGTTTGCCTTAATCCTTAATGCTAACTTGACTGCGTTTAGTGTTTTGACTTCAGGCATCCTAAATCATTCTGAGAACACGCAAAAAAATCTATCCATGCTGAGATCTTTAACATATGATCCAAAATCCTTTTTATATTATTGTGGGAGGCGCTAGAAGGCAATGAATATAATAGAGCACATTAGTAGAGTAAGTGCCTCATTAAAGAACACTCAAGATCTAATGTACCTGCATAAATGTCAGAAGTAAGGAAGGACATCTGAAGACTGGAAAGGAACTTGAACAAATGAAACATCATTCTTTATACATGAGTAACAAACCAATAACTATTAAGACGCCGTGCATTAAAAATAAAAATAGTGATTACAGGCAAAAAAAAGGCAGCTAAGAGTGCTAAAAATGCAAGCACAGGCTGCTAAAAGTCACTACCAATATAGAGAGCTGTATAGTAATACTCCTAGTGCTTCCCCGAAGGATTCATTCTAATGTCTTCCATAGGAAAGAAGCCAAATGTGAACCTAGCAGTATGACCTGGTATTTGATAAAGTAAAATAAAATCTGATTGGTGCTGTATTAGTTCAGATAAATGACAAGCTGATGTCAATGAAACTAATCTTTTAGATATTATGGGTAGGTCATCAATGTTAAAAAGTTACACGGGATTGAAGCAAAGGACTGATAAACTAATGAAATGCATGGACTTCAACCTCATGTTAACACTGTGCATTATTTAAAGGGGTGGTCTCATGGCAGCCTTTGGGGGTCTATCACTAACAGATGCTACTAATGACCTACAGGTGGGGATATGACCACTGTGACCTCTGATAATCATTAGAACTAAGTGCTAAGTAAACTCACATCTGAACAAGTCCACACAGCTTTTTCTAAGTGGATTCATGGCTGGTTGTTGATCATGTGCCAATCGTGAAGCTGCTGAAGAAAGCAGAGTACAGTCAACAAGATACAAAGTAAAAGCGTCCTTTCCTAGTACCAGTGTAACTTTGTAGTAGAAATCAGTACAATCTCTTCTCTATCGATGTCTGAGAGAATCTCTTTAATGTAGAAGCATTATCCCATCAGGGCATCCCTCTTTTCTTTATGGACTTTTTGAGCACATGGATATTATACAAAGGTATCCAAATGATACAGCAAAGCTTTTCCTTTTCCTCTATTTTTCTTAGTTAAAAGTAGTTTAAACCCTGAGGGTCCCTAGTATAAAAGAAATGATGAAATGATGTAGTCAAGAGCCTTTGCCTTACATATCAGACTAGTCAGTGTGCCTGCACACATTCTTACATTGGGAGTCAATAGGCATGATTGTGATGTTGTGGACAATTTACTTTTATGTCACATTTGACAAGAGAATGTCAGCAAACAGTGCACATTGATCCAAACTTATAACTCCATGACAGTGGTAGAAGCATCCGTTTTTTTCCTCATAGAAGTTGTTTCCCCTTGTGGCAGGCTATGAAAAATACAGTATACATTGACCAGCTACAGTATTAAAAGCACCTAGCATTGTGAAGGCCTCCCTTGGCTCTGATTCATTCAGGTGTGAACTTTACAAAACCTCTTAAGTTGGCCTCTGGTACCAAGTAGTCATCAGGATATCCATTAAATCCTTATAGTTATGAGGTGCGGCCACCATGAACTTGTTTTTCCAGCACATATGCTTGATTGGATTGAGATCAGAGGAATATGGAGGCCAAGCAAACACCATGAATGCTTTATAATGTTCCTCAAACCATTCCTGAACAACTGTTGCAATGCAGTAGGGAGAATTATCCTACTGAAAGAGGCCACTGCTATTAGAAATACTATTGAGAAAAAGGGGTATGTTTTGTCTGCACAATATTTAGGTAGGTGGTGCATGTCAAAGTAGCATCCAAATTAATGTCATGTCTCAAGGTTTTCCAGTAGAACATTGCCCACCAGAATATCATGCTGCCTCTGCAGACTTGCCAGATGTCCACAGTGTATCCCGGACCATGCACATGATATAAAATATATTATAATTCATCATACAAGCCCACCTTCTTCCACAGCTTCATGGTCCAGTTCTGATGCTCATTTGCTAGCTATAGCTACTTTTGGCAGTGTATAGGGGTCAACATGGGTACTCTGTCTGGTCTATAGCTACACAGTCCCATATGCAGCAAGCTGAGATGCCCTGTGTGTTCTGCCATCTTTCTTTTATAGTCATCAGTAAATGCTTTAGCAATTATTGCTACAATAGCTCTTCTTTGGGACCGGGTGAAATGGTCTACCTACAAACATTAGTGACCATTACCCTGTCACCTGCCACCGTAACCATTACTTACAAGGAACACATCACAAGACATTGCTGTTTTGGAGATGCCCTGACCCAGCTGTCTAGCAATCACAATTTAATTCTTGTCAAGTTTGTCTATCCTTAGGGTGCTTTCACACAGTGCATTTTTGGTGCATTTTTTATTTTTTTTTGTGCAGTAATGTACAACATTAATTGCTGTGGCTTTCCGCACAAAAAACTCGTCAAAAAGCATCAAAATATGCATAAAAAACGCACCAAAAATGCACTGTGTGAAAGCACCTTTACATTAATCCATTTTTCTTTCTTCTAACCCATCAACTTCAAGAACTGACTGTTCACTGGCTGCCTAATAAAGCTCAGTCCTCGACAGGTGACATTGTCATAACATAATCTATGTTATTTACTTCACCAGTCAGTATGGATGTTATGGCTGGTATGGCATTTCTTTTTATGAAACAGATTTTCCCATTAAAAGAGGTCCAATCAATTCATCTTGATTTTAGGTAATCACAGCAAACAGAAATAATTCATATTGATAAAAAATAGATTGTCCAAATAATTGTTATAACCAACATATGTCAGTACAGAAAAAGCTAGTTAACTAATTTAGACATAAAATATACACAAAATAGGATGAGATTTTTAACTCTGCAGATTCATTCTTTGCTTGCTTTGTGCCTGCAATTTTGAAGGTCACAGGGTCATAGAGAAACACTGCTTTATGATGCTGCAAAATATGTTGACACATAACTGAAATCTATCATGCTATAACCACAACTGACCAAATATTTGCCTGCTCACTAACATTTTAGTGCACTTTTGTTATAAATGGAGCATTCTCTTGCCATTTAGTCTTCTACTTCATATTAGATCTCTTGTGAGGTGATTGCTATGCAAGCATCGCACACAACTTTCAAAGCAGATCAGCTGACCAGTTGACACACCTTTGAACTTGTTGGAGAGGATTGGACAAATGCTAGCTTCTCTATGAAGCTTGCTTGGTTAAGTAACCTGATGCCGATTATAGTGCTTCCTGAGAGATTGTTCTGTTTTGAGAGTTTGCAAGTAATCTGCTAAGTGTTTGTATTGATTTCTGAGATCTAGTTTGCTTCTTGTCTACCCTTGTCTTGCTGTGTGAGAGTTTGCTGTGGTCCTTGAGAATCTCAGTTTTTGTGTTTGTATAGTTTATGCTGTACTAGGCCTAGGAAGTCTCTAGTTCTTAGGTTTTGTTCACATGGCGTAATTTCAGCGCGAATTTTGCCGCTCTAATACGGACGAGATGTGCTCTGAAATTACGGTAATCCAAAATTCTCTTACAATACGATACGATACGATAAGTGATAAGTGATATATCAATTATCCATGGCAAATACGCGCCGCGAGTAGTGACTGTCAATGAGGCCAGCGGGCTGCCGCCCTCCCCTCACACCACATGACCCTTACGCAACGCAGAGTCCGTGCCCAATTTACCTAATAACCTTACACCTCTTATGCCACTGTCCCCTGCCAATTTTCCAACCCAGGTTGTCCCCACTCCCACATTAGATCCCTCCCCCATCCCTTATTGGAAACAAGACACTGGACAACACGTTGGATTATATTGGCCACAGCACCCATTTTATTAACATATACATAAACATAAAAAACATATGAAAACATAGCACACACATTGTGCATAAAACCCATCCTTAAAAATACCCATAATCTGTAAAGAACTTACAGACACAACCACCATTTTCCAGGTACTATAAGTACCACCAACCAACCAACATTGGGGCTGGGGTCCTTGGAGCTAAGAGATCTGGCGAACCATACTATTCTCCAACCATTACCCTCAGCCGCAACCACTGGCTCGAGGGCACCGAAGCCATGTTAATGGCTAAACCAACTCCCGACTCCCAGGGACTTTACCCTAAAGGAGCCCCACCTTCGCCAGACCAAACAGAATCCATCCTCAATTGAGGGAATCAACCTCCTTCTGACTCCCTCACACCAATTTGTTCCACCAACTCCAAGGACCCCTAACGCCACAGGGAGCATGCCATGCCACCTCATGGATGCGAACCCCCCACCAGCCCCAATGCCCGCTCAATTCCTTCCTGTAGGCCCAACGCCCACATGTCCAATCCCACCGCATTCAGGTGCACTCCGTCACTGCGCCAAAAGTTACCTTCCCCGGATTCCAAATCCCGATGGCGCACCGCCACTCCACCATTCCGGGCCACAAAACCTGACACCTCCCTATTCGCTTTTACCCGCGCCTTATTCAGGCGCTCCACCGACCTCGCCCCCCTCCAAGCATGTCGATACACCATGTCCGACCACACCACCACCATTCTAGGAAACGTCACCCATAATTTCAATAAATCCGACTTAATATCCCTGATCAACTCCCGACCTGTCCTCAACCCCAGGTCGTTACCCCCTACATGTAAAACCAAAACCTGTGGTGGGGTATCCAGCGCGGAAAACCGAAGGACCTCCGCCAAAACATTGGACCACAACATGCCTCTCCGGCCAATCCAACGAAGGACGGCAACATCACGCGGAAAACCCAGCTGTCTTCCGTCCGGCCTCACGTCCGCCCGCTCCGCGCCCCAATGGACGAACGAATGCCCGAGAATCCAGACTAAACGGGCACCCGGAGCTAAAACAGAAAGAAAACAAGAATAGCACGGGAATAGACCACCAACCCATGTCCCTCCCAACTACCTGCTCCACCAGTCCCTTAAGCCAGGTGCGGGCGGACGTACAAATTGAAACGGTCTGATTCCCACCTCCCAATCTTCTTAACCATCTCCGGACCCAAACCCAAGCTAGCGGCCTCCGTCACCGCCCCTATTCTGAAAGAGTGCGGGGCAAAACTACGCGGGTCCAAGCCCATAGATGCCAAACATCTCCGGAACACTGCAGAAAACTTAAATCTCGATAAAAAGGAACCATCCTCATGACAAAGAAGAGGAACCGAGCTCAACCGCCTCATCCCCAAAAAGGCACCCAAACACTCGACCGGACAAGCTTTCGAACCCGCCACTCGGCCCAACACAATCCTACGCCCCTTACCCAACCTATCCGTCTTTGACCGCCGAACCACAAATTCCACCCTATCACCAAGGCACACCACATCTGCCGCCACTAGTCCCCCCGCGGTAACCCTACTCGGGGACACCAATTCCCCAATACGCAGGGCGCCAAAAAAGGCGAATGAAAAAGCCAACCTGAATAATGCCAACTCAAAGATACTATGGCACACCGACTCCAGTACTGACATCAACCGCTCCAGCAACCGAAAAACGACTGGCCGACGCCCATCCTTAGCGCCCTTCCCCACTCGATACCCCCTCCATGCTCGACCCACGACAAAATCCTTGGTAACATCTGGCTGACGACGCAGTTTGAAACCAAAAGCCAAAGCCGCAAAGAAGCGAGACACTCTGGACACCGACCAACCCTCTCTTTCTGCCCAAGCCAACCAACATAACAGGGCCCCCCCCCTATCACCGTAAGAGACCACGCCCCCTAAACTACCCACCCAGTCGACCCACTGCCCCCACGCCGCCTCATACGCCGACCGGGTTTTTTCCGCCAATGACCCTCGAATCAGGTGTCCTGCCTCCCGCCAACCACGCTCCAAAGCAGACCCGGGCATTCTTCGCCCTTGCTCGCAGCCTCCGGAGCCAAGGTGCGGAACCGATCCCACTGCAGACGAGAGAGAGAATCAGCAATGGAATTAGAAATACCTGGCACATGCTCCGCTACTACATGCGCATTCAGTGAAAGGCACCGTAACACGAAATGCCGCAACAGGCGACAAGCTGTTGATGACCTGTACCACCCCCATATTGTCGCAGAAAAACCCAAGCCTCCGGTCCAGAAAACAGTCTCCCCCCAGGTCCACCGCCACCACACTCGAGAATAACTCCAATAAACCCAGATTCTTGACCCATCCGGACTCAATCCACGCGTGAGGCCATGTCCCCACGCACCAACGCCCCCTCCCCCAGTATGCACCGAAACCTGACCCCCCAGCAGCGTCAGTGAAAATATCCATGTCTGAATTGGAAACCACATCTCCTATAATTATGGAGCGCCCATTGTAATGGCTCAGAAACTCGTCCCACACCAACAAATCCTCCCTAAGTTCGCCATTCAAATGCACAAAATGGTGCGGCGCCCGAACCCCCGCCGTCGCCCTTGCCAGCCGCCGACAGAACACCCTCCCCATCGGCATTATTCGACAAGTGAAGTTCAGCTTGCCCAATAGCGACTGAATCCTCCTCAAACGAGAGGAACGCCGAACTATTTCCTGCAACGAAGCCAGCTTCTCCTCCGGCAATCTACATTCCATCAAAACCGAATCTATGCAAATACCTAGGAAACTCAAACACGTGGATGGCCCCACCGTCTTCTCCGGAGCCAACGGAACTCCAAACCAGCCCGTAACCCACTCAATAGTACTTAACAATGACCTACAAATCTCCAAGTTCGCCGGGCTAACACAGAAGAAGTTATCCAAATAGTGTATGACCAACTGCAGTCCTGCCACGTCTCTTACCACCCACTCCAGAAAGGAGCTAAAGGCCTCAAAATATGCGCATGATATGGAACAACCCATAGGAAGACAACGATCAACGAAAAATTCCTCATTCCAGTAACAACCCAACAGCCTCAAACTCTCTGGGTGAACCGGCAATAAACGAAACGCGGATTCCATATCCGTTTTCGCCATTAACGACCACTGCCCCCAATCTAACCAAACGTTACTCAGCATAGAACGTCGTGTAAAGAACTGACCATTGATGAGAAGGTTTACCTTCGTTCACCGACTGACCTTTAGGGAACGACAAATGGTGTATCAGCCGAAACTTGTTCGGCTCTTTTTTGGGCACCACCCCCAAAGGGGACACAATCAGACCCGGAAGAGGGGGAGACCGAAAAGGACCCGCCATCCTCCCCAATGCCACCTCCTTACTCAATTTTTCCTCCACCACCCCCGGGTGTTCGTAAGCCGATTTGAGATTCCTCAAGGAACTAGGAACCTGGTGATCCAGTGCCGGAATCCGAAAACCCGCCGAAACCCCCTCACGTAACAAAACCGCTGCCCCTTGATCCGCATATCTACTTAGAGATGGCTCAAGCTCTTGGACCTTAACCGGAGTCCGCCCCCTGGCTATTGTTAGACAGTCCCTTCCCCCTACCCTTCTTAAAACATTTTGCGGCCCTGTGAGAGGTACCTGCACACACGGAGCAAACGTTCTTAAATCTGCAACTAGCCCCATACTTGCATTTGACCTCCCCCTGTTCCTGAACTCCCATACCCGGAGTTGGCATTCCCCTGGCCGGAGGAGCTGGCCCCACCCGCAAAGGGCTGCCCCACCCTTGTAGGCGTCATCACCCTCAACCAGAGACCAATATCCTTATGGTCCCACCGAATACTTGGACGAACTGCCTTCCTCTGGCGGAATTGCTCATCGTGGCGCAACCACGCCATGCCCCCATAAACCCGATGAGCCTCCCAATAGCGTCCATATACCCGAAAAGCGCGGAGCAATTTTCCGGCGCCTTCTCCCCCACCACACTAGCCAGAATTGCGAAAGCCTGCAGCCAGTTTGTAAAAGTTTGAGGAATGAGCCGCCACCGGCGTTTTTCCTCGTCCTCCTTTTTCTTCTCCTCCTTCTTAACCTTATCTAGGTTAAATTTCTCCAAAGGGAGCAGTGAAAAAATTTCCACATACTCGTCCTTCCAAATTTTGTCACGCACTTCCTGCTTCAGGTGAGCCCCCAGCGGGCCCTCGAAGCAGACGTACACCTCCCCCTTCGCTCTGTCGTCCAGGCGAACCCCATCACTCTCACGCTCCTTCTCCCCCCCCCACTCGCTCCGTCGGCCGCAGGTTGCTCAGTCACTGGAACCACCGCCGCTGCCACCGGAACCCCCCCAGCCGATAACTCCGGCTGTACCCAAGCCGTAAGCGGAGATCCCGCAACTGCCCCAACCCCACAACCCCCCAACAGCCCGAGTAACTCCTTCACCGAGCTCGCCAATGCCCTGAACTCCGCCACTTCCACCCCAGAGGGACCCGCCTGCATATCCTGCCCCGCTACACCCACTGCTCCCGGTCCCCCAACACCCCCGATATTAACTAATGGAAACATAGAGGACGACGCATACTCACCAGGCTGCGCGGGGGCTGTGGACCCGCCAGCCGCCAATGGGAAATCCAGCCGACTGTCCTCGAATCTCCTCTCCGCCACCGAACGAACCGCCACCTCTGGAACCGAATCCACCGAGGCCGGGGAAATCACCCGCCGCTGCGACGCTCCGGTTGAACCCGCCGAAGCCCACCCGCCCGAGGGGACAGGTGACTCGCGAGGCGAATCCATGCCGCTCCTCATCAACGCGCTCCCGTCTGACCCGGATCCGGAAGGGCCAGCCGACCGCTGCCCGCGCAGTCCCCACATATCACTGCCCCGGCTCTCCTCTTCCTCACGCAGACTGGCAGCACACCTCACTGGTACATCATCAGGTCGGTCTGCCGCATCCACCGCCGCACCGCCTGAAGAGGCGACGACCACCGACCGCAGTGCTCTATTGCACCGCGATTGGGTGTCCCCCGCTGAACCCGCCTGCCGGCCTGGATTCCTCCCGGCTAGGGAGGGACGCGCGCGAGCACCTGCACGAACTCCCGAGAGGGGCTCCTTCGGCTGCGGCGGGCTCTAGGCGTGACGTCCGGGCTAAGCCTCTGAGGAGGCCTGGCACGCCGCCCGGTCCTTCCTACCGGGATCTCCACGGCTCCCACGGCGCTCTCGCCCAGCAGGGCGCTCACTTCCCCCTGCAGCCAGTCTCGCCCGCGTGCCGCGGCGCGCAGTCTCTCCAACAGCTCCTGTAACGCAGCCAGGCGTACAGGAGTCAGGCAGGAGGAGGGTTCGGCGTGCGTCCACCTCGCTTGAAGCACGCCGCGCAACTGAGGTACACTTCCTCCCGCGCGGCTGCTCCGGCCGTTGGCCCCGCCCCTTTCCCGACATCATCAGCCCGCATGTCCCTGCGTGCGCGGTCATGCAGCGCCTCCCCCCAGCTTCTTCCTGGAGTAAACGTGTGTTAGCGTGAACTCCCGAAACACAAGATGTACTGTGACGAGTACTGTACACGTCACAGTACATCGTGTGAACATACCCTTAGGCTATGTTCACACGGCTGATTTCAGAACTGATTCACGTTGGATTTCCGATGTAAATACGTTCCGAAATCAGATGCAAGTCAGTTGCAAATCAGTTGCAAATAAGTGTTACTAAGTGTGGCACGTATTTGACACTGTTTTCCCGACAGATTTCATATCCCCATTCATATATGGGGTGAATCCGTCCGGAAATAAGTGACATGCACATTGTTTTTCCGGACAGATTGCGGCCGCAATCCGGCACGGAAATACGTGTCGTCTGACCGACAACACGCATTTCCCATTAAAACCAACATTAAATGGCCAGTTACTTGTTTGTAACTGATTTCACAACGGATTTGCAGCCGTAAATACGGCTGTAAATCCGTTGCGAAATAAGCCGTGTGAACGAGCCTTTAAAGTCACTTGCTGTGTCAGGGTTAGCTGTAAGTTAGGAATATCTTTAGAGTTTATTTCAGGGATAGAATAGGCTCAGAGGGGTCTTGGTGGCAGAGTCAGATGTTAGAGACAGGTCTAGTAAAAGTTAGCTTTTGGTTAGTTATAATTTGCCATTGCTTCTGGATCGAACTCACTCATGGCAAAGTCTAGGAAAAGTTAGCTTTTGGTTAGTTATAATTTGTCATTGCTTCTGGATCACTCATGGCATCATCACCAACTGTGTTTTTGTCAACATCACCCTCCATATCCATCCACTTAATAATCTAATGGTGAGTCCATCTAGTTTTCTAGTTGATACATGCTTTGCATTTTGTATCTGATAGCTGGTTGACTGCCCTATTAAGTTCTGTTTGGCAGTCCTGAGTCCACCGGTGTATGCAATATTAGTTTCAAACTATGACAATAATCTGTACACTACCCCTTTGTGCTCTGATTTCACTTGCCATTGTGTACTCCTTTAAATGCCAAGGAGCTATTATGACATTGACAAATAAATAAGGTTTGCATCACAAATGGTTTTATAGAAACTTTCCTGAATATGCCATTGATTCCTCATCTGTGGGGGTCTCAAACACCATTGACTGATCATTAGAATAAAGCTATGGTACAAGTTTTCCTGCACAGATTCAATTGGATAAAGCTGCGCTATGAAGGCCATGTGTATTGGACCTATGCAACAGTGTGTTGTGGTCATATAAATCCTTTAGTTTGGAGCAAAGTGACCTCTTTCTGTTGCCGTACAGGCTCCTTCAGACTTCTCTCCTAGAAGCAATGTTTCTTACACATAATCCAATGAAGCATTCCTATTTCTTTTTCAGATTATACAAAATCTTCAAAAAGCCTTGGTATGAGATCACAGTCCTACAGAGGTAAAAGAGGTACAGAAGGGCTTCATATAAAATACTCATTGTCCAGCACAAAGTTGTAATATGCATATATGAGATCTGAAGATAATACAGTAGTTTAGCTTTTACTCTCAGGAAAAACCAATGATAAAACAGATTTTAAAATGATTATATGTTTTGCTTAGCGACAAACTCAGCACTATTAAATTTCTATATGGATACAGTATACATTGTCTCATAAGGTGGAATATATGGTATCGTTATTGTGAAGAGAGCACAGACATAGCTTGTGCATGGGGGCCCAAGACGTTACATTGTGTAAGGATACGTCCACTTCTGTTGTTCTATTGTAGGAACAATGAAATGATGGCATTGCCAGATCTGTCACATGATAGAAACTGATGGGGCCCGATGGACCATTGACAGGAATGGGGTCTGCCAGGTTTCCACTATGATGTCTGGCCTTTTACTGGACAAATAACACTGCAGGCTGCATGGTGAAATCTGCAATAAAGGTACCAAGGCTAATAAACAACATGCTTAGAAAATGAACTGTTGACTACCAATAGAATGAAAATAAGATAGGATAACTTAGAATTAGGAGCACAGCTGGAATTTCTTATCACAATGAGATAAGTATTCACAGCAGAATTACTGTAATAAAAAAATGTTTAGTAGAGTTGATCTGTTCAAAAGAAATCCAAAAAACACATGAAGGAACAATTATACAACTTGGTGAAAAGAAAAAGAGGCTTTATAGCCGTAAAAATTAATTAGATGCCTGTAATTGTTTTCTAAACTGTCTAGGAAAAATGAGTTGGAATGTAATTGGTTGCTGCATTTTTGCCAACTTTTTTTCAGATTTTCCATGCTCTAGGTCATTGGTAGGAAACTGTGGGGAGCACAAGTGGTCCGTGGGTGCTTTTCTTGTGGCTTCTTTTTCCCCTCTTTTAGTTGTGTACTGCCAGGGTAGTATATTATCTGCAAACCCTAGAATCACAGACCTCATTAAGTAAAAATTGTACTGACCAAGCTCTGACAAATTTCTGACTGTGAGCTTCAGTAGCAATTTTACAGAGCTCTTCCTACTGTAGATATTCATAGCAGATTTATAAATTCTGCCATAAAGGCATGGTAGCGGGAACACAATTTGTTTGCTTTTAGTCTTGTGTGTGTATATATACAGACCAGAATCTATTATAACCCCAAAACTGCAGACTTGATGCCTAGGAGTTATGGTGTTACCACACACTGAAACAGAAATAGCAGAGGGGGGTTGGTTAGTAGATGGCGGAAATACAAGAAGTTCAGTTTTAGTGAGGTTTAGTTTATATATATATATATATACACACATATACGGTTCGGATGATTGTAGCCTGTAATTTGATATTGACAGCAGAGCTGAGAGACTGGGTAGGGTGGTAGACAGAAATGAGGGAGGAGATGTAGGGGGGGATACTGTGGAGAGCTTTATGGGTGAGAGTGATGAGTTTATGTTGTATCCTGTACTGAATTGGCAACCAGTGCAGTGACTGACACAGGGTAGAGTCATCAGTATAGCTGTTGGAAAGAAGGATGAGTCTTGCTGCTGCATCCAGGATAGATTGGAGACGAGAGAATTTACTAAGAGGGAGGCTGACCAGCCGAGAGTTATAGTTGTCAAGACAAGAAAGAATAAGAGTCACAATGAAAGTTCGAGTTGTTTTCACAGTGAGAAAGGGACAGATTCTGGAGATGTTCTTTAAGTGCAGGTGACAGGAGCGAGCAAGGGATTGGATATAGGTGGTGAAGGACAGACCAGAATCTAATATAACCCCAAAACTGCAGGCCTGATGCCTAGGAGTTATGGTGGTACCACACACTGAAACAGAAATAGCAGATGGGGGTTGGTTAGAAGATGGCGGAAATACAAGAAGTTCAGTTTTAGTGAGGTGTAGTTTAAGATAGAAGGAGGACATGATGTCAGAGACAGCGGACAGACAGTCACTGGTGTTTTGCAGCAGGGCAGGAGTGACGTCTCGGGAAAAGGTGTATAGTTGAGTGCCACAATAATCCAAACCTCCCATGCCTGTCTTCAAGATTTCACACATGCTGCACCAGTTCTCTGGAACATGCTACCGTGGGCGATCAGGCACAATCACAACCCTCATAGTTTTAAGAGTGCCTTTAGAATAAATGTTCTCAGTCTGGCCTACCAAGATCCCTAATTGCTAAACCCCACCTTCTATCACACACATTTCTGTCACTAGTTACACTAGGGCATTTACAGGCACTTATCTGTATATAGATTTACTGTTTGGGTGGTAGGTTCATCCAATTTTTATGTAAACTACCTCATATTTCTGAAACATGGCTGGACCATTGTAAACTTAGCACTTCTAACTAGTCGTCTCACCCATACACCAGACTTAGGCATCGGCCCGCTGACTAGCTGAATGCGGCCCGCAGCTGGTACAATGGGCAGGTCTGCTTTGGACCATACTAATAGTAGTAATGTGTGGGCAGCGGCGCAATGAAGTGACCTAATCATGCTGCTGCCTCTCCTCAGCCACACAGCCCTCATAGTGCTACAAAGTTGGAATTAAAGGTGGAAAAGTCATATGCACCCTAAAATGGAAATTAGTACAAATAAAAACCCTAACCCCGTCACAACTTATCCCTGACAAAGCTTAGCTGACAGAAAGAGGTTATTGGTCTAAGAAAAAAACTGGTAAAAAACATTAAACACTTCTTATAAACCTTGTGTCGATGGATCCACAAAATACAGATAACGTATCATTAATATCACATAGTAAGTTCCCACAAAAATAAACACCAAAAACGGGTTTTTCTTTGATTGCCCCTTTTTTTTTTGTTAGTGTGGCCCTCTAAAACCATTCCAATTTCTCATGTGGCCACATAGGAAAATTAATTGCCCACCCCTGACATACACCCTAATAGATTATAAGCTCTTGCGAGCAGGGCCCTCATACCTTGTGCCTCATCTGTATGTAGCAATTTATTGTGTAAGGTCTGTCTTTTTGCTTGCAACATATACCCTGTAAATTGTAAAGTGCTGTGGAATATATCGGCGCTATATAAATAAAGTGTATATATACATAGCCAGGGGGTGGAGGTTGAGTGAGAGCAATGTTACACCATCCACTCACCAGTGTTGTGGGCACAGTCCCTGTTACATTTACATTTGTACAGAACTTGTAAACGAGAGCTTACCACACAGTATGCAGTGCAGCATCTTGCTGTATTGCAAAGTACTGTCAACTGTCAACATTTATTTTGCATAGTGGAAGGAAATACAAACATATACGGATGTCTGCTGCTTAAAGCCACATTGTATTTAATATCTGGAACAATAACGAAAATTCCCCCAATTATTTTTATGATGTGTTGGATTTAAAGGGGTTCTGTCACGAAGTAAAATTGACGTGGGAAACTTGCAAATGAAATAACAAACATTTTCACCATAATTATTACAAATTCTGCACCATTTTTGTTTTAGCTGCTCTTTTAGTGATCCATTGTTTACAGCTCATCTACAAGGGATACGACCAAGGCTGAGAGCTCCTCACTCCTGGTCGCACATGCTCAGACAACACCTCTCCTCTCAGGCAGCTACTGAGTGTTCAAACCCCAGGTGCTGTCACTCTACTCCTGTCCTCTTTATTCCTTAGAAATTAGTAAAACAGTGCAAATACATAAAAAAGAAACCTCAATCAGGTTTGTGCATTGATAAAGAGAAATAAAATCCACAGGTTTGATTCCTGCAGGGATTTGAACCGAGGACCATTGTGCCTGGAGGCAAAAACTTTGCCTCTCAGCTACTCACAATGTTTTACACGAACATACCTTTCTTTGTCTACAGAGAGGAAAGGCCTGGTGATGTCATCTTGATGGGTCACATGATATGCAATTCAAGCAAATCACACACGCCTCCTTCTGAGCACACAGAGCTGAAGAGCTGGATGCAGGAGGTATGAAATGAGATCGTTGGAAAACCCCTTTAAATGATGCAAACAAAACCCTGTGAAACTCCAATTTGTATCCTAATCCTCAAGCATCTACAGTAAATATAGTCTGCTGAAGTCTGCAGTACGTGTGGCACCAGATTACTAACAGTATACTGTATATAGAAATATAGAAAACTGAGTTGAGTACTGCTTATTTTTCTAACCTTATTTGGAGCCAGATTGTAAGTGGACAAGAGAGGGCAAGCTAAAACCTAGACTGAATGGCAGGAACAGAGATTTTGTATACTTCAAGAAACAGTGTGATGTGCCTGTTAGTGATGTATATAAGCCATGACAGTGCCTGGAGTGGCACTGTCTACAAACTGTGCTCTTCATTAGGAAGAATACTGATATAGATAAAGACTAAGAATTTCACTCTGGCGGTTTAGCTCACGCCCGGTGGACACATTTGGGCTGCCAGGAGAGCCTCTCTTGCTCTTAAGTGCTATTTTTATTGTGATTTTTAATTTGGGGGTGGATAGTTCATGGAACTGACTATAAGTCGGTTCTCAGGTTGGGCTGAACTTCTTGGGACTATACTTTTTTTACAGGAAGCCCAACATAAAACCAAGTCATTGTTCTCATCATGATTGGACTTAACATCTAGAATATAACAGTTATAACAGTGCTGCTAAGCATATTCCCCAGATATATGCAATAGTACAACTATACATTTTTATATGTCAGCCATTGATTCCAATTGTAAAAAGTGCTTACCACACGGTATGCTTCTGTATTGGATTCAAATACATAATTCCAGCCCCCCTCACTTTTCCTTTTGGCAACCACCAAACCTGCAGCGTATTTTTTAGTTATCTACAACTTTCTATGGCTAACATGGTACAACATTATACTACTAGTAGAAGAAAATACAAACTTAAACGCATGTAGCAAAGCTTAAATTGACATTTAATGCATTATCATGTGTGGCACAGGACATTATCTCAACTTTTGCAATGCTTTTCAAATGCTTCTAAGACTAAGTCTACACAGAACTGGATTTTGGTTGGTTTTTCAAGGGATTCAGCATTTTGAATCCTCTGAAATCCGACTATAGCCAGCGCTTTGTAGCCCTCGATAGCAAATCTGTTTTATTGCCTACACAGCACAGATTTTTTACTGAGGGTTTCATAAACCTAAAACCATTCAGTGGGATATAGAACATGAATATTAAGCCGGACCGCCGTCAGATTCCTGTAGCCCCAATGTACTGGGTCTCTAGGAATCTGAAATCTGACTGGCTTTTTTTTTTTTGCACAGAAACTGTGCAAAAAATGAGGGTTTGGCAGGGTCCAGCAAGGTCGGTCAGATTTTGGACAGCATTTTCAGATTGCTGTGTAGACATAGCCTAAGACAAGATATCGTTCTTCAGTAACTTCTATATGCCACATATTCTTCGTTATATCTACCAAAGACAATGGTTTGCCACAAAGATACTCTAGGCCAGTTAAACTCTATGGGCAAGTTATAGGGGAAATAGGGAGATTCACAAGAAAGAGATCTCAAGTATTCTGTTGTAACTCCTTTTAGGATGAAGTAATCTGAACCATAAAATATGCCAAATACCTTGATGCATTTGGAATTAATTATATTATATGCAATGCTGGAAGTGATCTCTGTTTTCTTCCAGACAGGGTGTAACAGGTGTACAAACATGGCAGCAGCTGCAGTCCCATTCTCTAATTATCATGTTCCTGAATGTATCAGCAAGCACATCGGGGAGTAGCACAGCTGGGTGTTTTCCTTCACAAACACCTGGTACCAGTGACAGTATCTGACTCTTTTCTCCACATTACTCTTTGGGCTCCTTAATGGCGGTGACATGATACGCAGCAATATTGCTCTTTCTGCACCTCTCTGACTTGATCTCCCAGTCTCCTGCACTTGGTTCAGAGGTTTCGTAGGTGGCTGCACAAGACAATGTTGCTCTGTGACATATCCAAACAGACTCTATCATGAGAGAAGATCCAAGATCCCACTCCTTCCAGTTTCCGTACCATGTTTGAAGGTATATAAAAAATAACACCAAAAAGTGTCCCTCCAGCAACCAGAAGAAAAAGACAAATCTTTGAAAAAATAATCCCGTAAAAAATGTAATATTTATTTATCCAAAAGATAAAAAACAGGCATAAATCTAAATGAGCAAAAGTTAAAAATCAGCGCCCATACCACGCGTTTCGGAATCAAAGTCCTTATTCATGGTTTGCTCTTATGCCATGAATAAGGACTTTGATTACGAAATGCGTCGGTGTGGGGGCTGATTTTTAACTTTTGCTCATCTGGATTTATGCCTGTTTTTTATCTATTGGATAAATAAATATTACATTTTTTACAGGATTATTTTTTCAAAGATTTGTCTTTTTCTTCTGGTTGCTAGAGGGACAATTTTTGGTTCTATTTTTTATATTCTGCTTCGATGACTACTCCTCATTGTTCCATGTGAACCAAGGAATGAAGACTTCATTATCCAGATCAGCTGGGCATTGCTCATTTTGCTTGGGACCTAACATTGATGTTTGAAGGTATGTCATGAATATTATGGCCCGCATTTACTAATGTGGTTGCACCAGAAAAGTGTCTCAAAATGCGCCGAAAAGTAGCTCAAATCTCTTACAGCATATCTCCAACACATTTATTATGGGCTTAAGACAGTAAAAAGTGGGCCTTGTCAGGGCTTTGGCTACTATGCGACATGCACCAAATCTGCAACAGAATTGAAAATAAGCCAAAAAAAACTGGTCTAAAAGTAAGATAATTCTAACGCTGCACCAATTAATCAGGCAACACGAGACACTTTGAAGAACTGGTGCATTTTTAGACTGGTTGCCTAAGTTTACACTGTCTAAAAGTTAGATAGTACATGTGGACTCATATTTCTAAATTCGCTCAGCACAAATTGATTACCTAATAGGTTCATACCATGAAGTTGAGCTGCTCAATTCTGTACACACCATCTTTATCAGAAGTCAAGTGACTAAGTGAAGAGGTACGGGGGTATGAAAACGGAGGTTAAATGTCACTATGGCCGTTCAATGCCTATCTCATCGCTCAGATGTGGGCATCCTGACTTGTTCAAAGCTATGTATCCTATGGAGCACAATGCATGTTGTTTCCTTCAGACTGCTTTGTCTTAGTGAGAATATTTGGAGCCTCTTTTAGGTGACTTTCACTGTATAAGTTATATGCCAAATGTGATCTGAACAGAGCTGAAGTGGGGGAAAACTAGACAGAGAGCTGCATTAATCAATCTTTGCGAAATGAGGTAGGATGCCAATGAATAGCAGGGCTTCTGAGATAACATGTCTCATAGCAATAAGTTATGTATGTCAAATAATCTTTTGCCGAATCCATAAGAGACAGATGTATGTCAAAAAAGACACTTTTGGACAGCTACATTTTTTGGGCAAATTATGGGGGAAATTAAAGGTATATGCCAAACATAATTTGAAAAGAGTCTAAATGGGGGGAAATTAGGCTGACGGTTATGTACAAGGTGGGATGCTAAGTAGTATTTAGTTCAGGAATGGCATGTATTGGTCAAAACCAACACTAGTAGCAGCTTCCTTTTTACTTTTAATATTTCCTACTTTCTGGTTGAATTCAGATTTTGATGCAGCATTATACTTTGTGAATAAGAAATAATAGCAGGACAGGCATTTCAATACAAATTATGGCAAGAAACTTGAAAGCTAGAAATGATAGCTAGTAGGTGCTCATCCTCCGATCTCTAATCCTCTTTTACATTCTCCGACTATTGCTTATCTATGTTACGACTGTATTTGGCTCACAACTGTATATGTGATGTGCAAGATATATTCAGACCTAGCTACAGATCACCACTGGCCACTACTTGTACACTACCTTTAAAAAGTTCCTTTCATGGGTGCAACTACAGCTGCTATGACACTCAAAGATTGAGGGGTCCACTACAGGGCAAGAACATTGCACTTTTTATAGGGAGTAACAGGCTGGTGGTTTACTGCTATATGACATATATATGTGAGTCTTCTGATATACGCCGCTATTATCTATAATAGTGTTGAGCGATTATTATAGACAAAGTTGAAATCGGCACAGTTTTTATGTTGATCGAAATTTTTAGATCATGCAATAATTTAGGTTAAAATCTGTGCATCGTCTATTAATATCGCGACATTTTCGGCGCTTCCTGTCATTTTGGCGGCCAGCAAATCAGCTTACAGAATAGAGCAGGGTGAGATGTGTGTGCGACGTCATGACTGGGATGTGTATGGATGCGATTGGCTGGAAAAATCACATGACCTCGTTTTACATAGAACAGCCCTTCCTGTTCATGATCAGTGTCTGTCAGCGTCTCATAGCAGTAGGACGTGCCTGTGTCCAAACAGCTCAGCGACATTATTCTAATTCTTCACAGAGAAAGCTCTACTGTTAGCTGTGATCCTTACAACTGAGTTAGATCAGAGATTTGAAGATTTTATGTAGTTAGGTAGAGAAATTTAAAGGAGCAACGACCGCTGTAAAGTCACGGGGGGGCAGCGGGGGGGGGGGGGGGGGGGGGTGGGGCGGGCGAACACAGGAAAGCTCTATAAAGAATACTGGATAAAGTTCACCAAACTTAGTGTAGACATTGCACTGTAATAGCTTTAATAGTAACAGTTTTCTATTTCTAATATTTCCTGGATATTGGGCAGCCTGAACTTCTATTAGGATACACATCTTGTCTAGTAACTGCAGGTCTCTTTGTTAGGTGCAAAACTCCACTTTTATTAAACAGTATACATTTTAGATAGGTGTTCTTTTTCAATTTGCCCTTCCAGCTTTGTTGATATAGCCACCTTGCAGTTAAATTAGAAATCCAGCAATTTTGTAGTCAGCACAGGTTGATAGGTGCCAAAATACCTTTTAATATCCGAATACATTTCAGATACGTGTTTTTTTACTTTGGCGCACTACAGCTTTGTTCATTGAGGCACCTTGCACTTAAATGTGAATACAGCAATTTTGTAGTCACCACAGGTGAATTGAAAGGTGCCAAAAATACCTGTTAATATCCGAATACATTTTTAGATACGTGTTTTTCACTTTGGCGCATACAGCTTTATTTATTGAGGCACCTGCACTTAAATGTGAATACAGCAATTTTGTAGTCACCACAGGTGAATGATAGGTGCCAAAAAATACCTTTTTATTATCCCGTATACATTCAGACAGTTGTTTTTTTTCACTTTTGGTCAGTAAGCTTTGTTCATAGAGCTACCTTTGTAGTTATATTTTAATACAGCAATTTAGTAGTCACCACAGGTGAATTGATAGGTGCCAAAAAATCCTTTTATTATCCCGTATACATTTCAGACAGGTGTTTTTTTTTACTTTTGGTCAGTCAAGCTTTTGTTCATAGACTACTTTGTAGTTAAATTTGAATACAGCAATTTTGTAGTCAACCACGGTGAATTGATAGGTGCCAAAAAATACCTTTTTTTATCCGTATACATTTCAGATTTCGTGTTTTTTTCACTTTGGCGCAGGGCCCGCTTTGTGATAGAGCCACCTTGCAGTTAAATTTGAATCCAGCAATTTTGTTTTGATTTGAGGGATTTGAGAATAGCTGTGATTTGCCGTCTTTTAATAAGAGACTTTCCAAAACTCTTCCATATCTTCTCAAATTTTTATCTTTCTGAACATGGAGGGGAAATTCAGGGTGTAAGCGAGCAAAGAGGGGGTAGGACATGGAGGTAGAGGCGAGAAGGTACTCCTTCCAGTGCTGGTGACAACACGCATGCCAAGCGGATCGTCAGTTGCAGGACCGTCAGGCCTATCATCGCTGGGTCAGGGCCCTGTGAATCTAAGTAACGAACAGCGTCCGCCAATCAGTCCTTCGGTGGTTACTGCAACCTGGCAACCAGCAGTAATACCTTCTCGACCATCCCAGTCACGGCCACAAATTCGTCATCAGCGTCATCATCATACCGATCCAACATGAAGCAGCCCGAAATGTCAACTCCTGTACCCACCGACTGGTGGGGATAACCCATTTTCTGAAGACCTCTTTGGATGACAAAATGCGGATGGGGAACAGAAGGTCAATGTTACAAGATCAAGAGGACAAAGCGGAATGATATTTCTCTGATCTGACGCCCAGTCTGATGACATCCAAAGGAGGAGAAGGAAGCCGGTCAAATGCAAAAATCCCGGCGTTCGGCAACGCCTTGCATCCCTCTTGCTTTAGCCCCACAGCCTCTGATGCAGAATGTCAGTGACGACGAAGTCACCTGTGTTGAATGATGATAAAGACGACATTGCGGATCCAACGAGGCGTTTCATCAGAGATTTGTTGCGAGCACGTTCATCACTGATAGAGACGACGATGGGTAGTGGTCAGTATGGTCCCGCCTCAAAAAGGGAGAGGCGGTCGCAGAAGGTCCGCTGATATGATTCCGCCAGCCACGGTCAGCGCAAACCCCGCACCTCGCTTATCGGCCGTCCAACAAGGTCCAGGACCTCTCAGCCTGTCCTTCTTTGAGCAAGCCTCTGATTCACCCAGCAAAGTCATATGCCGGGCCTTTGCCGTAAAACGCATAATAGAGGCAAGCACCTTAGTGTTTAACCACCACCCAACATGTCAAGATCACATGCAGAGCGAATGCATGATTTGAAATGGGAGGCAACACTAGTGGCCAAAAAAGGCAGACCGATGCCGGGCTCAACCACAGACACACCCTCTTGTCTCCCGCCTCCTCCTCCACCCACCACCACCTAAGCGTTCCTCAGCTGCCCAATCCCTCTCCAGAGTCATGATTCAGGGATCAGCCTCCGCTTCAGCCACCACCGTCGCCCTTGAGTACCACCAGCAGCACCAAGACCATCCTAGCCCCTTCTCCGTCCGCCATGTTGACCACCAGCACACGCCTACAGCGGCCAGTCTAAGCGCCAGCCTTCTCTCACCAGGTTGGGAGCAGAAGAAACACTTTAACCCACACATCCCAAAGCCAAAAAGCCTGAATCGCCATTGCAGGCCTTTTGCCTTGAAATGTTGCCCTTTCCGGCTGGTGGGACACAGATTGGTTCCGCACGTTCATGGCCCTATGCCTGCCCCAAGAACCCGATGCCGCGCATGCATATCTTGGTCATAAAAAGCCGTCCCTGCCCTGGCCAGCCAAGTGTCATCTAAAATTACAAGCGCGAGATTGTCTGCATCTGTGTCCGGAAAAATCCAACTCAACACCGACACAATGGACTATTAAGCACGGCCAAGCCGCTAATATCTCTGTGACAGCTCACGTGGGTGGCTGATTTGGATGTCTCTGGTCTGACGGTGGCTCTCAGGCTGCGGCGCACGCTCTTCAAACCGCAGGGATGGTGCAGGGCTCTTTCCCCCAAGGTCCTCCTGGTTGCATCACGGGGCCTAGAGAAGACCAGGCCGTTTTGAAATTAATCTGTCTTGGAGACCGTCCACGACACCAGGTCAGGAGCTGTTGGACGCCTCTCAGGAACGAGACCAGATGCGCTGCTGGGTGCCAAGAAAACCATTTGTCCAGGCAGAGGTGGTGCTGCTATAACGGCGAAATCTGCTGGCCACCCCTATGAATCGGTAGGCAGGAGAACAATCCTGCCTGTCACATGTCATGAACAATGTCGTCCAGAAATTTCTAAATAGCAACCCGTGTCTGGACTGCATGCTGAGTAAGGCTCGGAGGTCTGAGTTCGCACTTCCTACGCCGTCGCTAACGCCTGCTTCGTCCCGCCTGGCTGCGTTGCAGCGTCAGCCAGCCTCCCCGTCACCGGGCTCATTTGATGACGGTCAACACAGCTGGTATTCCACCTCCAACATTCACCAGCGATTGTGCAGCAGTCCGCAAAGCCATAACCAGTACGAAGTGACACATGGCCTGACAAGCAAGCGGTGCGGACCACGGGTTGTTGATACCACCGAGAGTGGAGGCAGGTGAAAAGCTCTGCACCATCCTTGCCATTTTGAAAAGCCAAACCAAATGCAGTGCGGACGATGCCCTTGTCAGCATTACAATGTGGGAATCTTATTTGGAACGATCGTTGACACTTCTGCAACAACAGTCCCGCCAGCGACGGAGGAGATACGGACACGATGGCGGACCAAACCTAGCCTTTCTCTCCGTCGAATATCCACAAGGCCCGACATTTCTCAATTTTGATCGGTCTTCAATATAAGGCAGTGGTTTCGGGGTCCAGGCTAGTGCAAGGCAGCACATCAGCTCTCAGGGTGCTTCATCTCAGGCAAGTCAAGGCTGTGTTGTAGCTGTGCCGGAGGAAGCGGAGGAGGAGTGGAGGTATTCCTAGGACACCGACGTTACCGAGACGTCCCCTGCCTGGAAGAGGTGGCGCGAATTTGAGGCGGAGGAGGAAGATGAGGAAGATCAGATGTGCTAGTGCCCCTCGACCCAGAGGCCTGTGGAAATCAAGTCTCCACTCTCACATGAGTGCTTGGTGCACCATTTCCTCCAACATGTATCCTCGCAAAAAGGCTAACAAAATGAAACCAGTTACTGGGTGGGGGGCCACCATCCTGGATCATCCCGTACAAAACAAAACTCAGCACTTTCCTTCCACCCACCCAAATAAGAGAGTAAAAATTTCAGGAAATGGAGACCTTGCTGATTGATCAAGCCCGGAAGACATCTGTTGCGTCTGATTCACGTTTCTCAAATGACACCGTGGAACCACAACAGCGACGTGACAGCAGTGTGTGCCAATAGCGTAGCGGCAGCAGCAGGCAGGTGACAGAAGCCTAATGGTTGCCTCTGCAATCTTTATTTACCACTTCACCAACGGCATGCTATGCAGGGCACACCTTCAAACACACAAGACGCATCTTAAGATCATGGTGCACTACTATCTCGTCTCAACCCCCAATGTTTTTGTGAGTTCCGGACCCAAAAGACTTCTGGTTATCAAAAATGGACGAATGCGTGGTGCTCGCACGCCAAGCATAGAGGTGTTTGTCCTGCCCAGCAGCCAGCATCATATCTAGAGCGGACCTTCAGCACAGCTTGGAGGAGGTCCATAACAGAGACAAACCATCCCGGCAATTCCACAGAACTTGTGATCGGTTGACTTTCATTCAATATGAAATCATGGCAATGGATACTCTGATGAGTTGTGGCCCCAATTGGCCGAGTTCACTCGTATTAGTTGCCGGTATCGTACTTCACATCCACTTCAACCAGAAATGACCCTCTTGAAAACTTATAATTTAAAAATGATCATTTCTTACTGCATTTTTAGTTCTCGTGTTTCCCAACAGTTCATTTGCTGGGTTTTGCTGTGAGGAGACTGTAAAGACAGCAAGGTTTTCATGACAACACTCGTATTCCATTTACTCCCTTTCTTATCTTACGAGTTTTTCGTAATTGTCAAAGGTTTTGAGTCATGTTGCAGTGAGATACAGCTATAAATATGGGTCCTTTGGAACAGAAATGTTGCGTTCTAAACTAAGCATTCTCCATCACAATTTTTAATAGTGGGCTGAGAAGGTCATAATTTAAAATTTTTTGGGTGTCATTTTGCTGTGCGATACAGCAATAATCATGGTCCCTTTGGAACAGAAATGTGGCTTTTTACGTGGCATTTCGCCTCATCCAATTTGTTTAAAAAATGGCTGAGAAAGTCAGATTTAAATATTTTTTGGGTCAATGTTGCCCTGTGAGATAAAGATATAGATCATGTCTTTTGGAAAAGAAATGTGGCTTCTAAGTGGCATATCTCCCTCCCAATTTTTTAACAGTGGCTGAGAAGGTCATTTTTAATAATTTTTGGGTCATGCTGCTAGAAATGCCATCAATACTACCGTCCTTAAAAAATTAAAACATATTTTTGTTTCTAACATACATTTGTTCTACACAAGTGACCAAGAAGTGGCTCCAGGGTTCATGCCTTGAATTTTGGGGGCTTTAGCTGTGACATGTAAGCTATACTACAGGTCCTATTACGTTTGCTAAGGGTGATGGTGCTGTCAGTAAACAGGATAGGTCGGACACAGTTAATGGACACATATGGCAAAATGGACTAGTTTTTGCAAGAACTTTTAACATACTATCAATCCCAGTATATGAGAACAACCCCAATTACTACAATTAAAAAGGGCTAAACAAAGAACATGGTTGATTCCAGCCTATTATAAAAGAAACGTGTTTTCCTAGAATTAAACTACTAACAAAAACTTGCATGTACAAAATAGCTGGTAAAAACTTCCTGCTGATTGTTAACCAGGTATATACAGAAAACTTGACCATATGTTGTTATTCAGAGGACATGGAAGTATGGAGCACGGACAGAGAACAAAGTACAGAGAGCTAATTTCCTCCAGCACGTTGAGAAAAATGAGAAAAAGAATGCCAAGTGAAAGGGCCCAGGGAGGAACCGGAAGCGTAAACACCCGTATTTCCAAGTGAAGCTCATTGGTCCGCACTCAACGGGGGGGAAAGCGCTAACCCCGGACAGGGACAGTAAATGTCCAGAGAAACTAAAATGGTTGATGAAAGACTCCTTGTTCCGGCAACCTTTTAATCTGTGGGTCAGACAGGTATTAATGGTCATTTCTCGCGGTACAGACAGATAATCAATGTACCACGTTCAACTAAAATGGTGGTTGAAAGTCTCCTTTTCCCCGGCACTTTAATTTGGAGAGGTCAGAGACGAGGTTTAATGGTCATACTGCGGTCCACGACAGGTCAGTCAATGTCCATTCAACTAAAAATGGTGGTTGAAAGACACCTTTTCCGGCACTTTTTTAATCTGGTCATGCCAGTTTTTAGCTACATGCTGTGGCCCCGTACAGGTATATTCAATTACCGTTTAAAACTAAAATGGTGATTGAAAGACTCATTTTTTTTTTCCGGCACTTATAATCTGGGGTCATGCAGATTTTGGGCTCATCTGTGGCCCTGGACAGGTATATTCAATGTCCGTTAAAACAAAAATGGTGATTGAAAGACTCCTTTTTTCCGGCACTTTTTTAATCTGGGGTCTGCAGATTTGGGGCTCATGCTGTGGCCCCGGACAGGTATATATCAATGTCGTTGAAACTAAAATGGAGGTTGAAAGACTCCTTTTCCGGCACTTTTATAAATGTGGGGGTCACAGGTTTGGGCTCCATGCTGTGGTCCAGGACAGTGAAAGTCTATTTCCAGTGAAAACTAAAATGGTAGGTTCAAAGAACTCCTTGCCGCACTTTTTAATCTGTGGGGTCATGCAAGTTTGGGGCTCAATGCTGTGGCCCATGACAGGGATAGTCTATGTCCATTTGAAACAAAAAATGGTGTTCAAAGACTCCTTTTTCCGGCACTTTTAATCTGTACTCTCATGCAGGATTGGGGCTTCAAGCTGTGGTCCCAGAACAGGGATAGTCTATGTCCCAGTGAAACTAACATGGTGGTTTAAAGACTCCTTTTTCCGCACTTTTTGGATCTGGGGGTCATGCAGGTTTGGCTCATAGCTGTGGCCCAGACAGGGTATAGCAAGTCCAGTTCAACTAAAATGGTGGTCAAAGACTCTATTTCCCAGCACTTTTTAATCTGTGGGTCAGACAGGTTTAATGGTCATTCTGCGCGGACAGACAGATAT
This sequence comes from Phyllomedusa bahiana, assembly GCA_025379985.1. Classification (NCBI taxonomy): domain Eukaryota; kingdom Metazoa; phylum Chordata; class Amphibia; order Anura; family Hylidae; genus Phyllomedusa; species Phyllomedusa bahiana. The sequence continues at coordinate 337,256 of JAODAL010000239.1, forward strand.
AGTCCCCAATGTCCATTGCAACTTAAAATGGTGGTTATCATAGTTTAGTTTCATATTTGTAAGGCTAAAAAAAAGCGACAAGTTTGTCCTTTTTCCTGGACTTTTTAATTTGGGGTCAGACAGTTAATGGTCATCACTGCGGTCCACGACAGGTCTATCCAAGGTCCAGTTCAACTAAAATATTGGTTGAAAGAACTCCTTTTTCCAGGCACATATTAATCTGAGTCAGCAGGTTTGGCTCCATGCTAGGCTGCGTTCCCTGACATGGTGATATTCCATGTCCAGTTCAAGTAAAATGAAGTTCAAATCTTATCTGCCATCTGCACTTTTTAATTTGTGGTGATGCAGGTTTACGGTCCATGCTGTGGTACAAAGACAGTGATAAGTGAATGGGTAACATTTTTTCTGTGGCTTTTTAGAAACTAAGTGTGTTGCCTAAGAGTAGCACGTACCATTTGACTGTTGTGGATTTTTAATATCAGCTTCTCCAGCCCCCAGTTTTGGGTGAAAGAATAAGGTTTTGTTGCTCTCCCATAACGCCTAATGGTCAATCGGTGAGAATCTATCATCGCCATCGAATACTTGTCGATGATCGGGCGACTATCGACCATCGACCGATGGCGATAGTCAACGTAATCGCTCAACACTAATCCATAACTTTATTTATTACTATTTATGCTGCTGTTTCAGTTTTCTGTTATGAAATGGTGATAGCCCGTTTAGCACTTTGAATTCTAGTTGTGCCATTGGTTCCAATTTTTTATTCCTCCTTATACTCTTCCTGTCCACCTGTAGTGCTAAAGAGCCAGTTAACCCCTTAATGATGCAGCAATTTTTGGACTTTGCTTTTTTTCCTCCCCGCTTTCCAAGAGCCATAACCTTTTTATTTTTCCATCTACATAGACATATGAGCGCTTTTTTTGTAGGACAATGTGTCCTTTTTAATGGTGACATTAACTTTACCATATGATGTACTGAGAAATGCAAAAAAATAAATAAATAAAAACACAACTGCACCATTTTTGTGGTGGGTTTCATTTTTATGGAGTCCACTGTTTAGCATAAATGACATAATATCTGAATTCTGCAGGTTGGTACAATTCCAGAAATATCATACTTATATAGTCTTCATTATGTTATGCTACTTTTTACAAAAGTTATCTCTATCTATCTATCTATCTATCTATCTATCTATCTATCTATCTATCTATCTATCTATCTATGCAGCAAGTGGGGAAAAGTTTTTTGGGGGAAGAATTTTAGAATGTTTCTATTTTTACATTTTTAATTTTCATTAACATTAGTCCCCCTAGAGGACTTGAATATGCGATCGCTTAATTACCTGCACTATTCCCTTCAGTAGTATTGTACTGCAGTATACAGTGACTTCATTCATCACTTATTACACCTTGTAGCAGAGTGTAATAGGTTCACCAACATGGCTGCTACCACTTCCCCACTCGAATTATTTAGACATTGTGGTTGCTTACCTAGTTTACTTTAGCATCTAAATGGTTAAATGGCCAGGATCAGCGCTGTCTCCAATCCCGGCTCCTTGCAGCGGATTGATCTATCCTGATAGGCTGCCAGCACTGGTTGCTATAGCTACAGACCTGGCTTCTACTACAGCCTAGTGAAAGCCAGTAAACCCACCCCTGAATTCAAAGTGAAACTAAGAAAACAGGACTGAGATAAGATGAATCAATGTAGTGAGACAACCCCTTTAACCCAATACATTGAAGCCAATAATATAATAATGAAAGGAAAATCCACCATTGCCATTCAGATCCGACTCTCTCCTTTATGCAGTATCACAAATACTGTACAATACATTCCTATTTTTATAAAGTTGCCTTCTAGTAGAGTCAGCTAAAAATGCGCGCTAAATTTAATCTTCATTATATATTTATGGGAAATTGATCATTTTAATTATTCCAGTTATTTTTTCTTGATGAGGCTCTTATGTGTTTATTTTTAATTATATAATAATAAGTAAATGTCATTTAGAAAAAAAATATTTTTTAAAAATGAAGTAGCTACATATAGAACTAGACACATCATTCTGAATAATTTATTAAGGAAATGTCATTTGTTAATATTCTGAGCAGAAGCTATTTCTACCCTCTAAGACTATCTTATACACGTTGCCTTAACATACTATTCCATGCTTCTTTAAAGTGCTTTTATCTTCTGTTAGTAGAAAAAGATCATTTACATAGACACTCAATGATTTACCGTGCTGAAAAATGTAGGCCAAGCGTACCTGTAGGCTGCATACACGTATGAGCGTTGAGCTTCTGTTTCCTAAATGTCTTCTAAATGCAGAGAGCAAAGCATCAGACTAGACTTGATACATATCGCCCTGACCTGTAACAAACCTGGCTGCTTCCCGCATGAAATGCTAGTCAATGCTAATTTCCCCAAAAATACTTAATGCTTCTAGATGCAATTTGGAGTATACACAAATAGATCAAGCAATATAAGAAGTTACTTGGTCTTAACATTATCCAACGATCCTTTCCATAACCTACATAACTAAGCAGTCAAGCAATAGAGCATTGCCCACAGATCTTCCAGCCAAGCGGGTCCACAACTCCCTCTTTCACCCTACACAGATGATGGAAGCCATCCCCTTACAATTTATGAGATACACCAACTCAAACGCCAATGTGATGATATTATCAATGCTTGCCATTGGGCCCAAAATGCCCCATAATCCCTACCTATGAGGTCATCATCATTATTAGAGTCGCTTCAGAATTGCATACAAATATTCTCCTGATACAAATTGACTGTTATGTTCAAAATTATTGAGAGTTGGTGCACAATTTTTTTTCTTCTATTGTACCTACCAATACATACTGATATCTAAGGCTGCAATTTTAAGTGGGGGATTTGATCTCATTTTGGATATTTTTTTCATGGCATTGCTGTGACTGAAGAGAATTGCATAGATATAATTGGATGTTTTGTGGCAAAAAACAAAAACTTCAGGAAGATGGACTCTCATGGGCAGAAATAACTCAAATAAGATGAAAAACAAGTGAAATGACTTCATAATAAAGTTATCAAACCTTCATTGAACTTTTCTTGGGCATCTAGGTCAGACTGATTCTTACTTAAAGTTACAGTCTTTCCATTCTTTCAGCGTATCAAAATCAATGCAATATTTACTGTACTTTATCATTTTGTCTCATTAGGTAGCAACTTTAGATGACCTCTGAAGATGCCCTTTATGAACAAAAGCCCAAAGTTATAGCTAGGCTTCCCTTTTGGTGTCCACAGTACTCATCATCTGTCACCCATGCCCTACCAGTCCCCTCCTCCAAAGTATGCCTATGAAGATATCAAAGCTAAAGACCAATAACCTTCATGACTTCAAGATAAAGCTAATTCATTTCAACAGTGAACTACTGAACTTCAAAGTACTTTACAAGGTATGAAAGACTTTCCTATGAAGTATGAGCACGGTGATATCTGGGTCTTTCCATGGATACTTAGGGAAACATGTATGGAACTAGGTGCATCGAAGTTCATTTTCTCATCTAGTTTTCAGTGTCAAATGCACCTGAATGTATGAAAGTGTTTTTTGTGCGTTCATAAATGGTGTCTAAAGTTCATCGCACCTCTCCTGTGTATTTGGCGCATTACGGAACTTATATGCATTAGTAATGTGCCTAACATGTATAAAGGCTATAGATAGGCTGGAAATAAAAGAAAAGTCATCAGAATAGCATGTCAGTGAAAGAAACTATGATACTGATCCTGCTTGGTGGACCACAGGTCACAGCAAGACATGTAGTGTGCTGACTCTTGCTGTATGTAGCATAAAGGGTGAGAGCAGCAAAAATAAATTTAAAATTTAATGTAGTAAAAATTTAAAATTAAAAAATCTGAACAACATCATCAGTGGGTTATTTATTGTAAAATTAGTTTTAGATTCTTTTAATCTTAAATGCATTTTATAGGAGATGTTTTTATATTTTTGGGATATTATATATTTTTATAATAATTTTATATCATAACATTTTTTATTAAATTTAAATAATTAAATTTTATATAGTTTGATAATTATCATAAATTACTTTTTTATTAATGTACTGGTGTAAGTTGAGAAATATTGAACCTTTTTTCCCTAACAGCAAATCTATTTCCACTTCGACTCCTCAGGCTCAGGCAGACCACATTGAAATAGGTCTGCCTGTTCGAGCAGTAATGTGCCTAGTTTTGCCGAACCACATTCATATATGTGTCTAATATTACGAGTGTAGTGTGACACCCCTCCATAACGCATTAAAAAGTGTCAAGTCTTACGAACAAAGTGCCTAACACATTCATTAGGCGCATTAGACATCGTAGCCAACTCACTTTGGCGCATTTGACGGCAGAAAAGGAGGAAAAACCCGATCATACATGTCTCCCTTAGTTGTTAGCAGAAGAATAGCTAAAGGAGGGGCAGAGGTGGCAGATGCAACCCTATCCTGGTGCCTAAAAGGGCATAAGGGCTGCTCTACAGCATAAGAAGACTCCAATATAATTAATCGCTTACTGACAATGGACATATGAATAGTCCTATTGTCAGTAAGGTCCTATGTAGTGGGATTCTGGAAGCTAATTACAGCTGACAATCGCAGTGAGCAGCAGAGATCAGAGCTGGCTTGCGGTCTATGTAGTGGCCGCGATCATGGCTGCAATGCCTAAATGAATGGTATCACCCCATCTGTAAAAGTCCAATCTATTGAAAATCGGAATAAAAAGTGATCAAAAAGTCACATGTTTGCTAAAATGGTACCAATAAAAACTACACTTCAGCTCAGAAAAAATGTACTTTCACTCAGGTCCATAGATGGAAAACCAAAAAGTTATTGGTCGCAGAGAATGGTGCTGCAGCACAAATTTAAGAAATAGAGAATGTTTGAATTTTTTTTAAAGTACCAGAATATAACAAAGACCCTTCATATATTGTATCACCGGAATCTTACCTACCTGCAAAATACATATAACACATCATTTATACCGAAGAGTGAACAGCAAAAACCCCATAAACATGGCACAATGACGTTTTTCTTTACATTTATCCTCACTTCGAATTCTCTTTTAATCATGCCAGTACATTCTATGTTATGGTCAATGGAACCATTAAAAAGAACAGATTTTCTCACAAAGAAACAAGCCCTCGTATTTCTATGTAGATGGAAAAATTAAAAAAGTTATGGCTCTTTGAGGGCAAAGAGGGAAAAAACAAAGAGACGTATTATTTTGATCGACTGTCAGGAAGGGTTTAATGAGTAGTCAGAAGGCCCTCTTACATGTGGAACATTGGGTCCAGCAGTTATATCTCTATGCTTTAGTTAAGGGCTATAAGTATTTCATATCGGCCACTGTCTTGTAGCAATCAATATACATGTAACCAATCAACATTAGGTATACACGTTCTTTATACAGTGGAAGAAAATTTCGACATTTAAAGGAGTATTGCACCTAGACATCTATATATTGCAACGTAATTTAGCTGCTCAAAAGTACTGTATATATAAGGGAACATTCCAGGTTGAAGATATTTCAATACATGGCAGGATGTATTTGTTAAGAAAGGAAACATAAACCTCATCCAATTCTTAAACTTGTGATATGGAAGCTATTAAGAATTTTCTCCTGAAATAACCACAATTTTGAATGCTAAAAAGTTTCTTGCATTCACAAACGCTCCACCATAGCTACAGTGTGTAAAAAGCAGATGCTTTCAATCTTACTTGTCATTCAAGGTATTTTAGCCAAATATATGACAAGGAAGGTAACTCGAAGATCTCTGCTTGTCAGGTGTCATCTTGGCTAATATGCAGATTATACTGGGCAACTGCATGACAAGTAAGACTGGTGAGCCTCTGATCTAGAATATTTTAGTGAGTTTTTTATATAATCTACAATAGAATTATAGAAAAGTGGTTTTGTTCTCTTCCTATGATACTCTAATGTCTATCTATAGATCTATCTATCTAGCTATCTGTCTATCTATCTAGAATAGAAACAAAGGCAGCACTCTTTCTATAAAAATGAAAAACGGGTGCTCGCGATTTTAGGACAGAAGTCACCAGTCCGGCTTAAGAAAGGCTCTTGTAGCCGAAACGTCGCTTTTGGACATGCTGGAATAAATATTTTTGCAAATTTTGAAAGAGGAGTGCTGCAATCTTCTTCAGATATCTATCTATCTATCTATCTATCTATCTATCTATCTATCTATCTATCTATGTATCTATCTATCTATCTATCTACCTATCTATCTATCACACAGTTTCAATCTTCTGTGGCATAAATTTAAAGCACATGTCCATACTTTAACTCCATTTCTTAGTTTACAAATTAATCTTTATGAAAGGTTAAGCAAAATGTGTCAAAACACTACATTAGTTATCTTGTCTTGATCCTGAGTTACACCCTATATTCTAACTCAGAGCTGAATTCACAACTCTGCAGGCTTCAGAGCTAAAATCCACCAGCATTCCATTCTGCCCTAATGTCTGTACAAATCACTGATTTGTACAGACATTAGGGCAGAATGATAAACAAATGATAAACACAACCACAACCTACAGGCCATATATTAGGATGATGAGTATTTTTTTATTTATTTATAAAGTCACATATTAGTATAGAAAATATATACAGTTGATATCTACAGTGTGTGTGTATAGATATATATAATATATATATACCGGATAATGATGTTCAAAGGTAAAAATGCCTTATGTATTCTGTGCGCTTTACCTGCTAAGAATTGCTCCTATTAATAGTTTAACACAATGTAAGGTAGAAATACAACTCATACAATAAATGGTTCTCAGCACAAGTGTCCAAAAATACACTGGATACGGACCAATGACGCAACTACATTACAGTGTATGTTTATCTATTTGCTTTTTCCAAATGGGTAACAAAACAAAAGTCAAAACATACATAGGGTGTGATTGTCCTGTATATCCATATTAAAATTAATACACGAGGGAAATTCATGAATTAATTAATAAGATTGTTTTTATTCAATTAATTAGGCTCCTATGGGCTACAATTAGAGATGGGCGAATTGATTCTAACGAAGTGGACTTCGTTAAAGAATTTCAGGGAAAACTTGGGGGTTTTCTGAACGAAGTGGGTGCTTTTCATTGAATAAAATGGCTGCACACATGCCCTTTTTACTTTGGGGAAAGCACTCTGGGGGAAAGAAGGCATAGCCTTGCATGAACATGTGCAGAGATTAAGCAATCAAGCCCGGCGGTTCTGTGACGTCACCGGAACTATATAAAGTCCGGGGGCCCGCGAGCCCTGGAGCTCATTACCGCCCCCCCAGAAACTGATCAGGGAAGGGGGGCCCCCAGCGGCTGATTGTTACCCGAAAAGAAAGAATTTATAAAGCGATTTTTGTGGGGTGTCTCAGCTTGCTCAAGATCTTCCCTTAAGTTCAATTTCTGTTTTTTTTTGGGTATTGGGTCTGAAACCAGTGGCGTCCACCCAGCGCATATACTTTTAAACCTATCTCTCACAGCAAAATTGAAACCCAAGGGGGATCAAGCCAGTTCCTGTTCCTTTTAAAAAAAACAGCTTTTTACAAACAAATACCACTTCTTTTTTTGGCTGCTCAATTTTTTGGGCGCAATTTACATCCAGGGGTTAATTAAGCGTTTTTTTTTAGCTGTGGGGGACTCCAAGAAACCGTCATTTTCACCCCCAAAAATATAATTTTTTTTTCCCTGTAGCCAATTCACAAGAAAAGGGTTAATTACAATTTTTATCTTTGTTGTGTGGCGTAAAAAACACCCGCATTGAAACACGCTAAAAGCTATAGTTTGTGGGGGCTCAATTTTTTGGCACAATTTAATCCGGGGGTTAATTAACGTTGTTATTCAGCTGTGTGCCCCAAAAACCGTCATTTTTCACCGCCAAAATTTTTACATTTTTCCTGTGCCTAATTCACAAGAAAAGGGTTAAATTTTAATTTTTTATCTTTTTGTGTGGCGAAAAAAAAAAACCCGCATTGTAAACGCTACAAAGCTAGTTGTTTTGGGGCTCAATTCTTTGGCGCAATTACATCCAGGGTTAATTAACGTTGTTTTTCAGCTGTGGTGACTCAAAAAAACCTCATTTTCACCGCCAAAAATATAATTTTTCCTGTACCTAATTCCAAAGCAAATTTAAATTAAACTTTTTTATCTCTTTTGGTGGCAAAAAAACACCGCATTGTAACACCTACAAAGCTAGTAGTTTGTGGGGCTAAATTTTTTTTGCGCAATTTACATCCAAGGGTTAACTAAGTATTTTTTCAGTTGCACTCAGAAAAAGAAACTTTCTTTTTACCCCCCACAGAAGAAATTCGTAGCATAATTCAATCCAAAGGGTTTAATTAAGCCTTTACTTTCAGTAAAATACATAGATTTTTTAAAAGGGGCACATACAATTTAATTTTTTCCCGGCCCTTTTGTGGAGCGCAATTATACCGGGGTTCCCCAAGTTGTTATTTGGTTTTTTTGGAGTTAAATACAGGTGTTACTTATCAATACAATATCTTCATAAAAACAGTGTCGTCATTTTAGAAAAAACAGTATGTCAGACAGAGAGGTGGCGGGCTTGCACGCTAGTGGCAGTGGCACAAACATTCCGGAACAGCCCGGGTCGCAGCACAGAAAGGGGGACATCCGCAGGGGTCATCATGACCCCGAACTGCCGCTGCATCATGGCCGTGTGTTTTTCAGCCCCCCAAGGGTTCTTTTTGGGTTGACTGGGTCATCCCTTCCCCCCAGTGAAAACGAAAACCCCCACCAAGAGCGGGGGGAACGCAGACAAACCCCTTTATTTGGGGCATCCCCCGGGGAGTGGGTCACGGCCCCCCCTGTCCTTAACCCCCTCTGTCCCCCGGTTCCCCACCCAGAGATCCAATTATCTGGGCTCAGCCCACTATATACGAGGAAACAATTTGAGGGGGGCAGTCACAGCTACTTAAAAGCGAAGAAAATGGGGCCAAACCCCTGCTTTTTGCAGTGGGCGGAAAAGTATGAGTTGAAGTGGCATGGGGGGTCTGTTGTGGGGGGGTCATCTCTGCATCCCAAGACCGGTGATGAGGACAGCGTGACATGAAAACCAAATAGAATGATGTACACCGCATTGCGACCCGGGTGGGGAAAGGGGCTTCACACTCAGGAGAAGGGGCACAGCTTGCGCTCGGGCAGCGGCGCAGCCAGCAAGTGGGCTTGGCCGGATCAGCGGAAGCAGCTGTGGGGGTCGGGAGCCAATGCCCACGGGGAAAAAAACCCCGCTTGCAGGTCCAAGAAGTGGGGCACGGGGGCCAGCGAGCAGTGGGGGCATTTCACTAATGCGGAGCGTTGGCGGAAAATCCGATACCGGCGGGTGGCAGTTCTTTGCTAAGACACCGGGGGAGCCGAATAGGGGGTATATGAGAATCGTAAGCAAAAATTTTAAGCGGGGGCCAGGGAGCTAACTTGGGCTACGCCCTGCGTCAACACTGCAGCGTCACCATCCGGGGGCCGGGGAGAAACGGGGCTCAGATGGGGTGGTCCATCCTGCCCCGCAGCAACAGCACAGCAGCAGCGCCCATGGCACGCATGCCATTGCAGCAGTCAAGGCCCACCCCCTCTGCAGAAGGGGGGCTGTTTCTTTTTGACTCATCCCCCCGGCCCCAATGCTCCCTCCTCGAACTCATGGCGCCAGCATCTTTCACGAGGGTTGAAAAGAAAAACAGTATGCGCCCAAAACCACCAAGGGTGCAGAAGCTGACCGTACCCCTGCCAAGTCTTGGTGCTGCTTCCCCCCTTTCCAAATGGGGACTCGCACCGTTCGAGAACAAGGGTTTGTGCCGAGCCGAGATGGGAGTTCCAAGCGTAATTTCTTTTCCAAAAAAGGCAGACCAGCACTTCAAAATATTGAACAAAAAGGGTGGCCATCCTTGAGCTTTTGTCCCGGGTTTGTTCCAAGGGCAGGGCAGGCGACGTTGGACTGTAACTACGTCAGGGGCCCGTACAGTCCTTTTCGGGGCCCCCTGGGTGAATGTGCTTCCGGCCCCCACACCAACAAAGGACAGGAGACGCCGCTTTCTCCTCCCCGTTGTCAAATTGCGGGTCCTGCACCAATTTCGCTCCTCCTCCTCCACCACCACCACCACCACAAACTCACCTCCCCAAGTACTGCCCTCTTTTCCCCATGTGTAGGGGACAGCGGGGTCATGCAGTTTTAACCCGGCTTGCCTCGGCGAACGAAGTCACACAGGGGGGGAAAATGCTCCCCCTTCATGCATAAAAAATCGATGTGGGGCTTTCTCCACCCCAATCAAATCAAACCCTGGGAAAAGACAATGGGGGGGAACAGGTGTCCCGCTGCACCGGGGAGGGGTGGGGCCCCGCCCCGCATGGCGCATTGTTCAATCTGGGTTGTAAAGGGTTTCCCGAAGCTTCCCCCCGATCTTCAAAGATTCTGAAAATGGGCCCGGGAAAATGGCATGCACTTCATCCATTCGTACAAAGCCAGGAAAACCCCCTCGAGTTCGCGGCAGAAACGGGCCCCCCCCAACACACTCTATATCATGTTTTCCCCCCGTTGGGAAATTCCCCGCCTGCACATTTTGGCCGACTGTATAACAGAGAAACCCTTAACGATTTTTTATGATCCAGGGGGACGGAGTACTCCCCTGTGAATTTTGATGTCAGCCAGTGGCAGCCAGCGTGACACCTGCCTTTGTTTTAGGCCCTTTGAGGAGGCCCCGTTTTTTTCATCGCCAGGGTACGGGGGTGAATAACTTTATTCCCCCTGCTTTATGTCCTGAACAATGCTGAAAAATTTGCTAGGCAGGGGACTGGGGCTGGCGACTACATCTCGGCCACATAGTCCGGGGGATGAAAGGGGAGGAGGGGAGGAGGACATTGAGCAGAAGCATTGTCTGGTGAAATATGGATTTTTAACCCCCGGTGACAAGAGAGGGGGAGCAGGACAGCTGGAGGGGAAATGGAGATGAGGGAAAACAGGGAGATGACCCCAAGCACCCTGGGAGTTACAGGGAGATGGGGGCAGGGGGCCCCCCCGAGTCATTTTTTTGCAGATGGCCCGACATGCTGATTTGCCCCGGCTAGTGACAGCCGAAAAGCAGCATCCGGGAAGGATGACTTTTGGGTCTCGACCCATTGGGGCCCTCGCTAACCGGTCCAAAATGGAGCCTTTTTCCCGTATTGAGAGGGAGGAAAACTCAAATACTAAGGGAAAAACCCCTAGTCGTTTGGGCCCCTGCCTATTCGGGATCGCCCTCTCGACAGGGTTTACCGGGGGGGTTTTTCCCGGCTCACGTACTACTGCCCCGGGTGCCCGGGGGAAGGTGGGGGGGGCGGAGCAGTACCCGCTCCTCAGCGCAACCAAGTCTGGGGGTCAAATGACAGCTTTTTCACCCGCCCATGAAGGGGGGAGTCGCCCGCCACAGCAGCCTGGGGCGACCCAACCAACAGGTGGTGGCCTACTTGGACGCACTCTGCCACCCCCCGTTAGAAGATCCCTGGACTAATGGCTGCCAAACTAATGTTGGCCGCAACTTGCCCCGGGTTTTCAGTGGGGAAGTTCCTGCTGGCCCGTAGGTGGAAAACAGGTGGGTGTTTAGTGCGGCGGGGGGGATCATTACCCAAAAGGGGAACCCCCCTTTTCCCGGAAATTTTGGGAAGACGACCTTTGTCAAGATAATAGGCGTGGTCGGCCAGGATTTCTACACACCCAAGCCTTAGGGGTCAGCTACTCACCATGACCCCACCCAAACTGTGAGAAATGAGTCTCCTAACTATTCTATCCGCCACCCGCCTGATGCCCCACATTGCTGCGTTTTCCATTGCCACCAACCTCTTTACCAGGGAATGTATTGCCACCCACCTCCACACTCTGTCTTGTCCCCGCCTGACCTCAGCTGCTGGTGGGTGCTGCCGGACCTCCCCACTGTTCTTTTTCCCACTCGTGGCCCCACCTGTTTTTGCCACCCCCAGAAGTCATTGTCACTGTCCCGACCTCATGCTTGCGTGGCTGCTGCCGTGCCTCCCACTGTGTATTGTGCCACTCTGTGGCCTACTAACTGTTTTGGGCCACCTCCAGTTTTCCATTGGCCCCCTGCCCCCTGACCTCTCTGCTGCTGTGGCTGCGCCGTGACCTCACACTTGTTTATTGTCCCCCCTCTGTGGCCCATTCCTGTTTTTTTCCACCCCTAGAATGTCATTGGCCACTGTCGCCCCATGCTGCTGTGGGCTGCCTACCTCACACTGTGTCTTGTCCACGTTGACTCTGCTGCTGCTGGGCGCTGCCGTGACCCCACACCTGTGTTATTGTCCCCTGTCGACCCCATGTGCTGTGTGGCTGTGTTTTTTGACCTACACACTCGTCATTGTGCGACTTTTTGATCTCATGCGCTGCGTTGGGCTGATGCGTGACCTAACACTCTTCTTGTGCCCCGTCTGACCTCATGCTGCTGCTGCCGTGACCCCCCACCTGTTCATTGGCCCATCTGTGGCCATTCCTGTTTTTTTTCCACCTCCAGAATGTCTTGTGCCGATGCCGCCCTCATGCGCTGCTGCCCCTGCCCTCCACACTGTCATTGTGCCCCTCTGTGCCTTCTCCCCGTTTTTTTCCACCTCCAGAATGTCATTGTCCCTGCTGACCCTCTGCTGCGTGGCTGATGCAGTGACCACCACCTGCTTGTGCCACTGTCTGACCCCATACTGCTGCTGCCCTGACCTCCCCCCTGTTATTGTGCCACTCTGTGGCCCTTTTTTTTTTTGCCAAAACCCCCAGAATTCATTGTGCCACGTCTGACCTCGGCTGTGGTGCCGCCGTCACCCCACCCCCCTTCACAAAAATTTTTTACCTGAGCTCTCGTTTTTTTTTTTCCAGCTTTCCTGGCATGACTTTATCAGGCAACATTTCCCCCTTCAGTTTTTTGGGCGTTTTGCCCTCTTTAAAGGCCCCCGGGAATTTTATATGAAGCGATTTAGAGCGGCGGCATCATCTGCGTGTCTATAAAACACAACATTGAAGAGACCAAACCAAGCTCCCCTGAAAATTTAAGCATGCAAAAATTTTACAGCACCCCGCAGGCTCTGTGCAGCCCGGAAATAGCTGCTTTTTAAATGATTCGTCCCAAAAATAATTCGGAAAAAAAGTTTTTTTTTTTGCCGAAAATTCGGTGAAGTGAACGAAAAAGAATTTTCGGGAAATTTGCCCCCTCTAGCTACAATTTTTAAAACTTTATTCATTTAATATGTTTTATATGTTTATTTTTATAGTAATTTGTATGCCATTCGGAATGTCATCCCTTACTACTGCATACTGGTTGGACTGCTGACTAGTGCTCATTCACACTAGTCAGGAAGCTGTCACTGCTATAGTGTAATCACCCGCAGGCCTTTACTGAACAAATTGCCACACTACTCTGTATAGCCTGGCGCTGTACTCGAGAAGGGCTGTGGACCCCCGATCTAGTGTGCATGCAGGCTGTCTGGCGCTTCTACACTGTAGCCACCCACAGCCTTCACCAAACTTAGTGACACACTATACAGAATAGTGTGACAATGCGTTTGGGGAGGGCCTCGGCCAGCTATACTATAGCAGCGACGGCCTCCTGACTAGCTCGGATGTGCTCTAGTCTTTGGGCCAGCTGCTGCTTCTATAGTGTATGCAGTACTAATGGATGACGTTTCGAATAGCATACACATAATAATAAAAATAAACATGTGAAACACAATACATCAATCAAGTCTTTTGGGGAGACTTATGAGGTGTTGAACAGTGTGATGATGTCACATACTGAGTCACACCCCATAATAAGGTCAGGACGCTGCAAGCCTTCCTCTGCCCACTGCGTCTTCTGGCCAGCAGCTCTTTTTTACCTCCATCCTGCCTTGCGCTGCGAACCTCCATCTTAAGGCCGGCATAACAGCTCTACCTCACGCCACTCTGGTCTTGCACTATCGGCTCCAGCAAGGCAGGTCTGTTCTTATTGTTCCTGACCCAACTGTCTCCAGCTAGCTCCAGTATAAAATACAGTACTGTGCTGTATCAGCACCCATACAATTAGTACATGTGTGGCATGCTGTCATTTGTAGCTGTGGAACTAAAAATTTCAGCAGCCATACCACACATGTACTAATTGTATGTGTGATGATTAGTGCATGTGTTTAACATGTAAAGCTGTGGTGTGCTAGCACTTGTAGTTCCATATCCCACAGCAGCTAGTAGCTGTGGAACTACAAGTGACAGCATGACACAGCAGCACATAAGAGACAGAAAGTGAAATTAAATCTTCTGAAATGAGACATAGACAGTTAAAAACAATTATAAAAAACCCTTCCTGTCTTATCCAAAACTAAAAAATTGAAGTGACATTTAATAAATGTTTCCGTTCTGACTTACATACAAATTCATTATACATTGTAGCCTATACAGATACTGATTTATTAAAAAAAACAAAAAAAAAAACAAAGAACAAGACAAGCCCTTTAATGCCAATGTTTAAGCAAGGAAAAGTTTTTTGATCAAGCTTGATATGCTCAAAATTTTTTGACTTTTCAGCTGTTTGGTGCTAATTGCACCACTTAGTCGCAGGACATGTACTCCCACAACCCAACACATTAACTATAATTTTTGTCAGAAAACGGCACAAATTACAGCTAAAATCTAATACAGCTCAGATCAGACACATATTACACTTTTAGGCCCACTGAGACTGAAAGATGTACAGAATGTACTAAGAGGCATACACCTCTTAATATATTTAATGCATCTTAGTATTTATTGGTTAAATTTTTTTTTTTGTCTTGTAGAATTTAATTCAGCTGCTTCTTTTACCCCTTAAGCCGAACGCCTGAAAAGTAGTTAATGACCAGAATTTTTTTTTAGTTTTTGCCTCCTTGCGTTTCAACAGTTATAACTTTTTTATTTTTTCTATCAGGTCTTTTTTATTTGAGACAAGTTGTACGTTATGGGGGAATAGTTTAAATTCACTTATAAATAATTGCAGAATTTTTTTAAAATTTTTAAAAAAGAAAATTGGGGGTTTTTTTGCATTTTTTTTACACCATTCATATTTCACACTTAATAACTTGTTAGATTAATTCTACAGGTTATTACGGTCGTGTGGATACTTAATATGTGTAGAGGTTTTTTTTTGTGTAATGTATGCACAATTATTTTTTATTAAATATTTATTTTTATTTAATTATTTTTTTTATTTATTTTTTTACACTTTTTATGTTTTTTACTTTTTTAAAATCCCATGAAGGGAGAACTGTTTTCCTTTTTTTTTTTTTTTTTTTAACACTTAATAATGTATTAGCATATTCATATATGCTAATACATTATAATCTGTTTCAGTCTGACACAGGCAGTGATCAGGACAGCACGCCGTCTGGCCTGGTCACTGGCTTGATACACAGACAGCTCTGGGGCTTCTCTAGGTCCCCAGGGCTGAGTGTGCAGGCATTCCCCAAGCTCTGTCGGGTCACTGAGAGTCCCGATCATCCGACAGAGCAGGGAAACCCTTTGATTGCGCTGCGGTGACGATCCACGGCAATCAAAGGGTTAAAGCACTGGGAAGCGGAGGTTTCCCCTGCTGTCCGGTGCTTGCAGGAGCTGCGCTGGGATTAGGGCTGTGTACTACAACCCCGCTCTCAGCGCTGCTGTGGCGTTGGGCTCCACAAACTCTGATGTCTGCAGCGACGCCAAAAGACGTCGCTGTAGACAAACGACCTGAAATGCCCGACGTCAAAAAACTGTGTTAATTTTTACATTTTGTCCTGTACCTGGCTTACATATGCTATATGTTTAACACCTCGTGAGTCTATTTTCCAACTACTTATTTTAGTTGGTATATTTTTTTTTTCTTTCAAATGAGATAAAGATTGTCTTTATTCCTGGATAGTCTTAAACTCTCTAGTACAGCACATCAGACACTACTCTACTACTAAACTCTTTCTTCAGGATAGCCTACAATCTACCATAAACCTGCTGCCACTACACTACTCCTCCTAGAGATTGTAAGCCCTCCTGGGCAGGGCCTTTTCTGCCTCTTTACTAGTTTATTGGTTATTTAGTGATATTATTCTATTCAGTTGGTTTTTCGTTATCTATTTAGACCACTTTCAAATGTATAGCCCCCTGGAATTAATTGTACTTTAACCCCTTAAGGACCAGACATTTTTTTTTTGGAGACACGTTCATTTTTCCCTCCTTGCCTTCTGAAAGCCATAACTTTTTTATTTTTCCACCTACATAGACACATGAGGGCTTTTATTTTGAGGGACAAGATGTACTTTCTAATGGTGTTATTCACTATACTATAGATTATACTGGGAAACCGCAAAAAAATTCCAAGTGGGACAAATTGTGAAAAAAAATGTATTTTCGCCATGTTTGCGGGGGTTTTGCTTTTACGGTGTTCAATCTTCAGTAAATATAATGTGTTATCTGTATTCTACAGGTTGTTACGCATCCGGTAATACCAAACATGTAGGGTTTCCGTTATGTTTTGGTACCGTAAAAAAATTCCAAACATTTTCTATGGACGTCAGTGAGGGGGCATTTTTTGTGGGCTGAAGTGTACTTTTTATCGCTAGCAGTTTGGAATTCATGCGACTTTTTTGATCATTTTTATTTCATTTTTTCAGTGACGTAAAATGACCGAAAAACGCAATTTTGGCGTTTGGAATTTTTTTTCTTCTACGGTGTTCAGCGTACGGGATAAATATTGTTATTTTTTTATAGATCGGACTTTTTCCCGGACGCGGCGATACCAAATAATGTGTAACTTTTTTATTATTTTAATGATTTTATTTGTAAAATGGGAAAGGGGGTGATTTGAACTTTTAATACTTTTCTTTTTGTACTTTAAAACTTTATTATTTTTAATTTTTTACTGTAACATTGAGGCCACCTGTGGTGCTTGACCACTAGGTGGCGCGATTGTTAATACAACCTAATGCATTGCATAGGCAATGCATTAGGGTGTACAAAGATGGCGGTTTCCCCACTTCCTGTCTGCGGATGGAAGTGGGGCAAACCGGCCAGGGTAAGTGACGGGAGCCTTCACAAGGCTCCCCATCACAATGCCCGGTCTTTGGATCAGCGCAGCATAGCTGCGGCACCGATCGGCGTTAATTCAGACGCCGCGGCCATCTTTGGCGCGGTGTCTGATGGGTAAAACAGCGCCAGCGGGCGGAGCCACCCGCCGGCACTGTTACTGCCGGGTGTTAGCGGCGATTTGCGGCTGTGCGGCTGTGCGGAGCGATCCCCCTGCAAAACCCCTTAGCGGCCCTGGGACGTACTGATACGCCCAAGGTCATTAAGGGGTTAAAATAATAATAATAATAATAATAATAATAATAATAATAATATTTTTGGGCTTCTTTTGTGCTGTGATTTATATTTCTTTGTAGAAGCTGTATTTCTATTTATGTACCCAACAGTATTACACTTATTGATACCAAATTTAGTAACTTTATTGCAATGCAAGATAGAGAAAAATTGGCCAAAAACACATATATGTCTTTTGAACCTTTTTTATTTAAGTGGTCAGGCCAGTTATTGATGGAGTTGGGAATGGATGACCTCTCAAATTTTGCTTTGAAGACCCTTAACTAATTATTTCCCTCCATCTTTTTCTGATAAGCAGAAACAAGCTAAATTTGAGAAGTTCTTGTTAGAGTTATGTTTAGAAAAGTTTGAGTCAATTTATGGACGGCAAGCACTTTTAACTGTTTTTCTTCTCTCTAAACAAGTATAGGCAGGGATTAGTAATATTTCAGATTTGGGGGTATTATCCAACTTTCCACAATACATGAATGGCAAAACTGCTTATTAGTGCAACAACAGATACTATATCACTCAACTGTAGGTAAATTTGACCAACAGGACTACAGGAAAAAGTGAAGGTGGTAAGCCCGTAGCCTTATTGGACACATAACAGTGTAATGGAGTTCTGTTTTTCTGTGGGACACCATCTCTATAAGGCTAGGTCTACACATCATCAGACAAAAAACTTGTCGAAAACTAAAACCTAAAAACTGCTTTGAATGTCAGTTTTTTATCCAAAGTAGTTGAGATTCTGTTGAGTTTTTTTGGTGGTTTTCAGTTTTGTGGTGTGCTTCTTGTACTTTTTTGGGGCTGTTTTGGGGCAGTTTTGGGGCAGAGCTTTGGAAGTATGCAATATTCATATACCTTGTTAAATACCTGGGCAGTTTTTCAGCAGAAACGTCCAAAACCCGTTAAAAAACAGTCTGGCAGTTTACATAGACTTCAGTAGTAAATTCTCTGCCCTGCTCTGCCGTTTTTTGCATTATGTTATAAAAAACGACTAGCAGGAAAAAGGAGCAGAAAAAAAAGTTCTGTGTAGACTACAGAACGTTTTTACTATGAGGGCGCATTCACACGGCACTGACAAAATACCAGTCGGAAAATCCAACTGGTATTTTGTCATTCTTTGCACAGGGGGGACATTTTTGTCCGTGATTTGTGGATTCAAGCCGTCCCCCTTCACATTCACATGTACATGTTCCGCCCAATAACTGGGCAGAAGAATGAACAAGTTCTAAGTTTTTTGTTACACCGGTAGGCTAAAAGAATGTGTGGAAGAAAATCCATACAGCGTGAATTACTGCACGGATTTTCTATTTAAGTCTTTGTGGATGGTTGACAGTCGGTTTACAGACGATTTTCAAATGTATGGGACCTGTTTTCAGTCATTTTTTCAGCGGTTTTAGAAACCCAAAAACACTGAAAAAACAATCGCTTTTGTGTGTTGTGTAGACATAGCCTAATATTGCGTCTAGAGGAGCATGGCTCAACTTTTTCTGTCCCATGTAAAATCAGAGGCATATGGCGCCACAGTACAGCCCCATAGATTTTATAGGTATTCTATTATAGCTCTATCCACCTCAGTAGTTGAATGGAGGCATAATACTCTTGTGTGTGTAAGGCCTTATAAGGTTATTACCATCTTAGCTATTTATGGCATGTCAACAAGATATGTCTTATATATCTGATAGATACAGGTCTCGCCTCTGAAATTGACAACACAGGTTCATGTAAGTTCTTAGCAGTGTATTCTGAGCTAGGATGCAGGTGCCATCTCTGGGACCTGCATCTATCTCTAAAATGGGGGTTCCTTAACCCATATTCCTCATGTGTGCCGTGGCGGCCCAAAACAGAGTTGACTGCACATGTGCTGCTCTCTACATTCTCTTTCAGAGGAGCTTCAAGTACAGCCAAGCAAGTTTTGTTTAGGTGTGAATATTCTTTGGGAGGTTTCAGTAATAAAGTTCTAACTAGTTTTAACTTAAGAGTTATGATCTCATAACTTCCTGACTCTTTTAGAAGTCACCCACTTGAATCACTTCGAGTGCAAAGAAAACACATCTTTGACAAATGCATCCTTTCCAAAAAGTTATGTTCTGAGTGGTAGCAAGGGCACTTCTGAGCTATCTCGTCATGAATGAGTGAGATATTTGGCCCATGTTCAAAGCGACCTAAGTCACTAATTGATCCTTACAGATGAAAAGAAATGCATTAGTCGCTGTGTAAGACACATATCATTTAGCCAACATTTGCTTCATTAATGGAAAGATCTACCACGTAACCTCCATCCTCCATCAGTTGTGCCCACAGAGGACAGGTTTGGGGATAAAAAAGATGTTTGATGATCTTAAGTGGATTTCTTTTTCCTTTCACTCTCTTCTGTTCTGACCGCTGGACCAAGTTCTTACATCAATAGTCCGAATTTAACAAGCATGCCTGTGGCCAAATCTGTTAGAGCGCAGGACTTCGGAAGAGATGACTCTTTCATCTCTGAAGTGTCAGACAGCTCTTGGACAGAGACATCAGTGTACAGTTTAAGATATTAGCATGCAATTTCTAATCTGTTTCAGTAGTATAGACAGGGAGCAGGCTCACAGCGGAGTTGACATTCGACGTGCATGATAACATTGCAATAAACAGTAAGGCTCTGCAAGGAGGATGACTTTAACAGTGCAATGTATGTAGTTATTATTTGCATCCTGCAGGCCCTTGTGGAGCACAGCACCTGCAGTGTATGTTTATGATGAATGACCCTCTGCAATAGACAACACTGGTTCATATGAGTTGTGAGTGATGTATCATGTGCGAGGATGCAGGTTGCACTCACCCAACACAAAGTAAGGCAGTTCTGTGTTCTCCAAATCGTCAGCTACTGCGATCTCCCCAGGGAAGTCATTCCTGACAGAGAATAGAAGCTTGGGCTCAGAGGCAGAGGGACTGTGCATGATGCTGAGGTCGTTCTCTCGGAGGAAGGGGAGAGCTGACACCGTGATGCTCTTCATTTTGCACTCAAGCTCCCTGGATGAATCCTCCTCTCCGCCACTTCTTGATACGAACAGGAAACCGGCTAGCAGCACCCAGAAAGCACCGGCAGGAGCCATCTTTAGTCTTCCAACACTTCCTATGTCTCCTAGCTGCAGGCACAGAGAATCTACAGTATCTGCACACACGCACGGTAACTATCAATGACCTCACATACAGTATCCACTTCCCTTACACTAGCTAAAAACACACGGACATAATGCTAGAGCCAACCTACAATGAACAAGGGTTAAAAGAGTGTGCAAAGATCCGCCAACTGCCCATGTATACACGCGTGCCTCACTACTTTGCAGATGTGCAATTTTCTTCCCACCATCAATCTGAAGAAAACTCAGCATACGAAAACAATACTTGGCATTTGCCTTTGTGTCAGCCCTCCTGAATATTCATCATCCCCTGGAAGTACTCAAGCTTTACGCTGTATTCCCATAGAGACTCGTAAAATACAAGGCTTCAATTCCCTCACTGCAGGGCACAAAACACACGACACACGTATCCCTCCTACCTGACCAGCTGGTGTAAACCTTCACTGAGAAATTCCTCAGTACCTGTGCATGTCCACAATGTCCCTTACAAACTCTTCCACGGCACCTACAAGAACAGCGTTCAAAGATGCCCAATTAACACACACTAAGCCCACATGCTATCACCTCTGCCCATCTGTCTTCCTTTAGATTTCTTCTCTCTCCCTTGTTCTTCCCTCCATCCCTGTGCTTTTTTCCTTGCTTTCTGTCTCTCGCTCTCTCTTGCTAGGGTGAAGCAAGAAAGCCCTTTTTTTTCCCAGGGCACAGCAACAAGACGCTGCTCAGTGCAACGAAGACCCTGAGCCCGGCTATGATTTCTTTTGTCTGTAGGCTGTAAAAAAAACAAAAAACCCAAACCCCCCCCCCCCCCCCCCCCCCCCCACCCCAAAAAAAAACTGGGGATTGGAGGGAGAGAAAGGAAGGATGGAGATTGAAGAGAGGTGGGGATTGGTTGGGAGAGTGGAGGATGGATGGAGCGTGCTTCTATCTGACTATATGCAGCATAATCCTGCCTTTTACAAGGACTGCTGAATTCCAAGTGCTAAAGGTGGATTTCATTGAACATCCAGATGCCTTTCTTCTGCTAACAAGGCTAGATGTTATGATAGCATTCAACTTTAATGCCTGCTACACAGAAAACTTCCATCATTTTTAAGCTCACAGTAATTCTAATACTACTTGTCATTGGCTGCTATAGTTTAACAGCTTGGCTCTGTGCAGCAACATCACAAAGGATCACAATAACTGTTCCTTAGTCACAAATACTGTATAATAAAACGTGGCCTAATGCAATATCATAATAGCATCCTGATCACAGTGTGTTATAATGTGACATAATTTAATAAATGTTTTCATTTGTTTCATGTTTGTAAGGCTAAAAAAGCAAAGTAGTCCATCTTGTTCTGACTGTTGTGCAAGGTGTTGATATAGAGGAAGAAAACCCCCAATGAGGTAGAAGCCAATTGTCCTCATTTTAGGGAAAAAATTTCCTTCCTGACTCCAATCTGGGCAATCAGAAAATCCCTGGATCAATGACCCCTCATCCTGAATCCTAGTCACTGTAACTTGTTATATTATTACGCTCCGAAATTCATCCAAACCCTTTTTAACTCAGGTTATTGAATTCACCATGACAAGTCCCTCTGGCAGTGAATTCCATTGTCTCACTGCTCTTACAGTAAAGAATCCCTTTCCATGTTTATGGTAGAAACTTCGTTCCTCAAGACGTAAAGGATGCCCCCTTGTTCTAGATACAGCCTTGTGTTAAAAAATAAATCTGGGAAAAGGGTCCTTTTAAATTTTCCTTTTGGTTTTAATTTTTAAAAAAATATTTTTTATGTTTCCCCCCAAAAACATTTTTTTTCTCTAAACTTAAAAACCCTTTTTCTTGCCAATCTTTCTTTTTGGGACTGAGCCCACCAGTTTTTTTTATTTTTTTTTTGTTGCCCCCCTTTTACCCGTTCAAGCTTTCTTTTCTTTTTTTGCACTGGTGCCAAAAAAGGGACAAATTTTCCATGTGTGGTTAAACCCGTGACTTTTTTAATTGGGGAATAAAGTTCTCATTGTGCTTTTATGCCCCTTTTAAAAGCACCCCGATCCCATTTGCTTTGGCTGCTGCTGTTTACCTGGTGCTACAATTTTTAAATTTTTCTGTCCACCCGGGGGTTCCCAAAGTCCCCTTTTTCCTTTCCTTTTACCCGTGTTTTTTTTTTTTAAAAAATTTTTTAATTTTATGTTTAAAGGATTTTTTCTTCCCCATGTGCATAACCCTTTCTTTTTCCCGTTTTTTTAAACCCCATTTTGCCATTTCCCTGGGCCCCGGCCTCCAAACTTATCCCGATCCCTTTGTAAAAATTTTATTCCCCTAATTTTGGGGGGATTACTTTTTTCAGGCCCTTTGGGATCATTGCAAGATCGATATTTTCGGGGTATTCCTGTGTTTTAAGGGGTCATTAATGGAAAAAGTTTTTTGAGGATTTTGGGCCCCTTTCTTTTCCTTGTGGAAACCCCCCTAGTAACAAACGATCCAAATTGAGGAAAGTAAAATTAATTTTCTTCCCTTTGTTTTCTTCGTGAGGCCGTTTTCTTTTCCACTTGCCAAATTTTTCCCCCGTCCCAAGCCCTTTCATTTTATTTAAACCCAAAAACCCCTTTTTTTTTGGCCAAACCCTATCAAAAGCTTTTGAAAAATCTGTATATGAAAATCCAGTAATCCCCCCCGTTTCCCGGGCTTTGCCTGACTTCCTCATAGGGGTGAGGGGATTAGTTGACAGGACCGAAACCCATGAACCCCTGCTGGAACCGGCGTTATACAATTTTTTTCTTCAGTGAGTTTCTCCAGGATAGCATTTTTCTGAGAAAACCCCCCAAAAATTTTACCCACAAAAGAGGTTAAGCCCTTTTGGTCTTTTAGTTTCCTGGATCACTTTTTGACCCCTTTTTTGGGAAAATTGGCCCACATTTTTTTTTTATTTTGGGGGGCAATTTTCCTTTTTGGGGCATACCCCATTTTTAACAGTCCCTGGAAAATTAAGAAAAGGGGCCTTTCTATGACAATCACTTAATGTTTTAGGGACCGTGGGTCTTTTGCCATCTGGAACCTGGGGATTTGTTCCCATTTTTTAAAAATTCCCAAGACGGAGCTTTTTTTAAATTCATTTCCTTTGGGTTTTGACAAAAAACTTTTTTAAGTTGGAGTTTTCCACAATTTTTTTCTTTTTCAAAGGAAGGTCATCCCCCCTCGGGAAATTTTCAGTGGGGGAAAAAAAAAGGGGTTTAATTTCGTTTGCTTTTTTTATCACCTCTAAATTGTCTCTTTTCCCCCGTATTTTTTTTAAAAAGGGGCCCAAAAATTTTTTGTTTTATTTTTTTAATATTTATATAGTTAAAAAATATTTTTGGGGGTTTTTTTTTTTCTTTTCTTTTTAGCAAATATTGGGGCTTTCCGGGCTCCAGCCTTTTCTTACTTTTTTCTTTATTTTAAAAAATTTTTTTTTTTTTCCCCCTTTTCTTTTTTAGTTTTCCCCTACAAATGCCCCTGTTTTAGTAAAGGGGGAAACCCCTTTCTTTTTGTTTTTTTTTTGCCCCCTTTTTTCATCCCCGGTTTTTCCCCATTGGGTTTTTTTCCGGGTTTTTAAAAATTTTTTTTTTTCCTTTTTAAAGGTTTTTTGTACCTTTCAAGTGGTAGCCCGGATGTTTTTAAAAAACTATTCCATTTTTTTTATTTGTTTGCCAATTTAAACCCCTTTTTGTCCCAAATCCCAATTTTTGGGTTTTGGGCCCCCCCTAAAGCGAAATTTAAAAAAAGCTTTTCCCAAAAATTTTTGGGGGTTTTTTGGCTTTCCCGGGCAAAAAACTCAAAATTGGGAAAGGAAAAAAACGGAAATTTATTATTATTATTGGTCACTTATTTTCCCCAGGTTTCCCTCAAACCCGAACCTTTTTTTACTCTGTCAGGGTTATTAGTTAATATTAGGCCCAGAAGGGGCTTTCCTCTAGGGCGGGGTTTTTGTACCATTTGGCAAAAAGGGAATTTATTTATTAGTTTTGACAAAAAAATGTTTTTTCCCTTTATGAGGCAAAAGCTTCGTTTCCCAATTGATCTTTTTTGGATAGTTAAAGTCGGCCCCTAAAAATTTAAACCTTTATTTCTGATTAGCCCCCTCATTATTTTTGCCTGGGTGTTTCATTTCCCTGGGGGTTTGTTTTTATTTGGGGGGCCCCATAGCAGACCCCTTTTTAGTTTTTAAATGTTATTGTTTTCCCCTTTTTAATATTTACCCATAAATGATTCCACTTTTTCATTAACCCCTTGGGGAAACCCATATTTTTCCCGCGTGTTTTGGGTTCAGA